>WEIV01030408.1:77594-224815 GCA_013390005.1 Calyptomena viridis
ACCACGGGATGCCGGGGCAGTCACGGGAGTGATGTGCGGGGGTCTGGGCCGTGCTGTCCCGCGACCGGGCCCCGAGTGGCGTGGGATCCCACCCGGTGCTCGCTGCCGGGCGACGCGTCTGCCCCGCAGGTGCGGCCGCGCCTCTCCCACCCACTCGTCGGTGCGTGTGTGTCCGTCTGCACGAACGCGTGGAGTGTGAGTGAGGCGCCGGGCCGCCGTCTGCCACTCACGGGGGTGCGGGTTCAGGAGTGTGCGGATGTAATGCCCATCTCCTGGCACGTCAGGGCTTCGGCTAGCCGGGCAGCTGCGCGGTAGCCGACAGTGTCCCTGCTGAGCTCTGAGGCTACCCACGGCCGTCCTGGGAGGCGTGCGGGATGGGGGACACCCGAGGGGGATGCAGTATGACCGTGGTACTTTGGAGGAGAGGCTGGTGGGGCTTGCTTGGCTCTGAGGGACAGAGTCTGGCTGCTGCTGCTGTTGCTGCAGGTACCTGGCCTCTTGGCTCCTTCCTCCCATAACGGGCCTCTTGTAAACACTCTACGCCGTAGCTTCCCATGGCTTCAGCTGGCTCAGCCGGAGCAGGCTTCCTATGACTTGCCTGGAAGGGCTGCTTCCATCTCCAGTCTCTGGCGACAGCCCTGTGGAAGTGGAGAGGATATCATATGGCGAGGCCAGCTGCTCCGTTGTGAGGGGAGCCTGGAGCGGGACGTCTGGCACGGTGCTGACATACCCTTCGGCCCTGGGCCCTCTCCTCTGCAGTTCCCTCTCTACACCTCTGTGGCTTCGAGATGATCTCCTCTGCCACCTGCGAGGGGCTACCAAAACCATCGTGCAGGAGTTTGACTGACCCATGTGGCAACATATGTCTGATCTCCATGTGAGCCCTGCTAGGGGGATAATGAGGACAGGCTCTGGGCTTACAGCCCTCTGACATGGGTAGAAATGTCTTCTGCTAATATTGGGTGCAGAGCTTCATTAGAACAGAAAACGTGTGTCTCTGAGTTTTCTCTCTCTCAGTCTTGCAAAATTTTGAGACAGATGTTTTCTGTGCCACTCTGTGTATTTTTCCTTCAGAAAATCCACAGAAGCAACAAGTTTGCTCTACTTCCATTATATTTGATATGTAAAGTATTTATCACTAACACCTAGTCAATGGCATGTAGATCCTGAGCTTATCCAGTCCATTATCTTGGCTTTTCAGCCACCCATGGTGAGAGTCTTGGGAAGATCCAGTCCTGTTCAGTCAAGTTGGACTTTTTTTGGCTCAAAAATATTTTACCCTTTCTGCAGTTGTAATGATGTCAGTGTTGCTTTGGGATCATGTGGCAGTTCAGTTGGATTTGAATTATCTGATATGTAGCACATTTCTTTTCAATGATACCCTGAACAGTCTCTACCAGATTTTCAGACTGCAGCTGCTTCTGGTGACAACAGCTGGCCTGCACTGCTATCAGGAGCATGCGGGCAGCCCCAAGGTTCACACTATGTTCAGAAGAGTGCTGAACCTCTTTGCCAGTAGCTTTCATTCCTTAATCAAGGGTGTAAACAGTGATGGTTGGTCCAGCATTCACATGCTGTTTACCTGTTATTAGCTGTATGAGAGAGTGCCATTGCCTCCAAGCTTAGAGGAAGAAAGAACTGTGCCTAGTGCTGCATTCCTCATGCAGGCTGTGCTGTGCTTTCTGCCTCTACTTGTCACTTAAAGACATGGGCTAGGGATATAGGGCTTTCTCCAATCCCCAAGAATTTCAATTCTGGAAAATGCATAAAATGGCATTCTGTCTGTTCTGGAGTCCAAATCAGCACTTTTGAAGCTTTTCTATGACCTACTGTCTTTGGGGCTTATGAGGAAACCTATCTGAAATGTCCATGAGTAACCACATGGCATTGCTCCTTGTGGAAATCTAGCTGCTGCTGCCTCCAGACATTCTGTGAGACTCTGTCCTTCCACCTCATCCATCTTTTTACACCCCTTGCTTCACCCGACACATTTTCATCCAGGAAACTCAGGGCCCCTAAAGATCTTAATTTCATGATGTTTCATTTTTTTTGTCAGGTGGGATATTTTCTGTTCTGCTATTTACACTGAACTCTTGCTACTCTCTGGTATGACAACCTTCATTTTGCCTTACTCAGGTAGCTTTGTAGGCTGCAATAAACCCTGGTGCTATTTATTTATACAATTCTTTTGGCTTAAAATTTCAACTCCTGCATGGGTTGTTTTTCCAGATTCCTCAGTCAGAGTCCTCTGCTGGTACTTCCAGGTGTCCTGCAGAGTTCCGTGGCTGAAAACCCCATTTATTGCCACTATATTCTTTTCTGGATAGTTATTTTCTTGCTTTGTTTCATAGCTGCATACCGAAAGTTGAGTTTCTTTCCTGGGGACTCTCTGGATGTATCTGCCACCTTGCTCATGTCTGACCTTTTTGCAGGCACAACTTGCTCAAACACTTCCATGAGTGCATCCAGCTGCAAGTCTTGTGAGAGCTGTGTTTTAGTATTTTCTTCTGAAGGCTCGTTGCGAGGTGACTTTTGATACCACAGAAAATTATTGACTTCTGTCACTGAGTGAGGAAATCAGTTCAGCCCCCAAAACATCACTGCTTTTCTGTACTCTGCTTAACTTGCCTGTTTCTCCAGCCCCACTGACTAGAAAGATTTTCCTCCCAAGTGTTGTGGGATAGGGACCTCCCAAGCCCTGACATATGCCAACTGTAGCTGTAC
Source organism: Calyptomena viridis (assembly GCA_013390005.1). NCBI lineage: Eukaryota > Metazoa > Chordata > Aves > Passeriformes > Eurylaimidae > Calyptomena > Calyptomena viridis. Next base: position 80,319 of record WEIV01030408.1, read on the forward strand.
TTGTGTGCTGGATACATCTCTAATTTGGACTGGCCAGTCCAGCTGGGAGGACACTAGGCATCTCCCTCTACTTCTGTGTCCCTTGGGATGTGACCCTTCCTTGTTCTTCTGCTCTGTGGCTGGAAGGGTGGGTCACAGTTATTACCCTCAGGCAATGCACAGAGGAAGGTGAGTAATGGAAGAGTAATCCAGGGAAGCCTCTACTTCTGGTACCTGCCTGGACAATTTTAAGGGAGATGTGAGACTCCCCAGGTACTGAGTGTGGACTGAGTGTGGACTGAGAGTCCCACACTTATCCTTTCTCCCTCCCATTTTCTTTTTGCGCATTCTACACCCCAGTTCATGTTTAATTACTGTTGTAGACACAATCCGTGGCTGTGTAGTCCTGCTTTACCCAGGCTTTGTGGCATATAGGTTCTTGCTGCAGTGTGTGTATAGGACTGCTCAGGAGTGGAGGCAGTTAATGCTGATGTGGACTTGGCAGAGGGTTTTCAGTGAGTCATCGATGCCAACAGCCTTTTGCTAATGTTCTTCACTGGATCTGACTGCAAATATTTCGTATGCAGTTGGATGAATTTCACTTTCCTGCAGTAGAAAGGCAGACCTGATGATCTAATTGTCCCCTTGGCCTCCTGTGAGGATGCTGTAAGTGGCCTGAATGGAGTCAGCATATCTGGCAGCACAAAGTTCTGTGTGAAGCTGAAAGATGAGGCATAGATTGCTGTTAAAATAAGTGGTGAAAAACAGGGTTCTACTAAATGCTTCAGAAACAGTATGTGATCATCGCTGAGGCTGTGCACATGCTGAAACTATGTAAAATCCATAATCTTACTACAGTTTTGTTTTTCTTCCTCCTAGTGCCTGTTATGGTTGCTTGGCTCTTGTTTGAGATAACACTGCAAGATCTTGCAGGCTTTTCCAATCCTGGGTACCTCTGCATAGTAGGGGTCTGATCCTGCCAGTGGCCTCTGGCTGCAGCAGCAAAGCAGGGGATGAAGGGCTGACTTGTGGCGGCTCCTTTGTCCAAGCTGAAGTTTGTGCTGGTGCATCCAGGGAGAGCAGTGAACAGTACTTCTGGATGTAGGGTAGCTTCACGGCACTGGCTTCAGCCCTGTGGGGAGTGTCAGGGAGATGTCTATCCCAGAAAAAGAGCAGGTCAGTGAGTAGTTTCTGAGAGCTCCTGTGCACCAAGCTCTCAAAATATGCCAGGGATTGATTATACCTGGGTGCACTCTAGTCACGGAATGAGGAGCAAACTTGGTTTGCAGTTGCTTATTGCTGCCTGTGCTCTATGGAGACCTAGGGGTATACCTAGCACTTGAGGCAGGAACTGAGATGTGGATCCAGTGCCACATCCTGCATTTTGCCAGAAGTGCACTAAGCTATCTATGCCTTAGGCATACTGTGGCTGTTCAGCTGTCTGAGCTATTTGATGCACTTTCTCTACAAAAAAGGGAAACTGACTACTGGAAATGGTCTACTCTGGACTGAGCTGGGCTGGGGACTATTTTCAAGGGTGTTAAGTGGCCCATGAGCCCTGTAGCAGTACAGTGTTACAGGCAATCAAGTCCCTGCACCTGTGAATGTTCTCAACAATGTTTCATTTCCTAAAATCTGTGCTAGGTGACCTGGCTCTTAGGAAGGTAAATATGGTAATTAACCTAATCCACTGGTAAGGAAACAGAGATAGGAAAGACAGAGCATTTGCTGAAGGCTTGTTTTGGCATCAGTGTCAGGGCTGGGAACAGGACATCTCACGGAGCATGACCTAGTGTGAGGTTGATCTGAACTTCAGCTTGGGAGACCCATGTGAGGACATGTCTTCCCTTCTGCTCTGATCTGGGACTGTGTTGAGTTTCTTTCCACCTGGGGGAGCTGCTGACCCCTCCATGTGCCCACCCATCCTCTGGTCCCTCTGCAGCCCAGGCTGCACTGGATGAGGAAGAGACTCATGCTCCCATTTCCTTGCTGCCATGCTTCCAGTTCTGAGAGGTGGGTAAGCAGAAGGCAACCTGGGTGCTCAACTTGGGCAGCTGCTGAATGCTTCAAAGTTATGAACATAGTTTTGGCTTACACATCATTGTTAGGTATGCCAAGGCCTTGGTGCGTCATGGCACCCAGCAGGTCCCCTTGCTGGGCAGCTCTGCCTGCTGCCTTGGAGACCCTTGTTTCCTGTGTGATGAGGTGTGATCAAGTGCTGCTCAATGTCTACAGGTAGCTTCTCAGCAGTCCACCCCTGTGGTGCTGACACCAGACATGGAAGGACCCTGCCACTTTTTTTGTTCTCTAGAAGGACCTCTGGATGGAGATGCCTCACAGATGGGTCATGCTTGAGCCATGTCTTTGCCCAAAGTGTTGGTGATGGCATGTGCAGCAGGCCAAATGCAGCTGGGGGCCACCACTCTCTCTTGAGCACCATCCCTTAATGTTATAAACATGCCATGCCCTCATGGGATTAATTCTGAATTCTTTGTAATGCAGTAGAAACCACATGGTGTTCAAGCCATGCAAATGACAACAAAAGGCTTTAAGTAGAACCAGACGTGCTCAGGAGCAAGTTCCATGCAGCAAAGCCCTCACAGCTGTTTTTCCACTGCTGATGCTCTTGCTTACCTGGGGCCCATGCTCTGTAAAGTCCTGCTCACTGGGCTTTCATCAGGAAATAGTCGCGGGTTTTTTCTGTCCTCCGGAACTATCTACATGTTGCTCCTTCCAACTGCTCACTTCCAGTCCTGGAAGTCCTCCCTGCTTCTATCTCTTCCCATACTCCCATCCAGGAGGTGATGGAGGGAAGGGACATTCCCATCCAGGTACTTCCTCTGCCCCTGCCTCTGAGGGGAATCCTGCCAGGTTGCTCCCCTCTGCACATGATGGGCAGTCCTCTCTCCATCCATCTCCCTGGTTGGTGCTAGCATCTCCCTTCACCTGGGTTTGGCAGTTCACGCCAGGAGTTGGCAGTGACACAGAATGGCTCAATTAATGAGAGGTTTTTGTTGAACCCAACAGGGGTTTCATGCCTTCAAGACTGATTTTGTCTGCTCAGGCTTGGGACCCTGTCTGTTTTAGCTTTATACCTTTCTTCCTACAACCTCTGACTTGTTGTCATTGAGAGCAGCTAGCAACATGCTCTCTCCAGCATGCATGTGAGAGATGTAGATAAAACTTGAACTTTAATCCCATGAACAACTAATAATGTGATTCAAGGCCAGAACAGCTTCTGTGGAGAAGGTAGCTATTTTGCCTGCAAGAAACATGATCTCAAAGGTCTTTTCCAGCCTAGTTAATTCTGTGATTCTGTGATCTGAATAAGTTGAGGTGGGAAAGGGCAAGGGCTTTGCCCATTGATCAGAGGGTCTGAATATGACTTAAAAGGTGTGTTTCACCAGTGCTGAGGGAAGGATGGGGGCTGTGGCAGTCTAACCAAAGATCCCTATGCTGCTGCCTGGAGTGCAGTCCCTTAGTAGACTTTAATTATAAAAAGACCTGCTCCAGCTCAGTGGTTTTCTCTTTTTATTGATCGGGATGTCTTAAAAAAAGTTGAAGGCCGTGTGGGCTCTTATGCAGTAAATAAAGGAAGGTTTGCTTTTCTCAGATACTTTCTGGGAATGTCTTAAAGAAGAGACTTAGAGATCTCTTCAGGTTGACAGACAAAATAGTGGAAATTGGTGCTCTTGCCCAAACAGAACAGATATGACTGAATGCTAGAACCACTTTGGTTTGTTCTGCTTGCAGGAAGTCACACCAAGGGAATGTAAGTGCTTTCTCCCTATAAAAATCTGCCCAGATTAATAAAGTGTTGATCCTGAATGGCTGGATAACGCTTTAGAAATTAGGCAGCTTCTCAGACCACTTCTTCTCACATGGAGTGATTGTACCTCTACAGGCAGCTTCATTCATGAACACCAGAACAATCCTTGGCATACCTGCCACCCACCGTCCTTGGCTCTCCTAAAATGTGAGCCCCACAGCTTGAGCTCTGGCACTAACGAAGTCTCATCTCATGCTACGTGGTTGCAGGAGCCAGGAGGATGCCAGTTCAGAGCAGGATCATCTTCTGACCCTGCTGTGTTCATGTTAAAATCAATCCAAAAGACAAATGTCCATGTTTCCATGGTTCCTGTAAATTCTGTCAGCAGCTCTGACTGCCTTGTCCAGCATTAGAAATAAACCATACTCCCCACTTTGTTTCCAGAGGCTTTCCAGAGCTTTCAAGCTGTCTATTTCTAGCTTTTTATCTTTTCATGACTGTACTTTCCCATCTACTTAGACATGCAAAAGTTACCTATTCCCAAAACCTTCTCTCAATGATGAATAGTATGCTTGGAGAGCACCCTGGAACTTGTTATTCCTTCTCATTACAGACATGTAAATATGAGATGTGACCAGAGGAAGCAGCATAAGCTGCCTGCTTGGGCATTGCAGAGCACCTCTTAGAGGCCCAGCTGTCTCTGATAGCTGTTTGTTGATGGTGATCACTACCTGAAAACACATAATAAATGAGAGGTGGGGAGGACATCATTTATGTAAAGGCAGTCAAAAAGTTGCTGCAGCAAAATCCTGGATTTAGAACCCATGGAAATGATCTGAGCATCTTGGAATTAGTGTAGCACTGTGCACATTAGGTAGACACAATGTTCATAGCACCTGAGAGTCCCGAGTCACCATGGTCACTGCCAGAGGCACATAACAAATGGAGGACTGGGATGCTTGCAAAGGAAGAGCAAGCTGGGGAGCATCCAGTGTGACTGCTGGCATGCTGTCCCTCCCAGGCCAGGGTTGAGCAATGAACAACAACAGGAGGCAGCAGTTAGGTGGAGAATGAAGTGTTTTCTTCGGCCAAAGCAGCTTGGGACATTTGCGGAGGCGAGATGCTATGACCAAAGTTGGAATCAGGCCTGATTTACACCCCAATACCACGAAGAGCCATGAGATCTTTAATGATCACAAGCTGCTGGCCTCCAATTGCTCTCAGGAGGAAAATAGTTCCTCTGAGTGCTGTGCCAGGAATCCAGCATAATGCCAGTTCAAAAGGGAGATACTCTCTGAGGGATCGCTCACACTGCAACATTCACATAGTCCTTGGGGGTTTCTTTTCCAAGCACTTAAACAACTCAGCCCTTGTCCCATTGGTTTTGATCTCAGCTGCTGGTCCATCTGGAAGGAAATATCAGATGCTGCAGGAAATAATTTTATGGGTGACTCAGAGGTGCTGGCTGCAGCGAGACCTCAACTTCCCCTTCTCCTAACCGTGCTGCTTTGTCTCTCTGCTTAGGCCAAATGTCTGTGGCAGACAATGTTGCCCGGGATGGACCACAGCTCCAGGCACAAACCGCTGCATCAAACGTGAGTATGACAGTCTCAGCCAGTGCAAGTCTCATGGTGCACCCCTAAAAAGTGCTGCAGTACTACTGTGACCCCACACATGTCCCCTGCACTGTGTCAGGGAAGGAGATGGATCATGGGGTCTGCAGAGGCAGTGCCGCAAACTCCCTGTGGGGTTGCCAGGCAGTAGGTCAGCTCTTCCTGTCTGCAAGGCAAACTCTGAGTACGCTGAATAATTGTGGGCTTACTTCATTATTATTATTAGTGTCCATCCCAGGCAGGATCTTGTTGGGCAGGGCATTGCAGTGGCACATTTATGGGTGAGTTTTGAGCCTTTAGTCTCTCACTTGTCCTGCCTGGAGCAAAGACAGGTCCGTGAAAGTCCCAGTGGGTGGGAACCAGGAGGCTGGGGCTGTGTTCATGTGGGTGAGTGCTGATGATGCTGAGGGGGGGAATCAGGGCTGCAGATTATCTGAGTGCTATTAAGGAAAGCAATAAATGGAGTTGGCGCAAGGGCTGGGACGGGTGGGGCTGGAGCATGGAGCAGCACATGGGGTGTGTAAAATGACACTGGGGTGCAGGGCACTCCTGCAGTGCAAAACTGCCTGGCCAGGGCCCTCCAGCCTACCCACAGAGGGAGTAGTAAGTGTTCTGCTCCTCAAAACAGCCCTGGCACAGCCCTGGGGGCTGAAATAATTGTGGGCTCCCTGACCCATCACTGGAAGGGAAGGAGTTTGGGTAGGTACCAGTACAATGCATACCAGAGGCAAATGAGCTGTCATCTCCATCCCCAATAGCTCCACGGCCACAGACCAGCCTCTGCTGTGATCCCCGTCCCTGAACATCAGGGTTGCACCACCCAGCCCACCTGTGGGCCTTCTAGGGGGGCTGCTGGTCCTGTGCACCTGCCTGGTCCCAGGGAGGTGCAGGGCTGGCTGCAGCGCCCAGTCAGGTGGGAGAGCAGGGAGCACAGGCAGCAGGCAGGCTTTCTGGATGGGGACACCCATGTCAGATTAGCTAAGAGCATCTGCCTTCACTTGAGTGGCAGCAGCTGCCCAGATGTTAAGCGGGGAAGGAGGCTCAGCTTTGTTTGCCACGGGATCTCACAGTGCTTTGGCCTTGCCGGGGTAATTGCATTAGCGATCGCTGTTTGGGAGCAGGGGGCCAAGGGCTGACTCACCTCCCTCTCCCTCTCTCCCCTGCCGACAGAAGCCAAACGGTAGAGAGCGTGCTGTGCTGCCAGACAGCGTCTGTAAACACAGCACAAAGCCAGTGATGGCAGCATCTTTCTCTCATTAGAGATTTTGGTAGGAGCAGTAGATCTGGGCTTGCAGCCACACAGGCTGCCTAGTGATTGCTCAGGTGCTGGGCCCTTGTTCCCAAGGATTCATTAACAGGACAGTGTCAACATGATCAGGCCTGACAGTGTCCCCCCAACAGAGGATGCTAAATCTCAGGCAAGACTTAGGTGAAGACTGGTGATGTGTAAACATAATTTCATTCCCAGCTACCTCCCTCTCTGGGCTTTTCTGATGAAGTTCAAGCTGCTGGAGACATTCAGCTGTTTTTAAAGCTGCCAAGGCAAGCTGGACAGCCCAAACCAGTCAGTTTCTGCATTGTGATGTGGCTTATTGTCTTTTCTCATGGTCTTTGATATATGGCATATCAGAAATGTTAGCAGGGCAGAAATGCAGCCAGAGGGAACCTCTTAAGACTGATGAAACGTGGAAAGAACTGGCATTCAGATATTGGTCAGGACCTTGCTTTTCAAGGATTTGAGCCTGGGTATGGGAGAGATAATAGGCCAAATTGTTGCCATAATCTACTTCATCTCACTTATCAAACATGGTTTTTTTTTTCCTTCACCTATGCTTTTCTAGAGACTTTTCCAACATTTCCACATATGACTGAACTCCAGCAACAGGGAGGCATCTCTAGTCTTTTGGTATGTTCCAGCTTTGAGGACTGAAGTGCAGTGAGGATTTGTGGAATTTTCAGACAATCAGTGACTAGGAAGATGAAAAAGAGAAATCTTTCTGAGGCAACAGTGTCTCTTGGGAAAGTGGAAGTGAGCTAAGGGAGTTTAGGAGGAAGATCTTGTCTGCTTGCCGTGGGCTTGATTTCTACCCCTAGGTCATGACACTGAGCTGCATACAGGGCATCCTGCAAGGCTCCAGAGGTCTTCTTGCAGAAGGAGCCATTAGAGATAGTGAGCTACATCTGAATGTGGGCCCAAAGAGTTCATCCAACCTCCTGCCTATTTGCCTTCATCCATTATGTCCTTAGTTTGGTGGAAAAGAAACCTGTATACACAAATTGGCTAGACACCCCCCTGCATTGCCTATGTTTCAGGGCCTGCAGCAGCTGCAGTACACTTGTCAGGAATGTAGCTGCTGCTTATTGCTCATCATTCTTCCCCTCTGCTTAAGAGCAAGGGAATCCTCTTGATCAGCCTCCCTATATTAGTTTTAGCATCAGCGTTATTCACAGTGGTTCTTTGCTGCTTCCAAAGATAGCACCCTGGTCTATCCCAGCTTACCCTGGGAATGCAGGGTATATATATTTCTGACATATATGTTTTAAAGTTTTGAAGAAACATTTCAATTGGTATATTAGGAAGGACTAAATAAACTAATGCGCTTTCTAATCTTGTACAAATGGTCTTGCACTTAAGATAGTGAAAAAAGTGCAGGGATTCTAGGCAGAGTTGCTGTCTCTACTGTGACCTCACACTGTCACTTCAGACAGTCACATTAGCACCTGAGGCTTTTCCACATCTGCAAAATGACATTCACATGCTCTCTTCTTCTGTCTTTCTTCTGTACAGTGACAGTTTTTGAACCCTGTCTGTTCTTCACTGAAGTTCTGTTTTCTCTCTGTTATTCCTGCATTGCTGTTGATCTACCTGCCTGTCACCCTGCACAGATCTCACTTATGGTAAATTGTCCACCCCTTCTGGATGTGCTCACAGTTAGAGTTGTAAGTTAGAACTTAGTTTACATACATAACTTGTCCGTGAGAAAGTGGACTAAATTACCCCAGTGGTACGAGTCCTTAAGCACCTTCCCAGTTTTCCTATGGAGGGCCTAGCTGATGGACAGGTTCTGCCACGTTTACATGGGACTGAGCAGGAGCTGCTTACAGTGCTTACACCACCCTCCTGGATGAAGAGCACGTGCTGCAGGGACTCAATAATCAAATGTCACCTTGCAATGCCATTCCTCAACCCTGGGCCGGGTGTGCCTGCAAAGAGATGCGAGGTTGAACTTCGTGGTGTTCCCCTCTGATGGTCCTGCCTGCCTAGCCTAGCTGGGTGGTCAGAGTCATGCTGCAATCATCCCTGATGTGTGACCTTACTGGGAGGACTTGCCTCATACACTGAAGACTAGACAGCACCAGACCTGATCTGTGACAGCACTGCTAGATGCCCTTGAACAAACTAGCATTGCTACTAGTGATACTTCAGCAGTGCTCCAAGTCTCATAATTTTCTTAAGAGTTTTGAGATGACTCTTTTTGTTTTTCCTAATGCCCCAGCTCCTGGAGCAGGTGATTACAGGAGCCTACAGCAAGAAGAAATGAGTGGCTACCATCTTAACAGAGACTGCTTATAGTCCCCACAGCTGGGGAGCAACATCTCAGGGTAACCCCTGGGCTCAGAAACCAGAAAGCAAAGAGAAAGGTTCCAAATATATGTATATTTTTAAACCATCATATTTCTTCAGTCAATGTTATGGTTTTGGGGGTCTGAGTAGTTTCTCTCTCTCTCTCTCTCTATATATATATATATATATCTGTATAGATATATATAGTGACTCTTTCACATACTTATTATTGCCTGTGCTGCCACTGACTGATCTGCTTTCTTTATGTTGCATAGCTGGACTGAGTGAAAACCAGTGAATTTTAAAGCTCTTTCAAGTCATTCCCAAGTCTGTAAAGGCAACCAGGAAGGGGATTAATCCTAGAGCTGGAGTATTTCAGTTAGGGCAGCTCCCCACCCATCCTGCTTAAAGAGACTAGAAAACTAATCCCATTCCCTTCTTCCCCTTTTCTCTATCAGCTGCCTGAGGGGCTTTTTAAAGCGCCTGGTCACTTATCACTGCTTTCCTGCTGAAGGGCACAGTCTAATGTGACTATGAACATTGTTGGTGGGAGAGGTTGTGAGAACTGTTGTGGTTCCAGATCCCAGTATCGTGGCTCTGCAGTATTTCAGCATGTGAAGTGGTTGTTTTCAATGGCAGGCTTCCTGGACTGGTGGCCTTTGTTAAAACAGGCATTTATTGGGAGATAACAGTAGAGACTGGCAGCCTATTTAAATAACAGCTGAGTTTTGTATTATGAACTTCTGGAGTGCCAGACTTCCCAGAGACGGTTAATTCCTGCCTGACTAGCACCTTGTCCCTGTTCCAGAGTCTGCAGTGTTGGCTGATTTATTTTATCGGGTGATTTCATCAAAACCTCTGGCTTTAACCTATACAGCCCTGCGTGACTTGGGGTCTCCTTTTCCTTGAGATCTCCCTCTCTTCCTGAGTGTTAACATGATAATAAATGTCACATGAAACATTTCAGTGAACATATCCCTGATCTAGTTAGGAAAAGCTGATGGCAGGCCATTTTTGTGATGAGGGAAGGGTTGTGGGGGCTATATAGCTGCAAAAGGACCTCAAGAGCCTGCACAAGGACTTCTCTCACTTGGTGACAGCAGGATAATGTATGGCTGGCACACAAGGGTAGAGCTGTCTCTATGTTTGTTGCTCAGAAGCAGTGTTTCTCACAGGTGTGCTTGGATCTCATGGGGATGGAGAGCAGAGCCAGAGAGGGAGGGACGTGCTTATGAAAGCCCAGCAGCTGTATGTGAAGGTGGTGGGATACCAGATGCCCCTGAAGCCTCCCTCAGGCAGTTCTGGGAAAGGGGCCTTCAGCAGAAGCAGCAGCTGTATGGGTTGAAACTCACTCATAGGGCTTCCATGTGGAGGGAGGTTAATGTCCACCTTGTGTTGTCCTACAAGGTTTTGTTGCCCTTTGTCTAGCTGGCACCTTCGTTCTTTGAAGAACAACACTGTTTTCCAGTGCCTTTTCAATTACCCTTGCTCAGAACAATAAGCCCAGTCCTACTGGAGTGAGCTGTGGTTTCCTGGCTGCTGCTGGCTGGGTTATAAACCCAATTTGGCATCTGTTGACTTGAGAAGTGTTAAGGTCCAGTGTATAATTAATAGCACTTTCCTCCCAGGGTGCAAACTGAAGTTGATGTGCTGTAATTAGGAACACACACAGGCTCAGAGAGTGCTTTAGGCATAAGGTTAATGAACTGTAAGTCCCCATAGCTGTGGAGGAATTTGAGTGCAGTGACTCCAAAATCAGCTGTGGAGGGAAAGCTGGAAAGCTTGGAGGGGACAGGCCAGGGGCACTGTGCAAATCAGACCCCAAAACAGACTAAAGATAACATGCAATCCCTTGCTTTGGGATTAAGGACCTATTCCTGTCTGGAGCACTATGCTGGAGGCCATATGCTCTCAACAGGCCATGCTGCTCATTTCTAAACTTTCTGAAATGAGTATTGTTGGAGAAGAGCTCTGCCGCCAATGTGCAGAATGGAGGTGACCCTGTGTTAGGGACCCACAGCAGCAGTAACACTGAGACTGTGAAGGTCCCCTGTCTGCAGAGAAGAGATGGGACCGTTCCAGCTGTGCTGCCCCATCTGGGTGTCACTGCCGTGGGGCTAAGTCCTGTGTCCACTAACTACCTTTCTGTGTCTCTCCAGCCGTCTGCAACCCGCCGTGCCAGAACAAGGGCTCCTGCAGCCGTCCCCAGGTCTGTACCTGTCGCTCAGGCTTCCAGGGCTTCCGGTGTGAAGAAGTTGTTCCCGAGCAGGAGTACCACCCTCCTGGTGCCGTTGCTGCCTTCCAGCCCCCGACAAGCTCCGTCCGGAGGAGGACCAGCATGACAGGAAGAGATGCCTCCCTGCAGAGGGCTCAGGCGCCTGTCCCGCGGCACATCCCAGCTGTGTAAGTCAAACCTGGTTCCTGGCAGGATGCCTCCCCAAACCCTCAGGCAACTAACACTACGCTCAGTTGGGCCACAGCCTCTGCTTCATGAGACCAGGGAGCTTGGATCTCGGTGGAAACTCCTCCATAGGCTGTGGGAGCTGACATAAGAGAGTCGGGTCCTGCTGTCCCTCCAGGGGACTCAGTTTGTACCTAGCACTGTGTCAAGGTCTCCAGGCACATGCAGGAATAGGACAGGCTAATGATGGTCCCATTAAGAAGGCAAATTGTGAAAGTTGTCAGTTTGCCCTTGGCCTGTTGGTGAATAGCCTTCCTGGTAGCAGGGTGGATGCAGGAGTGGGGGTTAAATCTCTTTCCCATTAGGGTATTTTTAGAGCAATATATCTAGGTAGTACCCACTGAAGAATACATAGATCTCAGGTGTGCTTTTAAGTGCTGGTATTAGCAAGGTGGTGACACTCAGAGATGTCTCCTGACAGTTTCTAGCTGTTATTGAACCATGTTTTTTGTTTATTTTTTTTTGTTTTCACTTTTTTTTGTTCCATGTTTTTGTGTCACCTTGCTGTGGTTTGGGTCATTTTGGTACCCAGGCAGGTGTCTTCATATTGGGTACTGAAGCAAAGATACAGCTGTTGGAGCTCAGAGAGGTCCATGCAGGAGGGACTCTCTGAGGAGTGTGTTAAGATCAGGATGACAACTGTGGCATCATGTGGTCCTTTGTTGAAGAGCTTGTTCTTCTTTGAAGGAAGAGCTTATTAGCGCTTCAGTGCACCTGCCTCAGGTCAGTGCTGAGATACTCCTGTACCTAAGCTACAGCCCCTCCACAAAACTTGGTGCTGTGTGACATCCCACTGGAGCTGTAGGGTTTTTGCAGTAAAGATGGGAAAAGTGCCTTTTCCTGACAAGCACGGTTGCTGTGCTGGCAGCTTGGTGGGGATGGAGAGTTGGGAATAGTGCCTGCTGCTGTACAACAACCCACACATATTGTTCATTTGATTTTGTTTTTAATAATCTCTGCTTTTCTGTAAGAGTCTATGGACATGGGAGCAATGTCTTAGGCTGCATCACTCCTAAAGACTCCTGTCTTTCTTGCTGCTACTCACTCAGTTGCTGGGCCAGAAAGACTGGTTTTGTTGGTAACCACCAAAGCAAAGAATTTGCACATGGCTTCCTGCAGGAGCCCCTCAGTCATAGTCAGGAAGACATTACAGCAAAATACTGGTGCTTAGCCAGGAGGTAACTTCAGTTTCTCCTTTATGTCTCTGAACAACATCACTTGGAAATGCTGGAGGAGAGGGCAATTCAGCCTTTGTTTTTCTGTATTCCTGCAGGTTGTTTTCAACATGCCTGTGTTCCTAAAGTAGCTGTTGCCTTTCTCTTCTAAAGCAGAGGCAATGCATGGGCTGGAGACATTTCTAGATGCTTACCCTTGGCTGTCAACAATTTTGGGGAGGCTCAAATGTCTGACAAAGAATTGACTGACACCTAGTAGTTCGTTGAAGCTGACATATCTTGGTGCCCAAATGAAAGACTATCTGATAGCAACCAAATTCAGGAAAGGCAGAGATGATGTTGGCAGGGTGAGGTGACCAAGCCCTGTCAGCACTGCTCTGAGAGAGGCTTTGTGCCCAAGTGAACACATAGCCCTTGCATGTGCCTGCAATCCTGGGCATTGCTGACGAGTTTCCCCACAGTGGTGACCTCCTCCTACCCCTCCGTGCCACTGGTCTGTGTGGAAGGACTGGAGGGGAGGGAGAGCAGTGCCCTTGGAGATACAGCACCTGTTGAAGGCTTTCCCAGTAAGGAACATGACCTCAGGCTCCACACAGAGGACGAGGGGCTGTGCAGGCACTGGCCGAGCATTCTTGTCCAATCAGTCAGACATAGCATCTAGTGATCGCTGAGCTGGGATTGCTGAATGTCCAGCTGTCCGACGTACCTTAAATCCTCTGGCACTGTCCCAAGGAAATAGGACTCCATTAAGGACCATGCTGTGCCGTTCTCCTTCCCTCCCCATGGAGGCCATAGGACATCACCTTATTCCATGCTTCGGCAAGAGAATTTGACTGTTACCCTTTTTGATGGCCACAGGTATGACACTGGGACATGTTCACCACTGACTGCCTTCTGGAGGTGTCCTGAAAGATTTGCTGAGAATGCTGTGCATGTCTGTGAGAGGTAGTTTTCACCACAACTCTGGGTGCTGTGCCACAGGCCACTGCCTTTCCTGCCCAGGCAAAATTTAGCAGCTCTGCTTTGCAGGCATGTGGTGGGCTGCCTGCACCCTGGCACTGGTCTGCATCGAAATGCCTCTCTTCAGCCACTGGGTGTTTTCCTGTACAATTCAGTCACTTGTTTTTTTTTCTATTGACCTTATAACATGGTGCAGAACTGGATGACCTAGAAGTCTTGCTGCTGTTGGATGAGTTGTTTCCCAGATATTTTTGAGTGTCCCCTTCAGCACACCAACTTCTGGGCTAGCTGAGGAACCTGTAAGAGTGAGCATCTGCAGCCAAAGGCAAGGTCTTGCTGCCGTTGCATCTGGCCATGCCCTTCTGCTGCTTCACTTGTTCCAGTGTTGGTTCTCATCTGGCCTCAGAAAATTAAGAATAATTTTCTCCCACTTCAGTGAGCTAAATTGGCTTATTGGGAGATTATAAGACCAGAAAAATTGGACAGAATTGCAAGTCTAGCAGTGAAGACAAGGAAAGGAAGGGACTCCCCTCTTGGTGGTGGGTAAACCACCTCTTAGGTTGGTCATTTGTCTCATCAAACCATGCTCTCTGACTTGTCTGAACTTGGAGCCTGCTTCTTGCAGTTACGACATCATCTATTTCTATGCTGCACTAAAGTACTTTCTGTGCTTCTGCATCAGGCATTCCCTAATGTAGCAGCAAAGGCAAAAACAAGAAGTTAATTTGCCTTCTGAGAGCTAGGATCTTTCTCATGTTCACAAGTATGAGGATTGGTTTTAGGCACTGCAACTGGTAGTCACATTCACTGGAGTTCAGTTTACTGTCAAGTCTGAGAGGAACAGCTTGGGTTTTCCAGTCCATGGTCTCCTCCTGGATGAGGGTGTATTGTGCTGGTGGGACACTGACATTTTCTTGTCAGTCTGCCATGATCCCACAGGAGCTGGCTTTCCTGATTTGTCAATAAGGAAGAGGTAGAAGAAGCTCTTTGGGTGGTTTGGTGGATGGAGGATGCTGGTGATTGCAGGTTATGAGAAGACTCTGAGTTCAGATCAAACACACAGTCCCCAACCTCCCTGTACATTTACATTGCTAACAAGCAGGAACTGTGCAAGAATGGGGGCTTATAGACTTCTAAGCCTCGTTTTTCTGTGCCAAGACAGGAAATCAATCCTCACATGAGTGAATTTGCTTTCTCCTTTTGTTTATTTTCATGTATATTGGCTTTATTTGTGTTTGTTTGTATGGAGCGAACAAACAGAAGCTCTGAAATCATGCACTAAAACAGTGCATGTATTAGATTCCCAATAAACATGCAACAAAACCCATGAATCTTCCTTAGAGACCTGGTCTCTAAGCAGAGATTGGGTTGCTTTTGGTTTCAGTGTGTTCTAAAGTGAGTCTTCAGAGAGAATTAAGAGAGAAGCCAGCTGTGTTATTCAGGAACTGCCTGGACCGAAATACTCCGCACTTGCCTGAGTGGTTGAGACTGTTTTAAAATGATTTCTTGTCCTCAGCTCATTGGACCTGCTGCTTATGATGACTGCACCTTCACTGTGGAGAAAAGCCTAGTCTGGAGGTAGGAAGTCTTTGAGAGTCTCTAGGAGCCTATAAAGCCTTGGTGAAGAACATGATGAGAGAACTGCCAGTTTTCATGGTTCTGCTTCTGGTACATATGCTCAGGCCCTCTAGAGCTCATGCCTGGAAACAAAAGCAGCGATGCCTTCTGCAAATCCTCTGCTAGGAGAGCCCAGGAAGCATGACTGTGACAGCAGGAGATAAGTTACTGTCAGTCCTCTGCCCTCAGCCTTAGTGAGAAGTAGCAGCTCCTTGAGCAACAGGATATTATTGGTTGTACTGGTTGGTTTATATTTGCATCTCACAGGTGTGAGGAATAGTGAGTGGATCTGTGGGCATTCCTGCTGTAGCTGTCATAGATCCGTTTCTGGGCATGCTGGCAGTCTTGGGAACATGTGGATGTGAAAGTCAGCCTGAGCATTGTGCTGAGCACAGGTGTCAGTGCTGTGGTGTTAGACGTAGCCATCGGTGCCTCTGTTTGGAGAGGTACCGGGGAAGAACCACTGCATTCTTGGCTTGCCCATATGGTGTGCATTATCTCTTCTCCCTAAGACTAAAGAAGATGTATTCAGTCTTACTGGAGCTCACCTCTTGCTCTCGGGAAGACATGGCTAGGAGAAGGGCAGCTCTGAGTCTATTTTGCTGACGCCAGAGCTCGTGATGCTTAATCTGTCATCCCTTAAAATACAGGCTAAGCAATGAGCACCACTTCCCAAGTCCCTCAAGGCTCAGTGGAGATTTGGAGTCAGGTGTCTGAGGGAGCCTGTGCGGACCTGTTGGCTGCTGCAGAAGCTGACAGGCCCCAGCACTATGCTGCTTGGAACAGAGAGTGCCCTGGAGAGCAAAATCCTGGGGGATATTAGAGGTCTTCTCGGCATGGACTAACTGCAAATCCTCTTTCTTCTTGATCTTAGCCTGAATCTCTGCCTAGAGAAGCAAAACCCTGATGGATGATTGTGTGGGAGGAGCTGCACCTCGGCCTAGAAGCTGAGCTAAATGGAAACAGCTTTGTTTTCCTAAGGCTGGAATATCATAAGAGTTCATGTATTTTTTGCAAGGAGTGGAAAGGGCTTGTGCCCCCGCCCCTCACTGTCAGGATGAATGACCAGCTGCCTCTGACTCTCAGCAGTGTGCATGGAGGGTCCTGCTGCTGCCACCTGAGAAGGTCTTTTCCACATTAGTGTTGGGCATAAATCTGTAACCAGCATCTGTGCAGGGGAGGTGTGCTGCCTGGATGGGATGTGTGTGCAGGATGAAGGCTGCCTGGAAAGCAGGGCATCCTTCCTTTTCATAGAAAAGAAGAGATGTCTGGGACCTGCAAGCATTTTCTAAGCAACTCAGGCAAGGGAAAAGAACATAGCTGTGATGTAAGGTGCTGAGACACTGTGCAGACAGCTTAATGCAGCTAAGCTGTTGAGGGCAGGGAGCTTCCTCTGAGAGAGTTCTGTTTAGGCAAGGCAGTTGCTGGGAGTTGCCTGGTGTTTTCAGGATGGAAAAGGAAGAAGGCTGAGTTGCAACATGCCCGGCCCACTGACTCCTGATGTCAGCCTCTTCTGCATCACCCTGGGGGAGACATCTCCCTTCCTGATGAGAGGAAGGGCTATAATGCAGCCCTTGAAGAAGCCTGGCCTGGGAACACTGGGAACCTCATACCAGCAGGAAGGCTCTGCCAAAATCTCTATTCTCTGTCCTGGAAGCAGAGGATGAGAACAGCAGGGAGCAAGCAGATGGCAGGATCTTGGGTGTGTGGCAGAGGTTGCTGGATGGGGAAAGTATATTTCCCCCCATCTGAAAATTGACTGAAACCAGCTCCTGTTCTGGTGATAGTCAAATGTCAAGCATCGTCTTTGCAGAGGGGAGTGGAGTCCGTGGGTGGATACAAAGCTGTCTGCCTTGAAGTGGTCACTGAAAACATGACATTGAGAACTGTGGCCTGGCAAAATCAGCTTGATGAGCTTGTTGTCATTGTGGACTAGCAGATAGAACAAAAAGTTCACTGCAAGGTCACTTGCTTTTTAAAGATGCTGCTCCAAACAGAGGCAGATTTGTCTTTATTGTTAAAGCAGGATCTGGAGCCTCCTGTCTTGCCAACTTTGAACTTTCCATATTTATGAGAAAAAGGGGAGCTTGCTTACTGCCTTACTTGGGTTCCTGCTGAGTGTCCAGGACTGTTTGTCCACAATACATATAGTACTAGGAGGAGAGCTATACTAGCCACATACCTATTGAATACACCTTCTGCTCTTCTGCTCACTTATGACTGTCACTCACTTCTCATTTATGAGGGTTAAAATTTATTTATCCCCAAATACCAGAAAAAATAAAAACTGCCTCTGGATGAGAAGCATCCCCCTGTTTAAGTGCATTCTCATGGCATGGGCTGGGGCAGCTTTCCCACTTCATTTGGGATGGGACCAGCTCAGGAGACCCATAGTGCATGATGTTGAATTCCTGGGGTAAAACACTAGTGCCAGCCTTGCCTTTTGCCACTGTGATGTCTTTATGGTTATTACTTGAATGGCATATTTTCTCAGTGCAGATAAGCCCTAATTACAACTTTCTAAGGTGATTCCCTTTGGCAATATAGTTTTCATGAGGTTCCCTGATCCAGAGGCAACTTTGAATAGATATCTGAGATACTGTTAAAAGACTGAAAATAAAAAGCCAGTGCCAGTCCACGTGAGAATATGTGAAAAGAGATTACACTCAGGGCAATGAGAACTCCATAATCTCCAGATCTCAACCCCTCTCCTGCTTTGACATAGTCAAAAGCCCTTGGCAAGCTGGCTGAGAAGCCAAAAGGAAAAACCCAAGCTACCCAAGAGGAGTGTAAATGTAATTTGTCTTATATAAAAATACTCCTATTTTTAAATTACATGCTATACCTTCTCTACCTGGCACCAAATACAGTTGCTTTACTTTCTAGTGTTTTAAGCTATCAGCACAATTCTGGTTTATGTATTTTGTGTATTTATTTTCTAGGGGGTTGCATACTCTTTTTCAGGCCCCTTTTTTAAACTCCAAATATGGTCTTTACACTAGACCTGGTTCTTCTGCATCTCCTTGGAAGTAATTTCTATAGGTTAATTCAGCCTCTAGGCAGCTCAAATGCACTTTCCCTTCTAACTGAAAGAAAAATGCTGCTACTGTCAGCTTAACCTGAGACTCCGTGCAAGACAGCAGGGTGCAGGGCAAATGCATTGTATATGTGGTAGGTAAGGTAGTACAGAAAATCCAGTTTATAGCCTATTTTATATACTATACATTTATCATTTGGGACATTTATGACAATACAGTTTATACAGCAGTTCTATAAAAGAGAAGGATGTTAGAAGAGCACTAATGCCACATGGTCAAATGCTGGAGAGTTTTCCTAATGCCTGAATTAGGACTGTCATCTAGCTTGCTTTCAGCTCCCTTGTGCACATGTATTACATTGCAGTTTCCTATACCTGACTGTGTATTGCCTTATTTGGTTTAAGCTGGTACTTCACTAAAATCGAAGCTGTTCTATTTGGTTTCGAGTTTTTTCCATAAATCACCAGAGCTAGCAGGAAACGAGGGATTAATTGAAGTTGATTTGGTACAAGAAGTGGTTGAAATTAAGATCTAGAAGTCTCCATATAAAATATATTTGTTCTCCCTTCCTTTCCTCAGAAGCATCCTGAGAAATGCTGCCCTTAGTGCTTGGTGGTGGATGGGATTGGTACCCAGCTCTGCACACCACCTCTTTTTTGTCTCTCCTGGATAGAGGCTCTCTTCAGGGACATGCAGAAACTAAATATATAGGCAGGAATTAAGAAGACATTTAAGCTGGAAAAATATCTGTTACAGCTGAAGGAAGAACATCCTCCATGAGAAGAAGAAATCTGGAAGGAGAAGCTGAAATTTTGTAGGCCAGAAATGAACAGCAGATAAAGCAGCAGAGGGTAATGTGTGTGGCTGCATAAGAGGGACTGACAGTGCTTGAGAATTTGGAGGCAAAAGACCCAAGTCACATGAGGTTTCTTCCTGTGCACCCTGGGGTCCTGCTCTTAGTAAAGGTATTCTTTATTGCCAGAAAAGATCTTGACAAATCTGAAAGAATTCTGAGAACTACAAGAGGAGGTAGGGAGCTGAGGGTTAACAGACCCGCATCTGCAAAACTGAGCCAAATGCTGGCCTTGGAGGATGGGGAACATACTTGGGGGCTGAGGCTATCCGGAGGGGGCAGACAGGGTGTATTAAGTTGCCTATACCCTTGGCAGGGTGGCCCATGCTAATTTTTCAGTGATAAGGCCTTCTGAAAAGCAAAGTGCCAAATTCTTCCAGGTTGATAATGACATTGGCCTTTTGCCTTCTCCATCACTTTGGGGCTGCACTGCTGAGGAACTGGAGTCCAGGCACTGCCAAAGCAGGCACAGTGCTCTGGATCCCTTCCCCATGAGGATTCTGTGAAACCTGTTCCTCCCTGATGGTCCTTGGTCCTACTGAAAGCTGTATGAGAGAGGTGTAGAGCAGATTTGTGGTCATGGTACTCCTGAAAACACTGGCTACATACATGGCCAGGGGTGCTTCTGGTCCCCAACCAGACTTTAGTATTCTGGCAAGTGGGCAAGACTTTAGTATTCTGGCAAGTGCAACCAGTGCAGAACAGTACAGACTAAAAATCACAGGGATGCTCATTCTTTGATCCCTGGCAGGGTTGAGACTTCGAGAGTGGGCAGCAAAGGTTACCTAACCAAGCTGAACTAATAGATCTGAATGCCCTGGATGTTCAACCATTATTTTAGCTTAAAATATGTCTCAGATCTACAGTGTTCCCAGGATGAGTGGGAGATTTCCCAGCACCACCTGCTGTAGATTAAAAGCCTTAACTTCTTCACATGAGAGCACTACACTCATCTCCTCTCCACCCTGTTCCTCTCATGCCCTGTGTGTGTGTGTTGGTGTGTGTGTACAGCCACAAGCTCTTCACTCGAATGCCTGGAATGAGGAAGGTTTTGCCTTCCTTCTTCATGTCCCGTGTAAAGTTGGGGGCAGGCAGCTGGCTCCTCCCACTCCCTGGGACGCGTGTGGGTGTGAGGATGAATAGGCTAAAGTGTTTTTCAGGGCTTTGAAGCTGGCAGCCTGGTGGAGGGAGTGGGTGTAGCTAATCAACAAGATGGAAATGAAACTCAAGAGTACTTGTTTTGTCACTGTGTTACGTGGGAGATGAATGATCTCCCTGCAGCCGGCAGTGAGCTTTTCTCTGGCTGTTGCCTCTCCAGCAGGTTTCATTAGAGGGCTGCCAGTCCTCCGGCTTGCAGTGGTGTCTTATGGAAACAGAGGGCCCTTTGAGATGGAGATCTCAGTGTGCTTGTGGGCACAAGGACAGGTTGATATGTTGTCCTCTCCTCTTGCGTGCTACTGCCCTAAATACAAGTCCTTCTCCTCCCAGGTAGGACCCTGTACTGGGGAGCACGGGGAGTAGGAGAGGGGCAAAGGAGGCATTGCTGTGGTTGGTGAAGGGGATTGAAACCTCAGTAGGGTGGTCACATTGCACAATGGACAACCCAGCTCTCCAACTGTGCCAGCAGCTTATGCCTGGTTTTGTGATGGTTCGAAACCTGCAGCCATGTCTACAGTAAGATGGAGATGCACTGATGGAGACCTGCATGTGAGAGCAGCTGTTAGGACACTTCTGGATGTGTCTCTTCTCACTAAGGCATGAGAGTGGCTGTGTGCCTGCATTTGGCAGCAGTGCTGTGCCTGTTGATTGCTCCTGAACACCAGCCTCTGGATGCCACAAGGGACCAACTGGAGCAGCTTTCTCATTGCTTCAGCCCAAAGGAGTGTGCAGCTGAGCACTGCAGGCCAGCCTAGGCAATTCTTCCAGAGAGGTGGTAGCTTGCCTGGTCTCCCTCACCCTCTAAATTCCTGGTTTAGTCTATGAAGTGTGCAAGGTTTGGGCCATATGTGACGTTTGTAAAAAAATAACCTGTCCAAGTTCCTCTGCTGGCTCCACTTGAATCTCAGAGCGGTTGCAGACTGCATTCTGGTTTTTCTGAGAGGCATTGGCTTGCACTTCAGCTCTAGAGACAAGCAGATTGCAAACAGCTCTTTATCACGTTTGGCATTTGGAGATCGTGGTTCTGGCCATTTTATGGGTCAGCACTAAGGTC
The DNA here is from genome assembly GCA_013390005.1 of Calyptomena viridis. NCBI lineage: Eukaryota > Metazoa > Chordata > Aves > Passeriformes > Eurylaimidae > Calyptomena > Calyptomena viridis. The sequence continues at coordinate 101,561 of WEIV01030408.1, forward strand.
TGATGTATCCAAACATGGGTGCCATCTGCAGTTCCTGGTGACTGACTGGTACTGTGCCCTTGCACAGGGCATGTTTCTGCAGCTTTGCTGGGCCAGGCAGGTGCTGTTCCCATGCTTGGAGAGCTGGACTTCTTCCAGGGAGTCAGTTGGTCACTACCTAATATGCGAGAGCAAAGAAGAACACTTCACAGAGTGGCAGGTGGCACATGTGGCATGTGTGGCAAGGGAAGGGCATTTAATGTCAACAGAGAGCTGTGCAGAGGCATGTGAGCAGCCATTTTGGCTAAGGAGCAACTTAGATCCCCAATGACTGGTTAAAAAGAACCTGTTAGCTATCTGTGAGCTTAGAAAGATTCACTTATGTATGTGGTGTCTGGAAACTCCTGAGCAGATAAAACCAGAGTTCACAGCCCATCTCCCTCTCCCTCTTTGTTCTTGCACACTGCATGGCAGGCTGTGAGCCAGTGAGGATGGTCCTGCAGTACTGACACTGCTTTGGGGGCCAGAAGAAGGAAGATGCCTGGGTGGTGGTGGTGGAGTATGAGCTTGGTGACATGAGGCAGACAGCTGGTGACTTTAGTGTCCCATGAACTTGTACATCTGTTGCTATGGTTTGTAGTGAGAGATCAGAAAAATCTTGGTCACCACTGGTGCATATGTCAAGTGGAGCAGAGAGCTTGAGTTAGCACTCCAAGATGGCACAGGAGAGAGGTCAAAATGAGAGCCAAACTCTGTGACAGTTTCTTACTAGCTATGGTGAGGGATGGAGTGGCACCTGGGTGCTGGAATGACATGGCTCTTGGCATGTGCCAGCAGCATTGAGTATGATGTGGAGCAGGGAGCCTGACATGCGTTCCTGCCATGCAGCCCTACTTTGACAGTTCTGTTTGTGCCCAAGGCAAAGAGTGTTGTCAGTGATACCTCTGCCCACTGGAGCTCTAGAGGTCTCTTGGCAGAGGGAGCATTTGGATGACGTGCAGCTTGATGTCCCTGTGATGGTCTAGATGCCTGTGTCTGGCATGAGATCTGGCTGCGGGTGTCTCTGAATCCAACATGAAGGCACTGGGTGGTCACTGCTGTGGCCTTCATGGTACACAGGTTCTGCTTGGCTCTGCCAGGAAGGTCTTCTGCCTGGGGTAGGCTGGTAGCTGCTTCTCCTGTGCAAAAGAACTTCTCTTGCCTTCCACCAAGCCTTGGGGAGCAGGGTGCTTCAGACTTCAGTATCTCCCTCATTTAAACGGGGGATACCAGGGCTGAAGACAGCTGCAGGACCGACAGTGGGAAGCCTGAAGCAGGCAGGTTTCAGAGGTATTTCTGCTGTTCCTGAAGATAATAAACTGAGCTAGGATTAATGGATGTAATGTGGGTGGGCTTGCAGTCAGGTGCCTTGTATGGTAGGGTTTTCCCCCTCCTCCTGTAGTCCTAACAGAGCTGTCTTCCTTGTCAGCATGTTTGTTAGCTAATTGATAATAAACTTCAAGTGCTCTCTAAGTAATGCCTCTCCTGTGCTCCAGGACCTGCAGACTGAGCCATGAATCCTGTCTGCCTGCTGGGGAACCTGTTTGGAGTTCAAGAAAGGGGAAGTTTCTGGTTTGTGGTCAATTTACTGCTTTCCAAGGCTGGCTGCTTCTCTCTCCCCCTGTAGACACAGACGCTGGTGTTAAGGCTGCCCATTCTTCTGTGATGCTTTAGTGGAAAATTAGCAACTGCTGAGCATTACAAAGGGGGAAGTGAATCACTGTTTTTGGTCCCTGTGGCCCCAAGCAGGGAGGGCATCTTGCCAAAGGGGCAGGCAGATGGACAAGACAGACACCAAGTATATTGTTCGGTATTTAAAATCGAGGAGAGAACCTGCCTGTTGTCTTGGCAGGTTTTCAGGGGCTGAGCATGACTCAGCCCTTGTCCTGTCTGAATGCTCTCATCTTGGAGATGCACATGCAGATTGCAGGCTGGAGGAGCTGGGGTGGACTTACCAGTGCTAAAGTGGCTCCCTTCCATGGTACTCTGCTCCCAGCCTTGTGGGCAGCGGGTGGCCGCTCTGGGTGCCTGGAGACAGCAGTTGCATCCCAGGCTGGTTATATTTGGAGAGATGGAGCTTGTTAGGCTTGGGCCCTGGGATGGGGTTTTCTGGACCTTGTGAAGGTGGTTTCTTCTCTGAGGGCAGCTTATCTTCAGCTTTGTTTTGGCCAGTGCTGTCCCACCCTGTTGTTGCCCTCCTGGGAATTGCTTCTTAGGTCTTTGTGGTCTTTGTCATCTCTTCCTGAGGCTCAGGATGGTGCAGATTTGTTTCCAGCTGGAAGAGTGACTTTCCAATCCTCATCTGTCCAGCCCTTGCCTTGTCTGGTGTGAGCACCACTCCCCGCTGACCACACTGCCCAGGATTCACTCTCTCCACAGTGCCTCAGGCCATCCACCCTGCTGTGGTCAGTCAGGCTTTGGCTGGGGAGAGGGCGAGGCGGGCTGGATGTAAAAACAGCAATACTCTTGTGGTACTTGGCTCTGCATTTCCTTTACACAAATAGAAAAAGCACCATTTCCCGGCTCACTAGCAATCTGGCCAAAGTCAACAGTTGGATGAAGAGCAGCTAATAGAAGCTAAATCCAGGAAAGACTGAGGTGTTGCTGCTGGGGAGTGGGAAGTGCTTTGAAGAGTTTGCCACCTTTGCCTCCAAGCCCAAGGAGGATACCTGGCATTAAGTGACTAAGAGAACAGTCTGCCCACCTGGATTACCTCTGGGTTTTGCTTATGCAGAGAACCATGATCATCAAAAGTGATCGGAGATTTGAAAATGCTTTCTATATACATTTCTATATACATCTATATACATGGGTTAGAAAAACAGTATTGTTTTCTAGATACCTGGGTCTCAGTGATTTAGACTTGGTTATTGTGATTCTGTGTACCTAGTCTTGAAATTGTAGACTTAAAACACAACCCGTGCTTGATTCAGAAACTGGGGTCCAGTTGCAGGGAATGTGCCAGCTCAGTCCTTAGTGGAGTGACAGGATACCACTCACCTCCTCTGGTCATCTGCACCTTGCAGGTTCATATGGGGCAGGTAGGAGAACCATGATATCCAGGGAATACAACATTTTTGTACCTTCTCTACCCTGCTGTGACCAAAACATATTGAAAATAAAATGTTTACTCACAAAGGTGCTATAGCAGATGTGTGGATCCCTTGCTGAATGTTATACAGGTATCATTTGGATCTTGCAGGGATACGTAGCACTAGAATGTGAGGGAACAGATCTCCTCTAGTTCTTCCTACTTCTAGCATGTGTGGGGGCTTATGGGGAGTCTAGGTCTTTGACTTTCACCTCCGAAGAGGGCAGAAATGAGTGCTTGTTGGATAGTTTTGAACTGTTGCAAATGTGGGTCAGTCTGTCTGCACAGCTTCCTCCCATCCCAAATACTTTTAATTTCGATTAGCACCTAATACTTATAGGTATTTCCATGTGAGGGTGACTGAGGTCTCTCAGCCAGTGACCTTTCAGCTGGTAGAGATCAGCAGGAGCACACACATCCGTGCTTCTGGAAGGATGCTGATCCTTCTGCCTTCCCTCCTTGACCTGTGTTTTCTCCTGAATGACTGCTGCTGTTAGCTGGACACTGCAGAGGCCAGTGCCCTAGGAGAGCCCAGAAGGAGAGGTGTCCTAGGAGTCTGCATGCTGTTTTTGCCCTGCAGGCTGTGCCTGACACAGAGAAAGTTGTCAGCAGCTCTGACAGATGAAAAGCAGGGAAACCAGCTGCTTGGCAGGCAGTTGTCTATAAAGGAAGAGACCACTGCCTCTTTACAGAGATCTGTGCTGGCCATGTGCCTGGCTGGAAGAGTGGAAGTGAGTAATACCATCTTGAGGGAGGCTGTAACACTGAATGAATATGAAGCCCTGGGATTTTAAGTGTCCTGGAACATAGTGTCAACCTCCTCTGCCTCTTCAGTGCCTCTTCTTGAGCAGGTGGAGGTGTGGAGAATGGTAACATAAGCTCCACACTTTGCTGATTTGGAGCCACCCCATCTGTCTCCCATCTTATTCACTCTTATTCCTAGGACAGCCACACCAACAAGAGAACCTGTGGCAATGTAGATGCCCGGGAACTGGCCAAGCTCCAGCCATATGTATATTAAGATCCACCGAATGGCTAAGGGTTGCTAATGGCTTCTGACCAGATTTGCACTGATATGATGAGCTCAGGTTCATTTCCCAAGACACTTCAAGCAAGCCAGACCTTGTCTGCCCAGCATGGACTTACTCTGAAGGTTTGGAGGGAAAAAGCTCTGTTTTATATTCCCTGACCATGAGCCAGCTGCTTGGCGTGTCTTGAGATGAATTGGAACTGACAAATTGAGATGGAAAGATGGCTTTTGCCATTGATTTCTGTTGCCCTGGGTAGAATGGTGTTACTCAACTCAGTCCACAAATCCCAATGCTCATCTGCCTAGAATAGAACCAAATAAACAAAATAATTCAAAACAAATCTGACTCCCCACCTCACCCCCTATCCTGCAACTCACACTGGAATGCTTTGCCAACAGGATCTCAGTAGGATGGCTTTTCCTCAAGTGTTGCAAACCATGGAGTAATGTTCCAACTCCATTTTTAATTTATTAAGTTGGCACTGCCCCTCGCAGTAAACTCATATAATCCCTTGTCCTTTGGAACTGAAATGCTAATGATTATTTTATTTAAAGCCTTTCATTTTTGTTATTTTGTGGGGTTTGTTACAAAATCTGATGATCTTGGGAATGACAAGAGACGTTCCTAAAGCCAAAGAGTGGAATTCCTTCAGTCAGGCACTTGGTAAAACCCAGCCAAGCTCTGCTGCTTGCACATAGCATGCTCCCTTCCTCAAGGCTAGATATGATCTGAGGATTTTCAAGCTGAAGAGCTGATATTTCCCTGTGTTATGCCTCCAGTCACCTTCACCCAGTAACTCTTCAGAACTCAGGGTTGAATTTTACCTCAGATGAGCAGCACTAAGACAGTCAGTGTTGTTGTGCTGGGGAACTCACTTCTTTTCCATGGAGTGCTTCCATCTACGTAGCAAAAGACCTTGGAACCCCAGTCATGTTCACCCACAGGACTATGCTTGGGATCTCTCACTAGACATCAGAGAATAAATGTGTCTGAGTTTCCAAGGCTTGGTAGCTCTCACCTAGCCTCCTTAGAGTTCCACATGCCTTTTTCTTTGCCACTAACAAAACTAGCAGTAGTACACCAGGTGACAAAGCAGTAGGTAGCAGGCACCAGATGTTCCTTTGCTGGCTGCAGGGCTGAACTAGTAGCTCAGAAATGTGTGGGCAGGTCATGCCTGGCTGCCCTGGCCATCAAGGGTAGGTGGTACTCCACAAAATCTCAGGAGAGCTTCTGAAAGGAACTGAGGTAGAACAAAAATAAGGTTCACTTCTCTTCAATTATTGTGGCTAGCCTTGTTGATGATTGAAAAACAAACACTGCTTGCTGTCCTCATCTCAGTTTAGATCTTGATTTTAACAAGACCATAAATATTTTTGTCAGCATACTTTCCTCTCCTGAAGTGACGGTATCAGGAGTTGGGGAATCCACTACTGAGGCTTTTGCAGAAGGAAAACAGCTATACTGCTGCCTTGGGGTGTGATTACTAGTACAGAATCATTTGGCTTCAGTTTGCAGATGTCGTTTCATGGTTCACCTTTCTTGGTTTCATTACGTGACTCTTTACACCTGGTGTTTTGTTCCTGTGGAGAAGCCTGTGTCCTGTAATCAGAGCACCTCTTCATCTTCTTTTTCCTAAATTGAAGAGATTGAATACTTTAGGTCTCTTACAGAAAAGGCATTTTCACTAGCCCTCCAATTATTTTTGTAATTTTTTTCCCATATTCTCTCCAGTTTTTTGACATCCCTTAGAAGATGTGACATTGTTCACATCAGAGCTAGATGATATTGTTGTATATATACACGCTACTCTGATGAGGATGTGTAGGGAGACAAAAATACCTCTCTGTTCCTGCATGTTTCACTGTTCTGATGTCAAGCATTGAACTGACAGTTCATATTTAATCGCCTGTCATTACCACCGAAATCTTTTCATAATTGCTGTTTTCCAGGATCGTCTCTGACTATCTGCAGCTGCTGCCTGCATTCCTTCTTTCTAGAAGTGTAATCCTGCATTTGGCTCTATTAAAATCCCGTGTTGCTTGGATGGATTTGCCCTCTGCAAAGATTCAAACTGCTCTGTGTGATTGCTCTGTTCTCATTACAATGCACCACATAGCAAATTTTTGTGTCAGCAGCACACATTATCAATGTTGATTGTATGTTTATTTCAAAATAAAAATATTTATTTCCAGATGAAATTCTTGAATCATGCTAGACCTCATACTGATCACTTGGAACCCATCTAATTCCCTTCCCAGTGATGACTACTTCTTGTGTTCTGTTACACAGCCAGCTCGTTATTCATTTTGCATGTGTCTGATTGACATGTTTATTTTTTCATCAGAATAGCATAGGCTTTCAGCCTGTTCATGTGCATGTGTGTAATTCTATCAAATTATGAAAATTAACTCCGTTGACAAGAATGGGTCTTCATAGACTCTCTTCACCTGACCTCACTTCTGTATTCCTTTCCTTTAGTTCCCAGCTGATTGACCTGTGCATCATCTTTTCCATTGCTTAGGGCTGATTTCAGGCTCGCCGACTGACAGTTACCTTGTGTGTTGCTCTTGACCTGTTTGAATACCAGCACAGCATGAGCTCCCTTTCTGTCTCCCCAGATTTGATTGTTATTCCAAGCTATCCAAGGAATGTCAGTGAGACGGAGCTGCTGTCAGCTACCTCTTGTTGGATCATCTAGTCCTGTTGGGTTTAGAAATTTGTGTTCTCTGTAGACACTCTAACACTTCCCCTGTGCCGACTGTGACAGGGAAGATGGAAAAAACCATAGAATGGGATAGACTCTCTGGGCACTTCAGTGGAAGAGAGCTGACTTCTTTTCCCCAGCCATTCAGTCAGAGATGGAGGTGTTGCAGAAGAGCTGTCAGTGCTTAAGTTCAATTGCAGAGGCATCCAAGGCTGGGACTTTTGAAGAAATCCAAAAGGCATGTGGGCAGCCAATCTATTTTGGTTGTAAAAAGCCTTTACTTTGCAAGTGGGGCAGATGAGAGTGAGAGAAGCATTTGCTGAGAAGCAGAGCACCCTCTTGAAGGCTTAGTGCTGCTAGCTGGTAAAAGAGAATGGGAGCAAGTAGAGTAGAGCAAGGCGTACTCTTTGCTGGTTTAATGAAGAGAGCTCTGCCCAGTGGTCTACATGGCTTTATAAAAGAGAATGTATGAAGTGTGACCTTGTGAGCTGGATGGCTTCTCTATGCTTAGTCCCTGGAGAACACCAAAAGCTGCAAATGCAGTTAGTGCAGAAAGTTGTAACTGCACTTACAGACTTTAGTTCTTGGTCATTCTCTCTTGTTTGTGATTCTCATGGGCCAAATTTTGTGTATTTGCTTATCTGGCCTCTCTTCTGACTGCCTTACTGATTTTTTAGGGGCTGGGATGGCAGGTCCTGAGAAAACAAGTGTATTTGGAGCTGCTTGTGATTGCTGGGGGAGGAGTGCAATGGGGCAAGGAACAGTCCTTGAGCATGATGGGCAGGCAGAGGTTTTTTAAGGCAGCTGGGGCATTCCTGTGGTGGGACAGCCTGATGTGGTAGTACAAAGAGGGTATCTTGGTGAATACTGTGCCCTGCCAGGCTCAGGGCATGGGGCATGGTCCCTAGGGTGAAATGGTGCCATGGTGATGACTCAAAGCAGGTGAGAAGTGAGATCCTGCACAGGTAGACAGAACTCCGTGTCCAGGTGGTGGCTTAGGCAGCTCGGCAGTGAAAGTTGCTGTAGGGTACACTGGCGGACAGGCACTGTGGGTCAGCACAGTTGCTCATGAGGAATATTGGTTCATTTTTTCTCTTCCACAGGACTCAGAGCAGAATTGGCTCTCCTGTCTCTCCCCAGCACACAGGGTTATCAAGGACTGTCCGGCGCTATCCAGCCAGCAATGGCCAGCTCACCTCTAATGCACTCCCCAACGGGAATGGACATGAACAGAGCAGATCCGGGCCACATACAGTTTCCCAGGAGCACACCTTGTCTGCAAAGGGTAAGGCTTCCAGGGCTGTCACTCCTGTGGGGCTTTTTTTTGGGGTGTCATGGGAAAGGACAATATTTTGACTAGCGATCCCCAAGAAGCACTGGAACTCCCAGGACTGTGCTGCTGAGTGGGATGGAAAGGGAAGGTCAGTATAGGCATTGCTGGGCTCAGTGGAGAAAGGGGCCCTACTGAAGGGGGACAAATTAGTAGAAGAAAATGCTGATGGCATGAGAGAGGCGCCAGGACGTGACAGTTGCCTCCCAGAGGTGTTAAACACCAGCATGCTGCCCTGAACGGGGATTGCCTCAGCTTCCTCCTGTCTGGGCAGCCGTCAAGGTCAGATTGTGCAATCAGCATCTAGTTCTTCCCGTTGGCTGCCCCTGTGGTGCCTTCTGATATGAGCAGGGATCAGGCCAGCCTGCTGGGACGTGTACTTGCTAAGCCTCAGTGCCTCTCCAGCTAGGACAGACACAAGTTGTTTTCTGCAGCTTGGCTCCCCTTGAAGCTGTGATTCCCCAAGGAGGCACCATGTGGCACCTCAGCCCCTGTGAACAGGGCCATTAGCCTGGTTGAAGCTGTAATCCAAAGGTGTGGATTGATACAGGGAGAGAAAGGGTTGAGCACAGCAAAGGTGGCACATGACTGTCTTAGTGGAGTGGGATAGAAGGCTCTGATGTCAAGCCAGCTGGTTACACAATAGTTCTGCCTGTTGTCTATTTTCCACAAGCCCCAAGAGCTTTGAGTGTGATTTCCCCCTGTGTCTAATGTGAGAATGGTGAGGGACCAGAAGGGGACACAAATAACTGCAGGAGATCGGGAGACACTTTCAGGGAGACATTGGTTTTCTCAAGCCTTGATGTTTTCTTTTATGGATACCAGTGTGTTCATGTGGGAAGTCTTCCAGTAGTTTAAGAGTAGCCAGTCTCCTGGCTACTGATGTGGCTTTTGTTTAAAGCAGAAAAACACCATTTATACTGAAGTTAGTGCATGTGTGTCCCTTCACAGGGGCTTATGCCACTCCAGCCTGGCAGGCAGCTCATGCTGTTTGCCATTTTTTATGTGTTGATAAGCTCTTACAGATGCTGGAACAGAGAACAGGCTGGAGTGAGCAAGGAGCAAGGAAAGGTACTACACTGGGGAGGGACATAGACCCCTCTTTGCTCTGGGAATGTTTTGGATCTTCAGCTGCGAATTACTGCCCTCCTTGCCTGGAGATGTTCTTTCCACTTAGCACTACCATTTTCTTTCATAGGGGCCAACCTGACAGAGAAGATTAGGAAGATAAAAATCGTCTTCACACCCACCATCTGCAAACAGACGTGCCAGAGTGGGCGCTGCTACAACAGCTGCGAGAAAGGAGACACCACCACTCTCTATAGCCAAGGGGGGCATGACCACGATCCCAAGTCTGGCTTCCGCATCTGTGAGCACCCCAAGGACCCCAGCCTACTTTCTTGCCTGCTTCCCCACTCTCTTCTTCCTGCCTTTCCTGACTCTACGGAGGAAGGGCTTAGGCTTAGGCTGCTATAGGAATGGGAGGAGATGGCCTCTCTCAGTGCCTTGGAAGATGTATTCTGGGGTCTTTGGGGCTTCCTCCATCTCTGTGGGAGGAAGACAGACTTTGTCTCATTGCTGTCTTTCCTGGGCAAGCAACTGCAGTTTCCATCCCACCCCGGGTAGAGGGGACGCATGTGTTTGAGTCAGGCCTGTAGCCAAGCCTCACCGCCCCCTTCTTCTCAGAGCCAGCTCACTGCTTTAGTTGGCATCCAGTTTGGGGCTGACTTTCATCACCTAATTTCCTCCTGTTCTCTCCTTTCACTCACGTGGCAGCCAGGAGAGCTGGCTGCAGGTTGCAAACTTTCTTATAAACAGGGCTGCCGAAACCTCTACTCGCCTTTCAGAGCTGCTGGGATTGCTCGTCAAGTCACTGGTATATCCAGCTGTGGGTTGGTCACATTGTCTTGGAGCCAGTTGGTGGGAACAACATGCTGGACCTGTTGGGACTTGTCCTCTGAGTGCCTCTGTATCACTCAAATTCTTCTAAGACTGAGAGAAAGCAAAGTCTGGCTGTTGTGGACACTGACAGATAGTGGTGTTCACAGGAATTTCTGCCTAGTTCCCAGTTCAAAAATGAATCTCCTTCCCCAAAACTGGGTGCTGGGGTTGAGCAAATAAACTTGAAACAGGATCAGTGTTCGTCCCCTGGGATGAACCTGACAAGCCATCCAGGAACGTGGAGCAGCAGTGTCTCATCTCACACTGAAATGACTCAGGATAATCTGTCAGGGAATCCCATGCCTTGCACAAGTGTAGTTCACACTGAGGTGCTCTGGATTGGTCTAAGCATCTGATGAGGTCAGAAAGGACATGATTTTGGTTTCATCTGTGAATATTTTTTCTGAGCCTGTGCAGATGAATTGCTTCTGATTCTTTTGTCCCACTCCACAATTTTCCCACTTGAACTGCTGGCAGGGCCAGGGCTGGCTGTGAGACAGGCTCTGAGGATGTGGCTCTCTGCCTGTTCTCTCCTTCTGCCTCTCCCATCCTGCTGAGTTCCCTTCTGGGCTAGGAGTAAAAACCCTGCCAAGTGGGGAGGAGGCAATGCAGAAGTGAAGGAAATCTGCTGACTTTGCCACGCATGGCTGCCATAGCTCCTGACCCACTCTGAGGGATCCTGCTGTGTCAGCAACGCTGCCTTGGCCTTGGGATCTGCCCCACAGGGCATAGGTGCCACAGCCTGGCTGTGGACCCAGAGCCCAAGGGAGGGCTCATCTTCTTCAACCTGTGACTCCAGTTGTAAGCAGAGCTTGGGGAAGTTGGTATTGCCCAGCAGGCAATACCGTGAGCCTACCTCACGGCTGCAAGTGTTGACTCCAGCCCAGTACTGGGCCTGGTCTTGGGGCACCATGTGGCTTGTGCTGGGCAGGTCCAACTGCCTGGTGTCCTACAGCTGCCCTTGGCTAGAGGTAGTGTCTCAGTTCCTCCTCTAAGCAGACCTCTCTTTGCCTTGCAGACTTCTGCCAGATCCCCTGCCTGAACGGAGGGCGCTGTGTGGGCCGGGATGAGTGCTGGTGCCCCTCCAACTCCACAGGGAAGTTTTGCCACCTGCCAGCTCCTTCTCTGGAAAAGAAGCAAGGAGGGAAAGCCCCAAAGACCCCAGCTGGCAGCTCCATGAGGCACTCCACCTATACCCTGCCCTTGTCTAACCAGCTGGGTGAGCATGGCCAGTGGGTCCAGACCCAACATTTTCCTTCTACTCGTGACTCCTCAGATCTTCATTAATAGGCCTGAGGAGGCCACTACATCCTTATGCTTGCTGTCTCAGGCCAGGTTGTTAGAAAAGAGGTTCCTCTAGTTTCTGAAGCAGGCTGAAGATTTTTGGAGGTTTTGATAGGTTTGTCCTGTTTTGGGGCCACAGAAATATGTTCTCTTAGATGCAATCTTCCTCTAGGTTTCCTAGAGGAAATCTAGGAGTTGGGCTCAGCCTACCTTTCCTCCCTTGTGACTTTGTTGATGACAAGATACTCTTTGGGTGCCAGATTGTTGCAGACTGTCACAAGTGTGGTGTAATTGCATCTTCCAGCTTCCCTGAACCCTTCTCTGGTGAATGTCCACATCAACCACCCACCGGAAGCCACCGTGCAGATTCACCAGGTGGCCAGGGTGCGAGGTGACGCAGAGGTGTCGGAGGAGAATAGCGTGGAAGCAGTCCTGGTGCCTCAGCTGTCTGCTGTGCCCTGGTATACTTATGCTCATGGGAATGGCAACAGCATTGCCACTGAGAGCAGCCAGCAGCACCAGAGATCCCCAGGGCTGCTGGGGAGGTGCTTTCGGGAAGGTCTCCATGGGCAGGTAAGAGGTCACCTGTCAAATGTTGGGAGTGTGTGTAGACATGTTTGTTGTTCTGGGGTACAGCAGCATTGCTTATGGGGCAGGGGGGCTGGATTCATTCTGTGAATAGCTGTTCAGCATCAGCATGGGCATCATGCAGGTGCTGTGGGCACAGGCAGTAATGTGTTAGCACTTGAGAAGAAAAAAACTCCTTGCTTTGGTCCAAGAGAGAGACCTCACTGCCTTGCCCTGATCAGGCTGTGCCCTGGGGCGGTGCAGCTCAGACTTGATGGCTTTCACACACAGTCTCATTTGAAAAGGGTGCCCTATTTATAGCAACATTTACAGCCACAGTCCACGATTATTGTAGGAAACGTATAAAACATAGGAAAATTCCTTTCCCTCTCAGACGATAAATGGAAGTCTGATTTCCATGGAACGACGCTTTCCTGGACAGCTCAACTGGGCCTTGGGAAGCAAATGCACGTGAGGGACTTTCTCACCCCGTCCCACAGTCATCATAATTTCTTATTTTGTCTTTCCCCATATGTTTCTCTTGCATCACTGGAAAAGCATTGGAGGTTTTTGGCACCCACAGGAACACCTGTGAGCTTCCCCGGAGCAGCTCATGCTCAGCAAGACTCCCCAGCCTGGCAACCTGGGACTCAGCTCTGTCCCCACTGCTTCCCAGCCTTTTCTGGGGGGCTGCTCCCAGTTCCCACCCCATCCTTCAGTCACTCCCATCCAAGTCGTTTCTGGCAGGATATGTTCTTAGCCATTCTCTAGTGCAAAAGTAAATTCTATCAGACCCTGAGGCTGAAAAAGCCCTGCTCTCTGTGGAGAGACAGCAGCTCTGTGACCATCGGAGCAGATGATGATGATGCACAGAGATGCTTGTGGATGCATGGAGAGGCTGTGGGAGATGCTCTGGGGGTGGCAGGGGGTAACCTTGCTGTGCTCACACCTCACCCAGCTGGAGTGATGCCGTGCCTGGGAGAGGGTGAGGAGTTCGGCGGGGAGTGCTTGTCTCTCCCCTCTCAACCGCAGCCGAGCCGATCGGTATGCAAGTGCTGGGCAGGCAGCCACGAGTGGCTGGACAGGGGCCAGCTCCAGCCTGTGGGCCCAGCGGCTCCACTCTAATGGGGAAGCCTGTAATCCAGAGGGCCTTGCCGAGGGCGGGGGAAAGACTCATTCAGCAGAGGAAAGTGCCTGACAGCAAGCTCCCCGCCGGGCTGGAGTGATACACCCATTTCACTGGCTAATCAGCCAGCCACGGGGCTGATCCCCCAGGTGGTATCTGATTCATCTCTGCTCTGTTTGATGTCCCCTTCCACCTTCCACTCTGAAGGGTGAAGTCAAGGGAGTTTTCTGTCTGCACAACTTCTTACTCTTTTAATCTGCATGCTTGGTCCCACTATGTCCCAGTGGGGAACTTGGCTGAGAGGGCCATGCCAGCCTCTGGCCCCAAACAGTTGCCCCTCATGCTGGCTTTGCTGCTACCACACCAGCCAGCTGTGGTGGATGAATGCATGTTTCCTCTGCATCCCAGAGAAGCCTGATCTGCTCCTCTCTCCACAGTGCACCAACCCCCTGCCAGGGCTAACCAAGCTGGAGGACTGCTGCGGCAGCGTGGGGCTCTTTTGGGGTGTAGACCAATGCCTGGCCTGTCCCCCCCGGCCGGGTGAGTACTGCCACTGGCTGGGACGGCATGAGCCTCAACGAGCAAAACTGGTCCTGCTGCCTCATGCAGTTGAGGCAGGGAGCAGAGCTGTGGGTCCCTACTGGATGGCTTTCCTTGGCCCACAGCCCTCGGGGATGGGTGGCATGTCCCTGGTGAGTGCAGAGCTGTGCTGCCTGCTGCCTCAGCCCAACAAGAAGCAGTGCTTTGGTCTGGGTGCTGGGCCCAGGCTCAGCACTTTCTATCTAAACCATCTCTGTGAAACCCCAGTGTGGCTAATGATTCCCACCATGCTAGCCCTGCTCAGAGAAACGGGAAAAGAGCAGCCGTGGTTTTAGGAGGTGCAGTTCTAGATTGGAGGAGGAGGCTGCAGATTTGGCCCTGTAGAGTTATGGGCTTGCTCTGGGCCCGACATGGGCTTGGCAGGTTCTGTGGAAATAACACTACATCAAACAATTGGCAGGAGTGCACCCGGGGTCCGTTCCAGGGGCACAGGCGTCCAGCTCTGTTTCTGCTGTGCTTGGGAGATGGACAGACTGATCCAGCAGGAGATGGGGATTCCTCAGCTGCTCTGCTTCGGGTGCTTCATGACCAGCATGGCCTCTTGCACCATGGCCCCATCCTGTGCTGTGGTCAGGCAGGATGTGGAAAGGCCATGCAGAGGGACTCCTGCCATGAGGGGAGGCAGCATTGTGTGCACAGTGGCTCTGGCATCCAATACTGATTGTGTCTGGTGCAGGACAAGGTGCACTTGTCCAGTGCAAAGTGGGCAGGGAGGTGCTCACCTCTCTGCCTGTATGGCCCCTTTCATTGCTGCCTGGCTGCCCAATCACACTCCTTTACTGGATTGAAGGACTAAACAAAACAAACCCCATGGTTCAGAAGACTTTTGATTCCTAAGAAGAGTGTAGGTATCCAAGGTGATAAGTTTTTGTACAAGCAAGTGTGGCGTTGGCAACTTCTAGCTCTGCCCTGAGGTTGTCCTGCTCGCTTACATGCACATTCCCAAGAGCTGAATTTGTGTCTCATTATCCTCCCTCAACTCGGTTCCTTCTCAGCCAAGGGTAAGGCTGGCTGGAGCCAAATTCCTCGCAATCACAGACGAGGTTGTCAGTATCCTGGAACCCAGTACAAATCTGGGGAGCTCCGATTGCTGTCATCTTCCCATAGTGCATGGCTCTCCTGTGGCTCTGGCCCTGGCCATGCTACTGCTTTCATGCCCTTGTTCATGTGCCAGCCCCAAAGAAGCCTTAGGCCCATGTGGTAAGGGGGGGTGACTACATGGTTTGCAGCTTCAGCACAGACAAGAAAATGCCCCCCACAGGCTTCAGACCCCTCTTCTTTGTCCCTAACCTTGACATCCCAAGTCATGGCTTTCTCTTCCCCATTCCACAGCAGTCTCCCTGCTGTGTCACCCTGTCTCTCTTTGATCCTCCATGAGAAAGCAAGGGGGCCGCTTAATACTTCAGTTAGGCTGCAGATGGCTGCAAAAACTCTGTGCCGCCTGCTTTCTCCTTTTCCATGCCAGGATTAATGGTATTGCTCAGCAGTCAGAGCTTGCAGCAGTGATGTGTTCTGCTGGACTTAAAGCTTCAAAATGTGTCTAATCACAGGCTTCTAAGACATGAAAACAGGCACAAAATTACCCCACATCCTCCTTGCAGTCAATCAGCCAGTAGAGCAAATGTACTTAAGAAATGGCTCCCAGCTGCCAGCAGGGCCCACTTTGACAGCCCAAGACATGCCTTGTGTCCCGGTGGCAGTTGAAACTCAAGGCAAGTTGTCACTGCTGGTCTTCATTGAATGAATAGATGCTTGTTTGGCTTCTTTTTTTTTCAGATTAATTTCATGGATATATGAAAAATGTATCCCTGTGGGTCTTCTGTATTCCTGTGTAACAAGAAAATCCCATTTTCAGTCCCTCTGGCTTTGGGTGATAAAGTTCCTCATTTGAGACCAAATGGCCCTTGATGATTTTGGCAGGAATTCAGGCTAGTTGAAGGGGCCATTTTCACCCTGTTTAATCATATGCAAGTATCTTCCTTCTTTAACTTCCTCTGATTGACTGCCCTGTAACCAGCCCCCCATGCAGGAGACCACACAGTTCAAGTGCAGGAAGCTGTAAGGCAGATACTAGATGGAGGCAGCCTAAGAGAGCCCAGCTACTGTGGAGTAGGAAGCTCAGGTGGATGGTATGCCTTTCTCTGGCATGCTGTCTTCACACACAAGATATCTGACTCCACAATGGAGTCAGGGCAACAGTCCTTTCTCAGTGATCTTACTTCTCTAATGGAGTCACTGAGCACTGTGACCTCTTATTGCTTTGTGCCTTGTCTGCCAGGGCTTCCAGTTCCATCCCAGTGTGAAGGCATCACTCTGCATATTTCCTGCCTGTGGACCATGTCCGAAGCTCACATTCCTTCTGTCTTCTGGTCTTGCTGGCCTGTGTTGTGCTCAAAGTCACTGGGCTGTAGTTCAGTGACCTGGTGTCTTGTGCACAAAGATAGCATGTCCAGTGGATCTTGCCAGCTTTCTTAGCACTGTGATCTTCAGCGAGAACTCCTTGCTCTTGTGTGTCCCAGAGAGGCATGCACCAGAGCAGACTTGACAGCACTGGGAATTTAATTCCAGCAACTAGAGACAGAAATGGCAGAAACTAGTTCAGTGTAAACACTTACAAATGTACAGAAGTGCAGCCAGGCAAGAGCTAGACAAATGGGGAACTTGTTTGGATTGACTGTCTGCCCGAGACACTGATTGTTAGTAGAGTCTGGATACGTCCGGATGTCTCCATCGTCTGCAGCTTTCATGTTTGGTACGTGTTTGTGTGCGGAAAGACATCAGAGAAGAAGAATAGGAGGCAGGCATCTGTCTGAGCAAACTTACCATGACCAATCCTTGCTACTTTTTGTGTTTTGCTCAGCATCAGAAAAGCCAAGGCACTCAAATGCTTTGTTTGCATCCTAATGAGACCATGTTAAAATCTGAGTTCAAAATTAAGGGTTGAGCCAGCCAGTTACCTCTGTAATGATTGTTACTTTAGTCTCAGAGATTTCCTTAGGCCCTGCTCAGGACGTGTGCTTTGCTGCTGGGAGGGTGTATATTGTTAAGTTTCTTCAGAGAAGTAGGCACAGAGATTTGTGTTCAAGCAGGCTATAGTAGAAGTTTCTGGGAGTTGCTGTTGCTCATGCAAGTGACAACTGAAGATAGGATCCCCAGAATATGTCAGAGACAGCCCTGGGAGAAGGGAAAGAGCCAAGAGCTTGCTCCATGAACTGTTGGAGAAAAGGCTGTCACTTGACTCATGAAACAAAGAGATGAACCAGAGGAGGGCCCTGGAGGGTGGCAGGACACCTGCATGCTTTCATGTGACTGCAGTCCTTCGGCTCTGGTTGGAGTTGGCTTGATGAAATGTGTTGTGTTGCAAGATAGGATAAATAAGTGGAGACATCCAATGACCTCTTGGGTCTTTAGTACTTGGAGGAAGCAGTGGAGCACACACTGAAAGGCTAGAACAGAATGGTAGGAGGAAATGGGAGCTAGAAAGCAAATTTGGAGAAGACTGATAATAGGAAAAGGAAATTGGAGGCTGAGGAAGCAGCTGAAGTAGAGACACTTGGATGCGGCTGGAAGGAAGCTCAGGGACCAGAAGGGTGTTTGAGCAGTGCTGGTGAGGAACTTGTGCTGAAGCAATATCCTGTCCCATGGCAAGCTCAGGATGTGGGGTTAGTAGCAGGCACACCGCTGGGCAGAGCTACTCCTACTTACCTGCCAAATTATGCATTCTTTTGGTATATACAGTGGTCTCTGGAGAACATGTTGGAACAACGTTAAGAGATGGTCCTTGGAAACTAAACCAAACAAGGCTAGAGCTGCAGGTCAACACAGATCCCATGGCAGGTGTGGATTTGGACACTAGTTTCCCCAAAGGCTTGGTCCTTCTCAGGCACATGGGGACAAAGCAAACTAGTAGCAGAGAGTTCCGCCCACAGGGAATCACAGCCCTGCTCTTCTACCTCCTCCCTGTCCGTGAGACCACACACCTCTGCAACCAGGAGCACTCCAAGAGAAGCCCATACCAGCGATGGACACCATCTCCAGTACTGCCCAGGAGCTATGTGCCTCACCTTTCTGTGTGGATTTGGGGGACTTTCTGGGTGCAGGAGTAAACCTGCATCTTCCAGGTCCTGATTTTTCAGTGCCCCCTGTCCCTTATTTTCAGTTACAGTCAGCCTGAGCATGGGCTGGGCTGTGCGCCCACTTGTGCTCAGTGCAGACCTTCCTGCACTGCTTTCTCTCATCCTGACTATGGGGTTTAACTGCATCAAAAAACAAGTCTTTGAAGGCTGTTGTTTTGTTTTTACTCGCATTCCCTGTGTTTTTCAAGTTTTTTGTCCTATCGAAAAGTTTGAATTTCACTGGAAAGTTGGATCTTGTAATGTCTGGCTTGGCATCCGCAGCACTTTCCAAATGGACCTCCCACTGCGAGAGGGGTGGCAGCTCACCATTGAGCCGTCATCATCAGAAACGCCGAGTGGCTCTGCAAGCCACACGCTCCCCTGCTCTGTGCCTGCAGGCATTGGAACAGCCACAGGAAGCCCCTTAAAAATCAACCCCTTGGTCTGCTCTTGTGAACAGACTGGGGAGGATAGAGGGAAAAAACCCTGGAAATATGGGAAGAGGCTTTGGAGGAGGCTGGTTTTGCCACTATTACCATATAGCATAGAAAGTCTGTCTGGGACAGTAAAGAAGGGCTAGAAGTGGCGAAGGAAGTTGAAACCTCTGCAACGTTGCGCCCGTACCTCAGAGAGCAATTGGCAAAGCACAGCTTTTTCAGGTCTGCCTTGTTCTGCACAGTGCTTGTTTTGCTCATCATTCGTGTGTAGCTTTGTAGTATTATCAGTGTACATCAGCACATTGTTGCAAAAGTGGGGGTTTTTAGGTACAGAAGTATCTTGTCCCAGCTGGAAGCCACCATGGGAGCAGAATGAGGATCTGTCTGTTGAAACACACAATGGCAAATAGGAATTACCAGAGTCTTTTTCCTTCAAGCATCTTTTTCACCTTGGAGATCTTTATTGACCATGAGTAGAGCCAGAGGGCTTAGTTTTGTATCATGTCTAGCACTGGTGCATGCCCTTCCCACCCGTGCTCCCATAGCCTTTGTTGGAGCATTGGAGAAAGTCTTGCTGAAGCCTACCTACAACAGACCTCTCAGAGGAGAGGAGAGCAGTCATCACAGATCTGGATGGAAGGATTTGTGTCCTTTCCCTCTTGTCCATTCTGGCTTAAAACTCAGCTTATCCCCACAGCCACAGCCCTGCCTACCGTTTGGTGTGGCACCTCTAATACATCTTTGGAGGCTGCTATGGGGTTCAAGCTGCTCTGCTCTTCTGTCAGTGAGTTCAGCAGCTGAGGTCCTCTCTACAGTGGAGGCTGATCTTCTCTACTTCACAATAAACCAGGCTTTGACTGGGTCCACCACCTGCACTTCTCCAGATGTCATGAGACCATGCACTCTGGCTTCTTTCACCGCACACATGCTGGAAAACCTAGGACAAGCAGAGGTACCACAGCTATCTTCAAGATTTCTCAGAGCCATAATGCCTTTAGTGTGATAGATGGAAAAATTTGAAATAAATGGGGCAGCTTTCAGCAGCTGGGCATTTCCTCAGTTCTCATCTGACCACAGGTTTGCCTCTTTCCCTTTTAACAGAGTGAAACTGGCTGGACTAATGCAATGTATTATCTCATCCTACAAACATCACTTCACTTCACGCCCTTGTGGCTACCACCACTAGAAGAGGTTTTCCACTTCACTGTCACCCTAAACTTCTTCAAACAGTTTTTGGGGAGCCCAGGCCCTTGGGTAAAACCTCTTCTCCTGGGAAATGATGTGAAACTAGCCTAGCTGCTTAAAGATCAACCTGCTAGGCTACAAAATCCCTCTGCTCAATTTCCTTGTATTTGTTTCTCTTCCTATTATGCTGTGCTATGGGGGGGAAAAATATAGCTGTTTTTCTAGCTGGGGACAAAGGTGCTGGTAGGAGTCTTGGGCTGCAGCTGCTTCGCACTCACCTCCTTTCTGAGTCTGTGAGCTTGTTGCATGCACACGTCTTTGTGCAAGCCTGGCCTTGACAGGGATGCCCGATACCTGCAGAGCTTGCAGAAAGCATCACTGGGTGGTAGGAGAGCTGAGGGGAGCAATGAGGAGAGCTAAGAGTCCTATTGTGCAAGTACCTGGTGAGCACATTGCTTCACCACAGTATCCACAGGGATGATGTGCCCAGGAGGTGAGGCTCTAAAATCACACCCTTGGATCAGAAACTAGGATTCCCCGCCCTCAACAAGCCTGAAATCACTCTGCCTGACAGATGCAGCTCAGCTGCTCCATCCCTATCCTCAGGCTCTGTGAGAACCCTTCCTGAAGAGAGTGTAAATAGACAGATACAGGAGGCTGAGATCCCCATCTCTGGATGCTGACAGATTTCTACCATTTCTGATCATCAGATCAGCTTTTTCCTTTTAGTGGATTCCAGAGGAATTCCAAAGGAATTCCAGAGGATTCCAAAGCCGGTCTCTCAATCCTACCAGCTGCATGAGAGGAGGTTGGGTGCTCATCCCCTTTGCAGGAACTCAAGTGTCCCAGGCTGGTTTTTCAGGAAGTTTAGCCATCTCTACTGCGGTTCGGCAACATCAGAGCTTGTGGAAGAAAATGGTCCTCTACTCAAGAAACTAAGTACCAAGCTGACAGTTAGTAGCTTACATGCTCCTGCAGCCACACACTGTCTTCCCTTGTGGCTTTGTCCTGGCAGAAAGAGCGGCCTCCAACAAGAATTCAGAAGTGTCTAGGCTGTCCTTGGTACAAGAGATCTGTTCACATTACATTACAGTTATTCACGGGCTCCTTTACAAAGTTAAGACATTTGTCCACAGCTTCACAAGTGATTTGTTGAAGTACTAAGCTGCAGGTTTCTACAAACTAGAGTCATATGAGTGCTGAGGTGGCACAGACCTGCACACTCACCCCACCCACCACTGGCATTTCCTGCCTTCCCCTCTTCCTGGCAGCATCTGGCGGAGGGATGCTGCAGGATCTGTTTCTCCAAAAAGGCTTTACAGAGGGAACACATGTCATCACTGATCTCCAGCATGCTTGGCTTCCTCTCAGAGGGCTTGCCCATAACAATGCTGCTTCATTTGAGCATCTGTTATCACATTGTGATGAGGTTGGCAGATGCTTCCAAGCACAGTTAATACCTGTCGGCAGCCCTGAACCCACAGGCTGTGGTATGGGAGGACCTGGAATCCCACCAGGGTGATGATCTTGGAGCCCATAAGCCAAAAGTTAGTTTTACCTTAAGGCTGGAAATGTGCCCAGTGATTCCCAGTATCACAAATAGCTCCCTTGTCCCTAGCATCCAGGTATTTGTTTGCACCTCCTGCCTAGAATTCATGACTGAACTGTTGAAGGAGGTAAATAGATTCTTTTGGTCTTCATCGTTCATTCAGCCACTGAGGATCAATCTGCATACTGAGAGCCTTGTAGCTTCATTTAATATACCTGAGGAAAACAGGCTTTCTATTCTCCTTCCTGGTACAGGCTGGTAATGGTTTATTCTTCTGTCTTCTGTTTCCTATGCCTTTGTCATAGGAGGCTGGTCCCTAACGTTTGCCTTTCAAGAACTGTCCTAGAATGTCTTTAAATTGCATCATAAGGTTCAGGTGTCCAGGACAAAGAGTTATGGGCATGCTTGTTCTCTACCCCCAGAGTGTTGTTTGTGTACTTAAACTTTGCAGGCTCTTACCAGCCATCTTCTGCCCTAAGGATGGTCTCAATTTGCCCTCAGTTCTTGAAAGCTGCAATGCGTTAGGAATCTGCCAGACCCTCAATATGACTATTGCCATGGAGGACTTTCCATGTATGACACCAGGGAGTGAGCTACTGATGCCAGGCAGGAGGAATTCTGAGTGGTGGAAATACAGCTGGACAGTCACTTAGCTGTTGCATGCACGTCTTGTTCCCAAGAGTAAAATCCAGAAAATTAAGAAGCAACCCCACCCTGGGAAATTCCCAGCCTTAGGCAAAGCACCCTTCTTCCTACCCCACCCCATGCTTACTCACTTCCAAACTCATCCAGTCCTAGATTCCCTTTTCCTTGCTCTAAAATACAGTGCCTAAATTTGACTTTGTTGGAATTTATGGGCCATATTTTACTTGCCTTTTAAAAATTTGGAGAGATTTAATTGTGTGTGTTATAGGCCATTTTGAAACTCACAAAACTATTTTAAGCAGCAATTTGAATTTTTCTTTGACAAGAAGGATCAGAGCAGGAAATCACATCCAGTAAAAAAGGGGGGAAATGTAATAAACAGGCTCTGAGCTGTTATTTCAGCAGCTTCTCAAGGACCTCAGCCATTCCTTTCACTCTGATCTCCCTTGTCATGTGCCACCTGGCTATCCAAGCTGACTTAGAAGTAGCTGAAGTGACACAGTGATAGATATGAAGCACAGCCATCACCTCTGAGTCAACAGCAGCATTAGACACTGCATGGAAAATGTGTCTGCTCCTACCTTTCCCTCTGCCCTTGGAGTCATCAGAGGCAGACCTCAGGACTCTTTCACTTCTGCAAGGTGAAAGGAGAGAACGGAGGATGCTGGTGACTGGTTCTACTGCCAATGTCCCACACTGTTTGCTTTTCTTCCCAGCACACCCTGTGATTGAGAATGGGCAGGTGGAGTGTCCCCAGGGATACAAGAGGCTGAACCAGAGCCACTGCCAAGGTAAGGATGCTGCTTTCATCTCTCTCTCTCCTTCCCACATCCACTGTCAGAGTACTAATTATCTACAGAAGTAAAATACAATTATCTAAATTCCTGATACTGATCTGCAAAGAATGTGACTTGTAAAAACCTCTGTGCTTTCATCAGGAATGAAAGAAAATCAGGTATCACTGGACTACATGACTCAGCTGATAAACGCAGTCAGCACATAGTTGGGCCAGCACAAGAAAACTCACCTGTTAGTCCTGCTAACCCAGTAAGGACCTCTGTTTGTGCTCTGCCAATTGTGAATGTAAAAACACTTCTGCCATGGTCTGAAGCAGCAGAAATTCTGTTGCCTAAAAACATTTGTGAAGGTTGTCAGCTCGTTCAGTTCTTAATTTACAAGTGGGAGAGTGCCATAAAAGTGATTCCTTCTGTTCCGAGTGTGTCACTTGTCCATGTTGCAAGGCTTCACTGCCTACCTCATGGTGCCAGGATCGATCCATTTCTCACTTCTTTGGACCCTCAGTTTCATATGAGGAAGGCATCATCTCTCCACTTTGCTCTCTGATTCATGTTTATTTGGCAACTCTTGGACCCACACTGCTTGTGTTTTTCCGTGCTCTGATTGAAGAGGAATTTTATGGTTCCCTTCCTGTGATTCATGATAAGCTGAGAGATGTCATCTTGCAGATGCAGGAGGGAGTTGGGTCCGTGGCCATGCAAACCCAGAGCTGTCAATCCAATGACTCATCTCTTTTAGCTGGGACTTTCCACTATGCTTACTTAATGATTCAACTCATTGTCCTGGGGGAGAACTTTCAAGAAAACAACTATTTTCCTTGGTGCTCAGATCTCATCCTTTATGTGGCCACAGACAGTGCTATGGTTATGAGAAGCTACCAGGAGATATCAAATAGGAACTGGAGGAGCAGAGAAGTTGGAGGGACTCACGTCAGCAAGCAGAGACCTGAAGTGCCTGCTCTGGAGGATTTGTATCCCCCCTGGAGCAGGGAAAAGCTCAGAAGAGCAGAGGGAAATGGCAGTGTAGATTTAGCTAGGAAGATGTTTTTGCACAGGAAAAAGCATGAACCAGGAATTTGTCCTCTGCATGCTCCTTCATAAGCTGGGCTGGGTAAGTACTGTTCTGCAGACCCTACTGCCTCAAGGACTTTTCCCATCTCAGCTGTTGCTGTGGGATGTCTGTCAGGAAGCCTGTCACCTCCCTTCAGGGCCCACAGGAAGCAATTGGGCTGATAGATATAGGAGAGGCTGCATGGGGCCTTCTTTTGCCAGCTGAGGTAGGAGGAGAGACTACCTGGCTTTGCAGACTGTTATCAAACCACTGTTGACAATGGAGGATGGCCCTGGCAGAAGCCCACTTTCCTCTGTTCAGTATGGACAGAAAGGGTTGTCTCTGGTGCCTTCCAGCAGAGGAACAAATGGTTCACCTCTGCAGGTTCTTTTCCTTTTCCACTGAGCAGGAACAAGGCTGCAAGACATCTGAGTACCTGGCAGACCCAGCCAGGGAACCTGTCAGTTCTGCTGGCACCAGCAGGAAGGATGGCACTGGAAGGGATCATGTTGCTAGACATGAGCCAAAGATTATCTTGGAGGCTTGCGGGTAGAGAGGTGTGTATGCACAGAAGTCACTGCACAGGACACATAAGAGCTCCTTGGTGTCCATATGTCCTTGGAGTCCATATATATATTTGGTGTCTGTTGCTGACTGGGATCCTTTCTGCTCACCAGGTACTGCGGTAAACCAGCCTGCACCTTTCCACCAGAGGCTGCCTGACTCAGTGTGACTGTTTCTGAGGAACACTGGCTGTCTTGGGTAGGGTGGGAGGAAGCGGCTGAAACAGCATACTGATCTTGATTTGTAGTCCCTGAGGCCTCTTGTTGGGGCTGGCCCTGGCCCTGGCATGCTGCAGGGGGTAGGAATGCATAGCTCTGGGCACACCTGCCTGCTGCTGTTCCCAGTGGAGACTTCCACTGTGGGTGGGTCCTTTGCCAACAGCAGAATAGAGGGGGTTGGACTAAGGCTGGGATGTGGCCCTGTTTTGAATTAAGCCTGTAAAACCTAGCCTTGGGTGCTTGTTTGTTTTGTGCTCTCATTACTCTAATCTCTTCAATCCCTTTGCTTATATGGACCAAACACTTTGTCCAGTTGGTGTGTTGGAATGACCTAACACTCTGCTGGGGAGTGACAGGGATCAGCCATGAGGCTCCTCTGGAGAGCCCTCGTGTCTTCTCTGAGTGGGGTTCCCAGCGTATTTGGGTTTTGGCCACTGGTTGTTCTCATGAACTCTATCCTGTGCTTGGTACAGAGCAGAAAACTACTACGTTTTGCAGCCAAATCCTATTTCTCCCTGGTCTGTCTTTGAAAAGTGTTTGGCATGATGCTGCCTAGCATCATGTTGGCATTTCTTGGTAGCTCACAGCTGTCCTGTGAGCGCTGAGTGTGCCCAGGTCTCTCCCACTGCCTGCTCCCACCTCTTAGCTTGTAGTATGTGTTCCTATGGTTTGTTCCAGAGTGGTGCTGAGGTTGATGGAACTCCTGCTGCTCTGTGCTCTCATCCCACTCTTCCTGCACTGCTTGTGCCTCCTGACACAGCACAGTTCATGAGCATTTTACTTTTCTGGGCCAAGTTCTTCAGTGAAGACATAAAGTTACATTGGTCCATGAGGAGGGCTTCCTCCTCACTCTGCATCTGAAAATTGCCCTCAGCTCCCGTTTAGGCACCTTTTGCCAATCCCTATCTTCTCTAGCTTAGCTCATATATTCTTATATGGTGCTGAAAGAAAATCTTTACTACAGGCCGCATGAGTGAGCCTAATGGTGTTTCCCTGGGATAAACCCAGCTTCCTTCTCAAAGACTATGTCTAATGCATACTGAGTCAGGGGCAGTGCCAAAACTTGAGGCAGGTCTTGAGCTTGGCAACTTCCCACTTGCTCAACCTCTTCCTGGAAGAAGATGCAGTGAGCCACAACCTGGCCCACCATCCCTCTGCCTCTGGATGAGATCAGTCGCTGCCCTCCCTGCATGCTGCCACTGAGTTTCTCAACAAGGATTCTTTGTGGATGATCGCTCCAGACAAATAGGACCAAAAACCGGGAAAAAGGACAGGACTCACCATTTCTGGTCTGCAAACAGCAACCATGATGGCTGTAAGACTCACCTTGACAGGGTCACCGTAGAGGCCACATCTGTTTTCCACAAGGACTGTGAAGTGGAGCAGTCATCTACAAGCCACCCCTGCAGCTGCAATGTGCAAGCTCTGTGCTGCAGATGTAAGACTTCTCTCACCTCAGAGGTCCCCACCATGCTCCTTGGTGCAGAGGCTGCCTCAGACACCATCCCAGCTGAGACCCTCTTGGTCTGCAGCACCTGAATGGGAGGGACTGTGTAGGAGAGTTTAGTTCACCTTCAGCTTCTGCACATCTCACAAGGCTCTCTCCTCTACACAGATATCAACGAGTGCTTGTTGCAGGGCCTCTGCAGAGATGCTGAGTGCGTGAACACCCGTGGCAGCTTTCGTTGCACCTGCAAGCCTGGCACCATGCTAGACCCATCCCGCAGCCATTGCATCTGTAAGTGCCCCAGGGAACCCCTCAGTTTGGGCAGGGACCTGAGCAGGATTCCATGGCTGAGTGGAAGCTTCAGTGTGCTTCACATCTCACGGGTGTAGTTGAGTTGCACTGTTCTGCATATGTGTGCAGAATGGGTCCCAATCATGCATTATCCTTCTCCATGGACATCACACAGTCCCTGGCAGAGGCTGGAGGGAATGTGCCTGTGGTGTGGCAGCCGAGGACACAGCCTCCTGGCATGAGAGAACTCCCACAGGAGCTGGATTTGCTTGGGGCTGACACTGCTGGGGAAAAGACCTGGTAGCTGATGGCTGGGGAGCATTCTGGAGAGAAGACAGGACAGCCCTAGGGCAGGCTGGGAGGCACAGGCAGAGAAAGGGCCAAGAGGGAGAGATGCATGTCTGCCATTGTCTCTTTGGAGAGCACAGAGCTTGGCCTCCAGCACTGACATTGCTGTTGTGTTTCAGCGGACAAAGCAGTGTCGATGGAGCAGGGGCTGTGTTACCGCTCAGCAGCCGGAGGTGTGTGCACCTTCCCCCTCTCCCACCGCATCACCCAGCAGATCTGCTGCTGCAGCCGTGTCGGCAAGGGCTGGGGAGAGAACTGTGAGAAGTGCCCCATGCCTGGCTCAGGTGAGATGTGCCCGCATTGGTTTGCCTGCTCTGATTGGACTGGGGGTTGGGTTTGCCTAAATGCAGTCAGCTGCAGGACCTAGAGCTGAGTAGCGCAAACGCTGTCCTGTGAGATGGGTACAGCAGCTCAGGAAGCAGACCTAGATAATACTGAGAAGACAGAGAAATCCATGATGGGAAACCACTCTGTACCAGAGGGAGATCACAGCTATGTCTGTGCCTGGCTTCATTCAACACCCCTTTTCTCTGTTACATCTTCTGCTGGGAAGAAAGCAAGGTGAGGATGAATTTGGCATATCTTGGCATCGTGTCAAGTGGATAGGAAAGCACCAAAATCCTCAGGGCTCGGAAAAATCTTCAAATGATTTGTGCAGAGTATCTTGAGTGATGTGCAAGAGACCCAGTGAACCCAAGCTCCCTCGCTCAGCTTGGACCTTCCTGTGACATGATCCCTTCCTGGCAGTACTTACCATAGGAAGGGATTTAGTTTTGGGGGGTTTGGGAATGCCTGTTAGAAATCCACCCTGCTCTGGGAGCACAGTCTTTCTGCTTGAAGCATCCACCCACTGCAACCCAGATGTGTCTCTGTAAGCATTTAACCCTTAGAAATTCCAGAAAACTATAGGATGGGGGAAACTGGCACCTGTATTCACATACATGCCTGTCCATCTTCACTCCTTTATTCCACTGTCTCACTATCATGTCTGGGTGTGGTAAACGAGGTGATCCCTGCACCAGCCTCTTCCTTCCGACCTCTGCTCTCTGAAGTTTTGATTTGATTTTTCTGCACAGAGGCCTTCAAGGAGATTTGCCCAGCAGGACATGGCTACACCTACTCCAGCTCTGATATCCGATTGTCAATGAGAAAGGCAGAGGCAGAAGAGCTGCCCCTCAGCTTGGAAGAGCAAGGGGAGAACAGCAACTGGACTTTGGACTGGACAGCAAGGAGAGAACAACTGCAGGGCAGCCTGCGTGGGAGTATCCTGGAGGCATTCCCCTACCCTGGCACCTCAGCAAGACAGGGTAGTGTGGGGTCTACTGCTTAAAGCTGCTCTATCTGGGCCCCTAGCAAGGGTGGAAAAATTCTGAGGTCCTGCTATAGACCATGGATGGACTTCTAGCTGATAAGGACTTTCTACATCTGTATGACTATAGTGTTCCTGAGGCATAAGGCACCAACTCTTCAAACCTTTGGAGAGAAGGCTGAGTGTTTCAGACTTCTGCAACTGCATCTTTGCAGTTGGTGCTGAGTGGCCAGGCTGCCTCTACCAGGACCTCGGGTCTGCATAGCAGGCTTGGCATTCCAGTCCCTGGGCTTTTGTCCATCCCAGCTGGAAGGCAGTGTGACCAACTGCTTGTGCCAGTACTTGCTGGAGCGTAAGCTCCTGGGGTCTGCACAGTGCCAGGAGTCCAGGTGTGTTGGCTTTGGGAACAAGGTCTTGTGGAGGAGTGTGAGGGTCTGAATGGCAGTGTCATCAAGGTGGGGTGAAGTTAGGGCAGCCAGGGTTTAAGGAAGATGCCTGTCTGCCTTGTCTCTACTCACCATGCACTCTTTCCCTTTCCAGGTGAAATTTCTCCTGCCATCCAGGTGAGTAAGGATTGTCTTGCTACACCTGTATGCATCCATGGTAGCTTGATAGGCAGGAAGTAGGATACATACAAATAAACTGAAAGAAGATAGATTTAGATTAGATATTAGGAAGAAATTCTTTACTGAGAGGGTCGTGAGACACTCTAACAGGTTGCCCAGAGAAGTGGTGGATGCCCCCTCCTTGGAAGTTTTGAAGATCAGATTGGATAGGTCTTTGAGCAACCTAGTTGGTCTAGTGGGAGGTGTACCTGCTAATGGTGGGGGTGTGGAACTAGATGATCCTTAAGGTCCCTTCCAGCCCACACTGTGCTACGATTCTGCGATTCTATTCCTGCTTGATGAATTTTACTGTTCAACCAGGCAGGTGTGTTAGACATGGTCTACAGACATGTCTATAGACAGGTCTACACTGCATCTCACAGGGTTCGAACCTCTAGACAGGAGAGATTATCTATGATGGCCTCAGTCCTAAGAAGCAAAAGAGTGAATTACAGCAAGGATCTAGCCCACTATAAGAGAATAAGAATTTTGCTTTGAAATTCTAGTCTATGCTGTAAATTTAAATTTGTTGTTTTCACTGGCTTCAGGGAATATCAGCTGTACTTGCACAGCTGAGGTGTGGGCTCACTCCCTGTTGTCAGCCTGCTCTGGCTGTAGGGCTGATGGGCAGCATGATAAGGGAAACTGCTGCAGTCAGTTTGAGGCATGCTCCTCTCATCGAGCCCGGTACCATGCTCAAGCCCAGCTCACAGGCAAGTCTCCCTGTGCTGGGTTGGGTGCAGCAGAAACACCACTGGAGTAATCGTGGCAGGGGATCTCCCACACTGGCTGCGTGAATTCACTCTGTCTGATGGGAGTGGCCTAGGGACTGATTTTCTGCCAGGCTCTTCTAGGATTTGGTTTCTTTTTTGTGAGTCTCACTTGAAAAATGTATGCCTCTTGATCCCTGCTGTCAGTAGAGGTTCAGCCGTATCTTTCCTGGGCATCTCTGTGATCTCATGCTATAGCAGCTCATCCCTCAGAACATACTTGCAGCCTCTCTGAGAGAGGGGCAGCACTGCGTTGTCAGTGCTTCATAGACATGATTTGGCCAAAAAAATTGTAAAAAAATTCAAGACAGAACAGAAATTTGAACCAAAGCTTCCACATGTGAAGCAGTGCTAGTCTTGAACTTAGGTTGCTCAGCTGCCAGTTTTCTTTGTCCATTGCAGAAAGCTCCTTGGAGCAGAGACTCAGGTTGTGCTCCAACATTTTCTTCGGCAACCACAGATTTGCCAGGAGGGGATGCTGAAAAAGAGCATCTAGCACCAAGCACCCTTCTAGTAGGTAGCACTCTTGAGGCAGGTCAAAGCAGCAGCTGTCCTGAGCTCCCCGGAGCCACCAGTGACAGTGGCAGTATTTACAATGCCTGGATGATCTTCCTGGCCACCTCGAGGAGGTGCCTGCCTGGTAGCAGTGCCCTGGGTCTCACCTGCACAGTGTGAGAGGCCACATGGCCTCTCTGTGGGCAGCCCCTCAGGCATGGCCTAGAGCTGTGTTTTGCCCTGGATGGCATGCTCAGGTCAGAGAGGCCATGCCAGCTACACCTAGCCATGGCAGCTTCTTCTGCCAGAATGGTCTCTTGGGGAGCAAAAGGAGCCAGGAGGTGGGTGGGAAAATGTCTCGGGGATGCTGTTCTATGAATAAGAATAGAGGCCCTCCTATGTTTCTGTTCCTCAGGGTGCTGCTGATGCCACTGCAGAGCCCACCATGCACAGAGGTGAGTGCCAGGCTGGCGGAATGGCAGGGTGCTTGTGGGGAAGAGAATGAGGCAGTGAGGAAGAAGGAGAGTGGCGAGACAGGGAGCCTTCAACCCCTCCTCTGCACAGCAGCTCCTAGTGCTGGGCAGGATGGACTCCTGGCTGGGCTGGCTGTGGGGTGCTGCAGAGGACCCCTATCACACTGGGGTGGCTGATGTGGGGCTGAAGGAATGTGAGGAGGTGATGAATATCCAGCAAGGTGGAGGAGGCTGTGCAAAATAAGTTAAGGGGGTTGCCGCAACCACCCTGCAGCCCCTCCCCATGTGCTGTTTTGGGGCTGTGGTTGCAGGAACATCCAGCACAGGTGAATCTTGGGCATGCACCTCTGCCTGGAGTTGGGGGCTTGCCTCACCTCTCTTCTCCTTCCACAGCAGAGGACAAGGAGTTCTGGCGTGGTCCTCCCCAGCCTGGCCCCACCACCACCTGGGATGCTGCTGCTCCAACAGGGGTGCCAGCACAGGGCTCAGGTGTGTGTGTCCACCACTCTCAGAGATTTCCCGCTTCTCTTTGCCTGGTACTACAGGGAAATTATGCCCTAAGCTGTACTCAGGGGTCCTCTCCCTTCACCAGTCTGTTTGTCTTTTCACACGCCCCCCTTGACTTCCCAAAGAAAAGTCCCTGCCCTACCACCCTGGGGTGTTGCCCCAGCCTGGTCTCAGCTGCTGCCAGGCAGGGAAAGCTGCCACTCGTGGGGAGGCACAAGAGTGATCCTGTATGGGGAGCAATGTTTGGCTTTCTGAGTCCTTCCCTTCCTGCAGCTCACTTGGCCGGCGCAGCAGTGGCTGCCGAGCGAGAGGGATCTCTCGTCTGCTCCGGTGGCTTTGGCCCCGTGTCCCCCCTAGCGTGAGCTGACTCATCGCGAAGGGGGAGCTCAAGGGGAGGCATGTGGCTCCCGGGGAGGCTTGTTTACTGCGCTGGAAACAAGGGCGCTGTTGTTCCAGAGTTGCTTAAGTGTCTGAGAGTGTGGCCCCTGCCCTGTGCCGGGGGCTGGAGCACTTTGGGGAGCAGGCCTGGCGAAGGCACCTAACTGAGGAATGCATCTTCCTCAATAGCCTTTTGTTTGGGGTTGGGCTACCGCCACACCCCTGGCTGGCTCAACGCCCAAGGGTGTGTGGTGCCCCACTGCCCCCCCACTGCCGCCTGTGCTCTGCTTAGCGAGGGCGGGGGGGGCCCTGCTGTCACCCCAAGAGGAGCCCCATCACAGGTGTCAATCCTCCTCTGCTGTCGGTCCTGAAAGGCATGGAGCTACAGGTTTCCTCACCACTCGTTTTTGGGGCCAAGGCACAGGTGTGCAGTACAGGGGACTGGGGCATCCCAGCTGGGCTCAGGCCAGAGAAGCCAGAGGAGGTGGAAGGACATACTGTGTCCTCCCTGCAGCCCTGCGGGTGCAGGCTGCCTGAAGGAGGAGAGGAGAAGAGAGGGCTGAGCATTGCTCTCCAAGAAAGCAAAAAGCAGTCTCCTGGCATGGTGCTGGGGACACAAAGCAGACACTAGACTGTGCATTCTTTTGGTGCTGCCTTCAACTTCTTGCTCTCTTCTCACAGGGGCCAGCGGCTGTGCCTCTTCACCTCTCTCCTGTGGAGCCGGTGCTTGCATTCTCACTCCAGAGGGATACAGCTGCTTGTGCCACCCTGGATACACTTTGGACCCCAGTCGCCTCCACTGCATTGGTAGGTTGGCACTTGCTCTGCCTACTGGGCCTCAGCAGACCACTCAGTCCTTCAGGCTCTTGAGGGAAGGTTTTCTGGCAGCTCTGCTGAGCTCCTGCCCACTTGCAGCACTGCAGGGCTGGAAGTGGGCTGGCAGTCATCTGCAGGTGGTGACTGCCTGTCTTCCTTTCCTGAGCACAGATGAAGATGAATGCCTGAAAGACCCTTGTGCTGGAAAAGGTCACTGCATCAATAGTGTGGGCTCCTATTTCTGCCTCTGTTACTCTGGGTACACCCTAGCTGTCTCAGGGGGCAGGCAGACCTGTGAGGGTAAGTGGTGTCCACCTGGCACAAGGCTGCCACCTCCTCAGGACTTCCATGCTCACCCTCCTGCTCTCTCATGAATATGCACACACACATGCACTTCATGCACATAGTACACACACATGCACACCCTCCGTTCCCACAGGTCTGCCCATAGACAGCTTGATCCATGGGGATCACCCTCTCCTGCTTCCTCAGGAACAGGACCTTGCCCATTATGACCTGGGCAGGAGTCTGATCCCAGCCCTGATCACTGCTTCATGTCAAGGGTAGTGCTAAGGCAGATGGGGGATGGAGGAGTGTCCTGGCACTGGTCCCTTGGGTGGAGCCAGCTGGAAGTGGAGCAGATCCTCTCCTGCACTCAGCCTTCGGGAAGACTCAGGACTGTCTCCATGTCTGTTGCCAGACCAAGATGAATGTGAGCAGCTTTCTATCTGCCGAGGACAGCAATGTATCAACACCCCTGGCTCCTACCACTGCCAGTGCAAGGAAGGCTTTGCCATGGGCCCCAGAGGACAGTGCGAAGGTGAAGCTCACTGCCCCCTGTTCCCCTGCTCCTCCAAACCACCCTGTGCATGGCTGAACACCTCTTTTCCTCAGCACTCGTAGGAGGAAATGTGTCCTCCTGAAAGGGAGGTAGGATACCCCCATGTTTGTCTGCCCCCTCTCTGAGGGCTGCTTGTCCTCTCCTCTGACTCTGGAGGAACAGGCTTTCCTGGGCAAAGGGAATGGAGTTCTCCTAAGATCTTCTCCAGCCTTCCCAGGGAGATCCCCCACAACCAGCTCATGCCAGCTTCCCATTCTGGGGGGACATGCCTATATATTTTTATGCCACCTTGACTCTGTCACCAAACTTCCATACCGGCAGGTAGAATGCAGGGAGAGCAGACTGGAGAGACTTAGACCACCCATCCCCACTGCATGCCATTCACATGTCATGACCTAGGCCCTTCAGAGCTTTTAGCTTTGTGAACATATGATGTGCCTGATCAAAGATTCCCCTTTCTTAGCAGCTCGTCTCCATGGTAGAGTGGGAGACTTATTTTAGGAGTCAGTACAGGAAACAGGGCATGCACAGAATGCTGCTCCCCCTCCACAACCTCCAGAAAACACTTGTCTTAAGGACTTCCTGAGCTGGAGGCTGCATCCTAATCGTAGTTGTGAAAGGCCCTGATGAAACAGCCCTGCACAGATGTTCTCTAATCCCTTTCTCTGCCCATGCACATTCCTGGCCTTGGAAACATCCTGCAGCAGTGAGTTCTGCTGTTGGCTTATGTCCGCCCTCAGATATGGGTGTAGGATCCTGAGTGATGAGTGGGGCTGTAAGAAGTGTTACTTAAGCCCAACAAACTCATCTCAGCTCCTGTTGGGCATCACTGTTTCCTGGAGGGAAACTCTGAGGATCCAGCTGGAGAGGGTATACTGGAGAATGCTACACTGTTTACCTTTGGGATTCTGAAAGGAATATGTTTCTTGGCAGATGTCAATGAGTGCGTGGATCCCAGCTCTTGCCCCAGTGGGAGGTGTGTCAATACACTGGGATCCTACAAGTGTGTCAGCTGTGGGGATGGCTACCGGCCCAGGAACGGGAGATGTATTGGTGAGGAACTTGGGCTGTCTCTGGGAAGCACCCTTGCCCCCCATGGCACTGCTTCCTGCAAGTCTCAAAAGGAGCAGGGGCACAGGCAGCACCCTTCTCCTGCAGGCAGCCAGCCTGTGTGGCCAAGGCATAGTGCCCTCATGGCTTGTGTGGCAGGGACTGCCCTGAGCACCTTCCCATACCATGTGGCTTTCTGCTGTGTCACACAGACGTGGATGAGTGTCTTGTGGAGGGGACTTGTGCTCATGGACGATGTGTCAACCTGGATGGCTCCTTCCGCTGTTCCTGCTACCGAGGCTACGAGGTGGCACCTGATAGGAAGAGCTGCCAAGGTACCAGGGATCCATGAGTTCAGATACTCTGAATTGTCATACACTCAGTCCAGATGTTTCCCTAGGCTCTTCCTGAGCACTTGGGTCTGCCTGAATCCTGGCCACCATGGTGGCTGATCCCCCCAACACATACGCCCTTTGTCATGGTTGCTCTGCATCTTTTCTACTCATCCCACTCTTGTGTGCTTATGCAGACATTGATGAGTGCACAGCTCAGGCTGCCTGTCCCTCCGGACTCTGCCTCAACACTGAGGGCTCCTACTCCTGCATGACTTGTGACACCGGCTATGCTGTCTCCAGAGATGGCAGCATGTGTGAAGGTATCCCTTTCTCAGGACAGAGGAGCAGGTTCTGGAGAGAATGAGGGGAGAGACTTTGCCACAGCTGGTTCACGGGTGGGGCAAGAGGACTTCTTTAGCTTCAGGATCCTTTTCCAGCTCTTTAGTTTCCTGTTCAGCAGAGAGCATGGAGAGCTGCAAGCAGATGTCACACAGAGCATCAGGAAGGTGATTTTTCTCACATAGGAAAGGGATGGGAAGAAGGACTCATTGATAAGACTCCTGGACTATTGATGATCTAGGAGGTAATGACAAAAGCCAGAGGAATACAGGAGAGCTGGAAACATTGGCAGAGGGTTCAGTTCAGAACTGTGTGCCTGGGAGCATGTACCTCAAATGTAGGTCCTCAACAGAAAGAAAAACCTTGGGTCCACAGCCCATGGAGATACTGTGGGCACCCAGGTTTCACAATTTTTTCCCAGTCCCTAATGTAATTTGGACATATTCAAAAAGGAAAGCTTAGATCAAGGGCTCTGCTGTGCCAGGTATGCTGGCAGAGAGTTAACACTGGAGTTGATTTGTGTTGGTTGCAGTGCTGAGACATGAGAGTGCTGAGTTCCTGCCCTACAGCCAGACTGCCCCAACACAGGCAGGGAAACTCCCTCCCTGATGGCTGTCCCCAGGGGATGTCCTGGGCTTGAGATGGCTTGATGCCAGCAAGGGAAGGAAGAGGGCAGAGATGGCAAAGCTATTTGTTTAAAGATTGACTAAGTGCTGAGAATTTCTCTCTGAAGCACTGCAGAGCTCTGCAGCCTGCTAGTAGCTGGCAAATTGAAGATCTTGCCTTTGATGTGACTCTCAGAAGAATCCCCAAGCATGTGGGCCTCTCCACAAGCAGTGGGGGAAGAGAAGGAGGTTTTCTTTATTTTCCTCTGTTTTGGTGTCTGAGAAAGCCAGTATGAAATGATTTTTGGGTGCAATGGAAGAAGCACGGTTTGATGCCTTACATCTGCCCTCTCCTTTTCCAAAGACTCCACATAAACCACCCCGTCTAAGCTACCTTGCCTCAGCCATTTCATAAAGTCACTTATCAGAGTTCAATACTGTTTAGGTCACACTGACCCAATGGCAGGATGGCATGTTCTTCCCTGCCTTGGCTTGTGGCCTTGTCTGTGGATTTAGGTTTCATATTTGAAAAATGATAAGGGGTTTGTGATAGTTTTTCGGTAAATAAACTAGGTTTTGGTTCCTCTCAAGAAGGATTCAATAGTATTTCTACTTGCAACTCTTTGGGAATCCTGCCCTGAGGTGGTAGGGAGCAGTGCTTGTTCATGCCTGTGGCATACTCAGTGCTCTGCAAAGGGGAAAATGACCTGCCCTGCCCTCAGGAGCTGCCAGGCTCAGGGCTTTAACTCCCATCAGGGGAGTAGTGTAGAGCAGGACTTCTCCACTAGCATGTCTTCTGTGGCCTGCACACCAGCCCATCCTTCTAACTACCAGTGTTCTCCAATGCTTTGCCCCTGCCTAGTGGGCCGCAGGCAGTGGCAGTCTGCTGGAATCTCACAGCCCTCTCTGAGAGAGAAGGTACCCCTTTCTCCTCTGCTGTGAGCAAAATCCTCAGAGTGCCAGCAGGCTGTGGCCAAGGCCTGGGAGAGTTGAGTGGGAGAGGGTCTGTGGGGAGCTCTGCAGTTGGGTAAGAGCTGTTGTAGGCCTCTGTACAGCTCTGTCACAAGAAGGATGTTGTAGGCAAGTCCACAGAATCACACAATGTTCAGGGTTGGAGGGGACCTCTGGACGTCTTCTTATCCAACCCCCTGCTCAAGCAGGGCCACCAAGAGCTGGCTGCCCAGGACCATGTCCAGATGGCTTTTGAGTATTTCCAAGGAGGGAGATTCCACAACCTCTTTGGGCAACCTATGCCAGTGCTCAGACACTGTCATAGGAAAAGAGTGTTTCCTGATATTCAGATAGGACCTCCTGTATTTCCTGATGTTCAGATAGGAACATCATATTTCAGTTTTTCCTCTTGCCTCTGATCTTGTCACTAGGCACCACTGACTTGGTGCTTCAATAGTATTTATCCTGGTCCCTGTGATAGAAGGGAGTGAAGAGTCTAGGCTGACTCCTCACACCCTGGTAACAGGGAGTCTCTACCCTCTTTTCATTATAATGAGTTGGTTTGGGAGGGCCCACCTTGCAGGCCAACAGCTGGGTGACAGCTTCTCTGGGTGGGGATCTTCCCCAATGGCAGCTAGAACTGGAGCCTCACTCTGTGCTGTGTCCTTCTGCTTGGCAGATATGGATGAGTGTGAGGACCCTGCTGTTCAGTGTCTGGGGGGAGAATGCAGAAACACCCCAGGCTCCTACAGGTGCCACTGCCAGGCTGGCTTTGAGCTCATCAATGGCACCGTGTGTGAAGGTATGAACTCCATCCCTGCAGCCCTCTAGTCCAGTATGTACAGCCTCTCTGTGGATCTCCCTTCTTTCTCAGCAGGGAGGATGCCAGTGCCAGGGCAGGTGATGTCACCATGCATGGCACATATATAAGGTTGTAGCCAAATTCAGGATGGCTTCACCATGGACAGGGAAGATCTCTGTCTCCATGGAGAGAAAACCAGGGGCTAGGAGCCCTTTGAGGGCTTGAAAGAGACTTGAAAGAGAGAATTCATGTGACTTTGATGAAGGATGTCCCCCAGGGCTGAGTGCATGGCCCTGACTCTGTTTCCTCTGCAGATGTGAACGAGTGTCTGAACAGTGAGATCTGCAGCCCCAATGGCGAGTGTCACAACAGTCACGGATCCTACTTCTGCGTTTGTGCTCCTGGTTTCTCAAATGTGGCTGGTGGAGACAGCTGCCAAGGTGATCTGGAGGGTGGCAGGGACATATCTTAGGTCCTGCCCTCTGCTCCCTTCCCTGCTATGAGGTTCAGGTTGATGTTTTTGTCCGGATTTTGCAGATGTGGATGAATGTGCAGACAAGTCCCGGTGCTCACAAGGCCAGTGTCTGAACACAGAAGGTTCCTACAGGTGTCTGTGTGAAAACGGATTCAAACACTCTGAGGAAACAGATGACTGCGTGGGTGAGAGCTCGTAACTGGGGAGATCAGCCCCCTGGAATTTGAGGGGATGAATGCAGCCAGTGCAGGGGGAGGGCAGTTCTGCTCCCAGCACCCAAAGTTGCTGGTGACTTGTAAGGAAGACTAGCAATAGCTCAGGGCCTCTGGCCAACTGAAGTCAGCCCAGGTGCTGCAGTGAGCAAGCAGAGTCCCCATCTGATCTTCCTCATCCCCTTGCCCTCCTCCCTGCAGACATGGATGAGTGTAAAGAATATGGGGATGCCATCTGTGGCACATGGAGGTGCCAGAACAGCCTGGGCTCCTACCGTTGTATCATGGGCTGCCAGCCTGGCTTCCACTGGACCCCCTTGGGTGACTGCATTGGTGAGTACAGCCCTGGGTGTCCCTTTCCCTCCCCCTGGCAGGAACAGGGTGGCTGTGGGACATCTCTGCCAGAGCCAGGAGGAGGAGGAGTTGGAGGAAGAGGAGGAGAAGGAGCAGCGGGAACAGGAGGAGGAGGAAGAGGAGGAAATGTGTGGCTGGTAGAGAGGCAGATAATGCTGAGAGTTTGTTTTCCTGGCTGTGCTGCCTGTTTGCGTCTAGACTTCTCTCTTCCTGGCATCTGGAACAGACACCACATTGTGTTGCTTTCCGCTTGAGGAGAGTCCTGGGAAGGTTACAGTCATTCCAGGCTTGGAGCTGGACTGCAGCTCCCTGTCAGCTGTGCTTGCTGGGGCCAGTGCCAGTCACCTGCCTGGCAGGCCTGGGGGAGTGGAAAGGCTGCTGGTACCACTGTTTGCTAAGCTGGGGAGTCTGGGTTTGAAGCCCAGGCTCCAGCAAAGAGAAAAGGACAAAAGGGTTTCTGCTCCCCCTAGCTCAGGGAAGATTGGAGCAAGGAGGAGCTGCTGCCAGCCACTGAGCTCTGGGCTGTGCCAGGACTCAGACTTAGCATGTGGAACTGCTCCTGGGCTTGGGAGCAGTGGGCTGTGGACATGTAGCTGCTCTGGCTGCTCCAAGGAAACCTCTTCCATGCAGCAGTTGGAGGGGAGCAGGTTGCAGGCAGCAGACCTGTAAACCTGTCCTCTGTAGGCAGAGAACCCAGAAGTGATTGCCCAACCGCACTTCCCGGCACTATAGCAGATGGAGAAGAACCAGGTCAAAAAGAACGGAGCAGGGGGGCATCATCCTACATCTGTCTGCATTTGCCCCACACACTTCAGTTACATGCTTGTATCTCCTGCCAGTAGGCTCTGTGTCCCTTTACACCTCTGCAGGAAATTATGCTACCTTCAGTCACCCCTGCCAGCCACCTCCCATGCTTCCCATTCCCACTCTGCTCCTGTTGCTCTATTCACATGGCCTCTTTGCAGCTCTCTATGTTGCAGGAAGCTTCTCTTAACACACACACTAATAGCAAGGAGAGTGAGTGGGGCAGTCACACCCAGTTCCTCACATCACAGGAATGCTTGCCCCAGCCCTAGATCTTGAGGTCAGAGCAGAAGGGTCTGGGTAGGGATGTCGACTGGGAGAAGTGGGGTCTGGGGCAATTCTTGCTCTCTGCTCTGCTGCAGACATTGATGAGTGCGCCAACGAGACACTGTGCGGGAGCCATGGATTCTGCGAGAACTCAGATGGCTCCTTCCGCTGCCTCTGTGACCGTGGCTATGAGAGCTCACCCTCTGGGCACTACTGCGTTGGTGAGTCTGCCAGGGTCACTCTGACAGTTAATAAGGCAAAGATGAGAACTGCATCCAGAGAATCACACACAAGGACAGGGCAGCTCATGGAGTCAAAACCCCTCCCAGCAAATCGTTGTGATTGCAAAGGAGCAGGGCTCTGAAAAAGCAAGTAATTCCCATTGAACACGGAGCCCTTTTCTGTCAGATGAAAAGGAGGTTCTTGGGGGATGGAAGCACTGAAGGTGCTGGAGAGGTACTTTAATGGGTGCCTGTAAAGAACAGGCAGGGTGTATTATAAGGAAAAATGTTTTCACCATGAAGACAGGCAGGCAATGGAATAGATATCTGTGATGACTCTGCAGTTGCCATCCTTGAAGGTTTTAAAGACACAACAAGATAAAGCTCTGAGCAGCCTGGTGGGATCCCGTAACTGGCCCTGCTTTGAGCAGGGGGTTGGACTATAGACCTCCCATGATCCCGTCAAACCACAGATAATCCTGTGATCCAGAAACCCGCTGCAAGCTGGAGTTCAGGCTCCTTGAATCCACTGAGACTCAAGGCATGAAGGTCTTGCCAGACTTGTGTTGAGACACAGTGAGAGCGTAGCTCTCAGCTCATCCCTAGTAGCTTCCATCTCCTTACTGAAGAGTGCCCTCAAGCTGCAGACCATGCACAGGCTTCCCATGCACAGTCGGGGATCCCACTGCTGCCCCTTGCTTTGCAGATGTAAATGAGTGTGAACTGATGGTTGCTGTGTGTGGAACTGCGCTTTGTGAGAATGTGGAGGGATCCTTCCTGTGCCTCTGCCCCAGTGACCACGAGGAGTACAACACAGAGGCAGGGCAGTGCCAGTCCCGAGCTGCCATTGGTGAGTAGGCAACTATGACAGAAGCATGGATAACAGGTAGAGCAGGAGTGTGGTAGCCCTAGCTGGGGCGAGAGAAAGCTGAGGGACTGACAGGGCTGTACAAGTGCCCACAGACATGGGGAGCGCTGAGGAGCTTGAAAGTGGGGACCTGGAAGGCCACACTGCCAGTGGTGGTGTGCTCTGGGACCTCATAGCTGTGGATCGTTGTGCTGGGGTGCCATCCCATCCCTGCTGTCTTCTAGAGGGCTCCGACACACATGCAGCCCACCTCTCTGACAGCGCAGAGCGTAAGCAGTGTTACTACCACATCAGTGATGTTCGCCTGTGTGACAGCGTCCTGGCCAAGAACATCACCAAGGAGGAGTGCTGCTGTACTGTAGGGGCAGCCTGGGGTGACAACTGTGAGACTTACCCCTGCCCCATCCCAGGCACAGGTATGATTGTGGCCCCACCATAACAGGCAGGGCCAGTGCTCTGCCCGCCATGTTGTTGTACTACAACGCCACCTTGGTTGTACTAATGAGCTGTTTCTTTTCTTTCCATCTCCCCTTGGCATCTGCCTCCTGGTCAGTGGAGTACCAAGAGGTCTGCCCTCTTGGGAAGGGCTATATTCCCCAAGAGGATCTGCTCTCAGGAAAAGTCTCTTTCACAGGTACTAGCACCATTTTCTTTCACTTCTTCCAGGGGTAAGAAGGAGGGCACTGTACGAAGCCCTGCTTGGAGATGCATTGACAGAACTATCTCCCTGGGCCTGTGGTGGGGGATGCTAACATCCTTCTGCTGCTTTCCTCCATCCGGAGAAATCCCAGATTGCCAGTATCATCGAGCTGAAAGTGCCCATCCCTCCAGTCCTGCCTCACTGCTAGCAGTGCTTTTTCCTTATGCAAATCTCCCAAGCCCATTATGCACCAGGGATGGGACCATTAAGACATGAAATTCCTTTTTCTGAAAATACCCTGTTCCACATCATCCCTCCTCCTGCTCTGCCTGTGGGTGCTTCCCCCTCTGCTCTCCCACACATGGAGCCTCTCCAAGTGGGAGAGGTAAGGGGTTCACACAGGAGTCAGTGATCCAGTCTAAGGTGCCATGCCAGCTTTCTGCAGGTACAGCACCCTACCCACTTTGCTTCCATGGCTCCACTCCCTGAGACACTCTTTCCCTTCCTCCCTCCCTACCTCCCTGCCTTCCTCAGACATGGACGAGTGCGAGGTATTTGGCTCCGAGTTCTGCCGCAATGGACAGTGTTTGAATACAGTGCCAGGCTACAAGTGCTTCTGCCGTACAGGCTACTTCTATGACTCCAGCAGGCTTGAGTGTGTTGGTAAGATGGCCTCAAAGAGTAGTGGGCACCCCACTGCACATGGAGGGACAACCATGCTGCTGCACCTAGACTTGTCCCTGCTGCCCATGCCACAGGACTGGGTCTAGGTAACAGGCTTCCTTGGACCCTCCTGGGGAACAAGACTGGAGGTGGCAGGAGCCCCCGAGGTCCCTGTTTGGGCAGGGAAAGGGTCGCATTGCTGATATCTGTCAGACTGAAACACTGCTCTGTCCTTGTGTGTGAGCAGACCAGGATGAGTGTCAGAACGAAGTGTACTGCATCAACGGCGAGTGTCTGAACACGGAAGGCTCCTACCACTGCTTCTGCAGCCTTCCTCTTGTGCTGGATGCTACTGGCAACCGGTGTGTGAATTTCTCCAGCAGGGCAGGTGAGCCTGATCCCCCACCGCAGCATGCTTTTGCCCCACACATCCTGCCCTGTGGCTGGGTCCACCAGAAGGTGTCTGGCTGAGATGTGCCAGCACCAGCACAGTGCACAGCCAGGGCAGGGAGGGGGAAGGAGCTGGGGTCATCTCTCTCAGGACAAGACAGGCAAGCACTCTTCTGAATGATTTTCATGGCATCCTTTGCATGTGTCATTGACAGATGCCTTGGAGGAGTATGAAATCCACCTGGATGTCTGCTGGCAGACTGTTGCTGACTACATATGCCAAGACCTACTGCATGGCGAGCAGACAACATACACCGAGTGCTGCTGCCGACTTGGCGAAGCCTGGGGCCAGAACTGTGCACTTTGTCCACACAGGTCCTCCGGTGAGTGGGGTGGCATGGACAAGCATCTCCTAGCAGAAGTGGGAATGGGCTGCACTGCCACTGGTCATATTGTGCATGTCCACCACATAAGACTCTTTCCTGCATTGCTAAAACCCGCCCAAGGAGTAGATAAACCCCCCCCACTCCTCCAGGACTGAGCTGCACCAGTGGGTAGGATGTACCTGAAACTGGTTTGCAGTGAGTCCAAGGTGTTTGTGGGGAAAGCTGGTCTATGCATCCCATTGCTCCTGCATAGGTTAGGAGAGGTGAGGTAATGGCAGCCTGGGATGGAAGCACACTGGGAACTGGGGTTCTTGCTGCTCAAGGACCTGCTGGCCCAGACAGGAGCTGATCTTCTTGAGGATGGGGTCCTATCAACAAACTACAGAGCTGCAGCTTTGGAGGGCACTGAATGCAGGCCTGGCTTGGCTGACCCAGTGTGGATGCACACTCTCTGGCCATAGCAGACCTACCTCTCTTGAGCCAGACTGCACTGACGCTTCCTTTTCTCTCATCACTTGCAGCTGATTTTGCTTTCCTGTGTAATGGGGCCACTGAAGACAGTGCAAGAGGGGCTGAGCTCCGAGAAAGACCTAGGTATGAGTATGGACCGGGCTTGGAAGACTCCCACTATGGCCTTCCCAGCCCTGATATGGGCCCCTACTACAACTACCTGGAGTCAGAGTATGGAAACCCCGATGCTGGTTTCCCTCGGAGGGAACCCAACAGTGAGTTTCATGGCAGCCCTCTTCACCATGGCCCAGTGCGGTCCCCACCCCGCTACCTGTCCAGCCAAACTGGTGAGTACTAGGAGACACAGAGAAGTGCCTTCCCACACAGCCTGTGTCCGTGGGGAGTGCCTGGCAGCTCCCACCCTGGCCAAGCTGCTCCAGGCTTGGAGCAAGCTCTGTTCCTGTTCTGAGTCAGTCCTGACGCCACCAGCACTGTCTTGCTGCATGCCCAATGTCCCCTCTGTGGCTGGGTGGAGGGTCACCCAGTTCTGACCCCACCTTGCCCCTCTCCAGGCCTCTATGAGGGCTTCGAAGGGCTACAAGCAGAGGAGTGTGGGATCCTCAACGGCTGCGAGAACGGGCGGTGCGTGCGCGTCCGGGAAGGATACACCTGCGACTGCTTCGACGGCTTCCAGCTGGACATGACCCGCATGGCCTGCGTGGGTGAGTGCGACCGTCCCCTGGCCGCGGCTGCTCCCTGGTGGTGCCGGCAGGGACAGCTGCCGGAGCAGTCCCGCACTCCTGGCGATTCCTTCCCATACAGCTGTGAGGGCCCTCCTGGAGGTTCATCCAGCCACTTTTCTGCTGGCATCTAGATCAGGATACCTCTGGGTATCACCGGGAGTGGCTGATGGTTCCCGTCTTCTTGTAACACTCTTGTACATCACCATACTGTGATTAATGTCCTCTACATTCACCACTGCCCTGGTGAAATTCCTCACTTTCTACCCTGCCATATGAGACACAGTCTCTAAAACCTCTCTCTGCATTTCCTCTACATCCCTATGCCATGTCTCCATCCTTTTCACAGTGCAGCTCCCTAAGCCAACTGAGGCCTCAGTCCCTCAACAGAGTAGATGAAGACGCTCTTTTTCCTTTGTCACAGGACTTACTCCAACTCCTAGTGTCCTTACTGCAGGATACAATGTTGTAACTTCTTCATACAGAACCCATGCTCTCTTCCACCCCAAATGCAGCTGGGCAGAACAGCTGCCTGAACTGTTACTCCTCTTCTGCATTTGTCCACTGTTTCCCTTTCCTTTGTCACAGTGCTTTTCATTTGCCTTCAGTGAATTTTATCCGGTTGAATTTGGACCACTTCTCGACCAGAATGATTCTGAACTCTGCAAAGTGCTTACAGCCTGACATCACACACATACATTTTATAAGCATGGGGATTCTCGCTTCATACACCTTAATGACAATATTTGGATAGAGCAGGGGTAAGGACAGACCCCAGTAGGCTGTGCTTTAAAGGACATTTATTGTAACAGCCAGGTATTGCTTATTGTCTTTGGAGTGCAGCTATACAGCCCATTGTGCAATTGCCACAGTTTAATCTAGACCATATTTTCTCAGTCTGTTTGAGTGTGTCATGTGAGAGTGTGTTGAAATCCTCACCATGGCCAAGGCACATCATATCCACCACTTCTCTGTTATCTGACAGGCCAGTTATCAGGTCAGGCAAGGGAACCAGATTGGCTTAATCAGGCCTTAACTGATCTGCACCGGCTATTTAATGACCCTGTTGTCCTTTGGAGGGTTATGACCTAATCACTCAAAACCCCAAACTGCTTAGGAGAAGGGGGGTTAGCAGACTGCAATTCTGGATTCTCCCTTCTCTGTTTTTGAGGATAGTTACCAGATTCATCCTTCCTTGCTTCTCTGAGACCTCCTTTATGCTCCTGTCTCAGAGAGAACTGCCAACTTTGCAGGAGCATTAAGCATGTGAATTTGTGTTGCAGAAAGCCTTTAGCAATATGGATATAACTGTTTTATCTATTTGATTGTTGAACCTCTCCATCACAGTGTGGCCTTTCCCTCCCTGTGCTCCTGCAGCCTTGTTTAAACACTTCAAACATGGTCTGCGCCCAGTCTGGTCACCACGAGGGTTCTTAATGATGACTGGAACAAAGCCTGTGCTAGGTGCTCCAGCCAGCTTGGCTGGCTTTTGTTTCCTCTGTCGATAAGGACTAGACTGACATTCCCCATTGTTTCCTGCTAATGTATTTATGGAGCCTTTGCTTGTTGCCTTTCATGTCCTGGACTAACTAGACCTCATTTTACACTGGAGTCTGTTTTTTTTCTTTTCAGTTCTCCTACTCAATT
Organism: Calyptomena viridis; assembly: GCA_013390005.1. Lineage (NCBI taxonomy): Eukaryota > Metazoa > Chordata > Aves > Passeriformes > Eurylaimidae > Calyptomena > Calyptomena viridis. The sequence continues at coordinate 146,293 of WEIV01030408.1, forward strand.
CTTAGTCATCCCTCTGTTTTTACCTTGCTAACTTCAGGCCTTCAGTGTACTCCTGCAACTGCTGCAGCACTTCTCCTCCTGCTCCCCTATGGGAACAGCATACCCTGGCTTTTCAAGGTGGGCTGCATGCTCCTACCCCCAGCTGAGTGGGCAAACTCCAGGACTTGGAGCAGACTGCTAGCTTCTGCTGCTTCACTGTTGCTTCTGGCTTTTGGATGTCTCTGGGATAAAGTGTCCTTGTTTTACTTCTCCTTGTGATTTGGTGTCCAGATCAGCCTGACAGCTCATCCCTCTTTTACTTCCCCCTGCTTCCCAGGCTGCAGAGCACATCTCCTTTGATGTGCTGCCTAACATCTCCTCTTTGGTCTACTGAACAAGCCCATCTTGTTCATGGCAATGTTCTGGTCCTTAGGTTTAGTGCAAGTCCACAGTGCCCGTTTAACCATCATTTTGGCTGCATATGAAGACTGCCTTGTTCCTCAAGCTCTCTCTTCTCGTGTTTCCCCTCTCCTTATTCCTCCCATGAGTGCTGTGTTTCTTCTCACCTCCCTGGAAGTTTCACTTCTAGCATCCCTCTCTGGGGTTGCACTTCTCTTTCTTTGCCACATGGCCCCCTCCACCTATGCTAGAGATAACCCAAGATCCCCTGGGTGGCAGAGCTCTTCAATCCTCCCAGGGTCCATTGGTTACTGCTGGGGCCTTCTCTCTCCCTGGGTTGGCTGGCTGAACCCATCAACTGCTCCCCACTCCCTGCTGATCTGTGCAGGGGTGAGACTGGAGTTTGTGGTCAGAGGGGGTGGAACTGCCTTGGTAGGTGAGGATTTGGGCTCTGAAGGCCCTGTGGGTGCAAACAAGGGCTCTGGGGTGTACAGGGATGCTCTGTCCAGCTGGTGGCCCTATCATAATTTACATGAACATAATTTAGTGTATCTCAGGCAGGGTGTCCGCGTAAGTGCATGTAGCACAGCAGACCTGTCACAGTGGGGCAGCTGCTGTAGGGCTCACATGCACACTCTAGTCTGGTGGGAAAGTGGCTGAGTGAGCCCTTTGGCACAGTTTGCAGGTTAATAAAACAAGCTGTTGTTTGTGCAGCATGAAGTCCCTCTGTGTTCTGGTCCTGGAGACGATAATCGGCCTCTCAGGGCCACCACTGTTTGCCTGCTCAACCTTGTTGGATCAGGAAAGGGCATTTTCCAAAGCTAGAGGTGGCCTTTCTCCAAGATCATAGGCTATCACAACTTATTAGCAGGAAGCTGCTAACCTTGGAGTGTCACCAGCTGCAGAGCATGGCGGGGGGACTCTTATCTGGTGTGCATGGGGCAGGGTTCACTCCTGTGCTGGAGGATGCCAAATGCTGGGGATATCACCCTTGGAAACTGAGGATGTGAGAGGCTGGTGGGGTCACAAGGGACACTGTAGAAGTACTGGGCTGGAGCAGGGGGGGAAGCCATGAGGAACCTGTGCAGGATGGCTGTGGAGGATGGCAGGGGCACAAGGAGATGTAGCTGTGGGCTGGGACTGCTCATTGTGCCACCAACTACTTCTCCTTGCAGACATCAACGAGTGTGAGGAGGTGGGCAGCCCTGAGCCGCTGTGCCAAGGTGGCACCTGCGAGAACACGGAGGGCTCCTACCGCTGCCAATGCTTGCCGGGCCATGTGGCCCTGGCCCGGTCACACCACTGCGTGCCCCAGACAGCCCAGAACCCAGAAGCTGCGTAGCTCTAGGAGAGCAGGGGTGAGGGTGCTCCCCTTTCTGCACATGGCTCTGGGACCTGGGAGCACAGAGAAAGGCCCGCTGGGGCTGCGGGTGCTTCGAGGCTCTTCGTTCCTTCTCCTCTGAAGTGCACAACTTCCCCGCCACCTCTCTGTACAGGTCAGAGCTGAGCTCCCAGCCCCTGCACCCACCTTTGCCCTGACAGCCCCCGCTCTTCCTGCAGCAGAGTCTACCCCAGCCCCCAGCACCTGTCACATTGCCTCATGCCATGGAGGCTCACAGGAAACCTTCTCTTGCCACACAGCCCTAGCCTCTCCCCCTCACTCTGCCAAGAAAGGGGGTTCATCTCACTGCCACTGCTGCACTGACCTAGTGACAAGCCTCACCCTCACCGCGGATGCTGGCCCCACTCCTTGTGACGTGCCCAGCCCTCAGGCCAGAGCTTTAAAGGGGGGGGCTACCCCAACTTTCTAGATCTGCTGCCTAACCTTGGGGCATGAGAGAGTGGCCTGAGGGGCCCCAGGGCCAGCTCTCCATGCAGCTCTTAGCCCCACACGTTGCCTTTGTGCCCCTCGCTGGCTGGGCAGGGGGAGGGGGAGCAGTCCAGCTTCCTTTCTGTAAAGTTGTTGGTGATTCTTTTTTTAACCGAGTCTGCTGGAAACTTCTCTCATGTTGTTAAATAAAACATTTATTTTGGGCCCCTGTGGCTCAAGACACTCAGGCTTGTCAGAACTGTGCTTGTCTTGCCTCTGCCAAGGGCAGGGCCATCCCACTCGTGTAAGCCAATTCATAGCCTCCTCCTGCTCCTGTGCTAGAGCAGAGACCTTTGCCAGGCCAAATCTCCAGCTCAGGACCAGCTCCAGGAGCCAACTCCAGGAGCCAGAGATTCAGGATGCAGAAAGCACATCAGTTATGGCTGCTCATACTCTGCCTTGTTCTCACAGGAGAGGGCTGCAGTTTCAGCATGAGAATGTGTAGTTACTGCAGTTGGCAAGAGCCCTCAGGCAGGTCTGGGATTTGTTTTACCAGTCTCTCACTAGAAAGACCTTACTATGCTGCAGCGAGCAAGGCTATATTCTACACTACCACCTCTTCAGGGAGCCTTTGCACAATTCCAAGCCTGCATAGGACCAGCAAGGCAGGAGCACAGCCAGACACTGCCAGCCGGACACCAGCAGGAGGGATGCTTGGTTGCTTGCAGGTCACCCACACTCAGGCCAGCATACCACCTCTATCCAAGCCTTCAGCTAAGAAATAAAACCAGCTGAACCCCAACTAGAAGATGCCCAGCCACTCTGCTTTTCCTCTTGTTCCTCTCCACTCACAGAATACCACACAAGCAGATTTTGTCTAGCCTTTATTAAAAGAAAAGTTATAAAAAAAAGAGATTCAGGAGCCTGCAGCAGCTCCGAGTTAGTAATAGTGCAAACCATTGGTTAGAGAAAGAATCATCCCTGCAGAGACATTGAATGCCATCTGGCTTTGCATCCACACAAATAAAGTTTTCCCAGCTGCAGTCCTGCTGGCTTAATAAGCAGGGGCCCAGAACAGAGGAGACTGCCAGCTCAGAGAAAGAATCCTCTCCTTTCCTCTGCTTCAGCTGCATTGCTAGCAAATGCAGGTCCCAGGGGCATCCCAATCACAACAGAGCAGGAGAAACACGAGGGTGGATGCAGCCAGCATTCTAGAAGAGGCACTGAAGGGCTACCAGGTAGCAGCTCAGACACTAGCTAGGTTCATTGCTGAGGAGTTCCTTTGTGAGGACAGACAGCTCCATGCCAAACAAATAAAGCGTCTCCGCAGAGCAGCTGGAGGATGATGCTCAGTCACTCCTGCTCCTGCAGCAGACACTGCTGCCCCTTGAGCTGCTGTGAGAACACCCCAGGGGTGTCACCTAAATGCAGTAAGAGTGCTCTGCTCAGGGCTGACCTTGCAAGGAACATAGTGCTGGCTGCTCAGAGGCTGCAGAGCTCTGAAGTAAGCGGTAAGAAATGCATATTACATAAAAGAATTTGGCCTGTGTTTTCTCCTCCCCAAGCCCTACTAATGGCAGGGCTCATCAGCTGGTGATCTGCACTGGTATCTTCCAGCAGAACAACATCTGATCCTGGTCATCCACCAGCTCCCACTTCACAATCAGTTTAATCTGAAAGAGAGATGAGCAGAGGAAAATGAGAATGTGCAGGAAACCTTAAGGCAAGGGCATGAGGAGAAGAGTGACCACTTGTGTGGAACAAGGAGGCTCTGGGAGCTCTGCACAGACGACAGAGCTGGGCCATTGCCCTTGCTTGCAGTAGGTGGGCCGTGATCATGCAGAGATTCCTGGAATACCATACATGGATGGAGGACTCCGTTCCATGACACAGACCTCCACACACAGCACTCAGATCCCCACTTCCTGAGAAAGCAAACGGTGGAAACACCCTGCAGCATCTCAGCTGAACTGCACTCCAGATCTGAGCACCCCCAGTCTGGGAGCTTTTGGCTGAATAAAGCAAACTTTGCTGAGAGGCAAAGTACAGGGGCATACTGAAGCAGCTGAAGCCACTTCTCGGGACCTGAAGCCACTTCTCAGCACCTGCAGCCAGGCTACTTCCTCTGCTGGATCTGTCCCAAAGTGGGACTTTGAAACTAGAGTCATGCTTACAGCAGAAATAACACCACATTGTCTAAGTAGTCTTCTCTCCCTCACCTGAAGAGAACAAGGTGTCTTCCCTTAACGGCAGGTGGTGGGACTGCCCCAGTAAAGGTGGTAGCTGAGGAGCTGACCAGCTGCTTGCATACTTACACTGGGATACTCGCTTTTCACAGGGAGTTTATTCAGGTAGCTGTAAGAATGGCCCTTCTCAATGGGGCACTGGATCCCGGACTTGCATCCATCGGGCTCAGGAATAGGAAAGGGTACGTCCACGTGCAGTATCTCACCGTATACCCTTGCTTTGCTGCCCTGGCTCTTTATCTCTGCAAAATACAGAGAATGTGTGTATACTTTATACCCTCCCCTCCACATACCACAGAGGCTACAAGAACGCAACTAAGGGACACTCTTCCTCCCACCCAGACCCCTTTCCAGCCGCCCTTCCTTATTCCCCTCTAAGCAGTGGAACACAGAGAGGATCACCTCCCCTTGACCACCCCTGCCGAGGACACGATCCTTACTGCTGGCGAAGGTGACGTTGACGCTGTAGGATGTCCCTTTATGGAGCAGGCAGGGCTGAGTGGGGCAAGGGTTCACGTTCACCTCCTGGATGCTACCGTCTATGGAACCTGCAAGGAAAAGTCGGGATTACCGGGCTGTCTCCGCCCGCTGCTGCACTCCCTCGCCGCCTCCCGCTGCCCCGAGGCCGGCCGAGCGCGGGCCAGAGCCACCCACCGCAGTCGACGAAGTGGAGAGGCTCGGCCAGGGCGATGGTGGCGGCGCCCAGCGCCAGCAGCAGGCCGAGCGGGAGCGGCACCATNCCACCATGCGATCCCGGGGGTGGCCGTGGGCCTGTGTCTTCTGTCCCAGGCGCCCCCGACGCCAGGGCAAGGCTGCAGCCGGGAAAAGGGCGGCGGGTACGGCGCCGTGACAGAGGATGAGAGCACAGCGGAGGGTTGGGAGTGATGTGCTGGAACTACAGCCCTTGGACAGACAGACAGACGCTCTCTCCGACTGCGCTGCCACTGGACATCCCCACTCCTGGGGTATCCTGCGGCAGTCAGTGCCAAAGGCAGCAGCCGGAGAACAGGCTGAGGTACAGGCAGTGCGATGGTCTGGGAAGATCTTTTGCTGCCTCTACTGAAAGGGGAAAAACAAACCCCATGAAGCTGCTGTAGTAGACCAGCCCGTGGGCTTATTCATAGTTTATTCCATACCTCGTGTTCTGCATGTTGAAAGCTGTTTCTGTAACTTGAGCGCCAAGAGTTACATCTGGCTTTCACAGAGCACACACACTGTCGGTCCCGTTTCTCAAACTCCTGAAATGCCATAGGCTCCCTGCTTTGTGCTGTGGATGCCAAGACAAACCAGAGGATGGTGAAGATGCTTCAGAAAGCCTTTGACCCAAGCTAAAGTTTACAGCTTTTCACCAATTTCACACGGTAGCAAGTTTTAGCCTTTCTGGGGTCATGTCAGGAACACAAGAGAGCAAGGCACATGAGTGCTGATTTGGTAGGAACGCGGCAGAGCTGACACAGCGTCCCCACTTCAGACCTCTGTCCCAGTGAGGTGTGTCTGCCTGCTCAGCTGCACATCCAAGTGACTCAGAGGTGACACCCCCACTTTGCTCCGGCTTTCTGCCAAGGGTGTCACATCAGAAACCCAAGAGGTGTTAGCAGGACTGAGCGGGACCTGTTCTCATGCATTTCTGCTGAGCAGTTTAGCTCTACAGAGGAAGAGGGATTTCTTTCTTCAGAAAGGAATGTGGGGCTTTTTAATCTTTTATAAGATTTTGAATAAGCATTCGGTTTGCAGAGGCAAGCAGACCAGGGTGCTTACAGCAACCCGATCAAAAAAACCTCAAAAGACCCTGCTGAGACTAAACCATGTATTTAAGCCCACATAGGACACTTTATAACTGATCCAGATAAAGTCTTTTTCTTGTTCATGAGAAATCATGCCCTTCAAAAGGCTTTCCTTCTCCCCATCCTTCAAGTCTTAAAAATGGTAATCAAAGCTGTCTTATCAAATTCACAGAATAAGCAGTGCTTGGAATTTGCTTGGCTGCAAATCCCACAGTTCATTAAATCAAGATGCCTTCCTGTGAAACGACTCAACAGATATTTTTGCTTCACAGATGCTTTTTCACAATGGCAGTGACAATATACATACAATTCAACAAATGTTTCAAGGGCTTTGAAATAAAAATCATTGAATCTAGGTTCAAAATTAACGGGTCTATTTCCCCCCCTTCCTCCTCCAAACTGGAGTAATACAAAGCCTAGCTAGTGTAACTTTGTAAAAGTACAGCCAAGGCCTTTACACAAGAAAGAAGCAGAAACCTTCTGCCCAAGGTTTTTAGCTGATACCACACATTAGCATTGTGTCAGTTTTGCAATAACAGCACTAAAGCTCAGATTCCCCAGGGCAGCCTAAGTATCTTAGGCCAAACAGACCTTGCTTTTAGGCACATGACTCTTTTGACATCTGATAAGGTCCCCTTGAAACCCAACATTGTACCAAAATACTTAACAAAGTCTCAATTCAACTTTAGACTGATCTCATTATTTTGCAGACAGGGCTCCTTCCAGATTACCAACATCACAGGGAGCTGTGAAACACCAGGGGAAATGGGTAAGAAAGCTAACAGACAAATTCTTTCCAACAAGACTGATACCCAAATTCTTCATTTCTGTAATCCAACCAACGCTATTACATGAGGCAAAAGCCTCAGGTTCCACTTCAGAAGCTAGCTACACCTGATTAATCCAAATCCCTCCAACAGCATTGCACTTGCAGCTTGGTAAACAGATGCGCTTGCAGGGACTACAGTGGCAGTGAATACAGAAGTCAGGTTCTCAAGAAAATCCACATACAGAAACTAATCAATTTTACTGTTCTTTCAGCCAGAACAGGCTCATTTTGCTAAAGATTGGCAGAATTCACATTGAAATGCATCATATCTACTCTTGCATTCAACACCACACCAGAGGTTTTATTATCACCAGTTTCTGAAACACTGAAACAAGCTGAGTTTCCCACCAAAATAGATACAAGTTGATTTAAGCATCAGAGGAGAAAAGAGCAAAACATCTAGAGAATTCAGTTCTCAGACAAATCTCTTCAATACAGTGTGCTTAAAGAGAGCTAAAGGAACTCCCTAAACCCACATGCCACAGAACAGAATAAGGAGGAGAAAGTAAAACACAACCAAACTTAAAAACAGATTATGTCCAGCTATCAGGAACAAGATGACCAACAAAATCACAGCCCAGGAAAGAAGAACTAGACTGTAACTCCACGAAAAAAAACCCAAACCCATCACTGTTCCACATAGCTAACTGAAGGAAAAATGTGGCCAGTGATAAGAGGTGCAAAAGAGTAGCTGTCCTCCTTAGTTACACCCTCCTCTCCTAGCCACTCCAAAAATTTGCCCCCAGCACCTGAGTCTCCCCTCAGCATAGTGGATCATTAATTATATTAAATTAACTCTGAGTGAGGCTAGATGGCCTTTCTCTCATTCTTTCAGTCTGCAGTAGCCATCTCAGCAGCATCTCAAAGTACCTTGAAGGTACTTGCCACACTTCCATCTCTTGACACTGGTAAAAATGAAGGCAACTAGAAAGTTAGAGTGTCTGGGTTTTGGGGCTACATCCATGCCAAAAGGTGTTCACAGTGAATACAGCCACATCATGGGGAAATGCAGCAGGATCAATCTAATAAACCCTGCAGAAGCAAGAAGAGAAGCCAATGCAATATGGAAAGCAGGCATGATCCCTTGCTTTTTCTCCCAGGAGGTTTTCATTCCCTTCTCCAAAGCTTTCTGCTTTTGGGACACCACATTGATAATAACCAAGAAATCCCAATGTAGCTTTTTAAAACATTCAGTTTTCTAGTACACCCGATGAAGATTCATCAACCATTGCAGGTACCTGCATTAGTACCACCCCCGCTGGGCCTGTCATACTTTCTTGGCTTTATCCTAACACCATTAGAGCTAATAAAAGAGCAAGGAAAATTAAACAGCTCAAACCAGTATTTTTTTATATGCTCATAATAATGTAAAGGCATGTCATTGCAAAAGCATTGCCTTGCTTGGAGCAGGAGAGTGAGAAAACAAGCTTTCTCAAGGTCCTGAGGTCTCCTGACGGTAAATCACCCTCTCCTGCTGGGATGACTGGTTTTCCTCCACCACTCTTCCACACAGTCACTGTGTGACTTTCCACAAGCCTGGCTGGGGCTGAGGGACAGGATTGCTTTTCCAGAAGCACATGAGGAAGAGACAAAGACTCTTTTAACAGCAGATGCATCTCTGATCGACCAGGCAGATCACAGTCACACGGCAGAGAGAAGGAGGAGGTTAAACTGCGTGGGAGGGGAACGTGCCCCAGCCACGCCTTGGGGCCTACGCGGGGTCGGGGTGTCCTTCCTCCCTCGCTGCGGTGAGCGGAGAGCGGCGCTGTGGTGGGAGGCTGAGCACACGTTCACAGTGCGGGGGCGAAGCATACACCCGAAGGAAGACTGGCCTCTACAGGGATTTCTGAGCTGAGCCCCGACCTGATAAAGGAGAGCAAAGCAGAAAAGGGATCAGGGAAAAAAACCCTAAAAGCCCTCTGCCCTGGCTCCGTGCTTGATCTTCTATTTGCCTAACTCCTCTGCAACGGGACCTTGATCCCTCTCTGGGTNTTTGGATACTCCGCCCCTTGGGCCCTCTTCCGGGGGCGCCGAGTGTCCCCCGCTCCGCGGCAGAGGGTGGCGGCTGCGGGGGGCGGGCGGCGTGGCGGGGACCCCTGTGAGACTCCCTCTCTCCTCCCTTCTCCCCGAGGCAGCTGGTGCCCCGCTCCGCCGTGCCGAAGATGGGTACTGCCGAGGCCCTCGCCCGGTCCTGCCCGGGCGGGCCGCTCGCTGCGGTGGGAGTCGTCCTTCTCCCAGCCGGGCCCGTCGGAGAGCGATCCCATCGAAGGACAGGTCTTCCTCAGCGAGAGCTGCGTGAAGGTGGGGACCCTGCGGGGGCCTCGGGCGCCTCTGGGAGGGATTTCCGGAGCGCCTGGCCTGCCGTGGGCACATAGGGGGAGGCATTTGAGTGTTCACCGGTTCGTTCACCAGGCATTTTAATCCTCTTCTTTAACTTACTTGCAGAGGCTGTTGGAAATTGCAGAAGGCCCAGAGTTTCTTAGACTGCAGGTGGAAGGAGGTGGCTGCTCTGGCTTCCAATACAAGTTTTCCTTGGACACAGTTATCAATCCTGATGACAGGCAAGGACAAAGGGGCATACTGGTGGTCAGGTATAACTATTCTTTGCAAAAATGGTGGGAGAGATATGCGTGACATGATCGTGTCTTGCATTGAGGGGAAGAAGTCTGTGAGACAGGGAGAGTGCTCAGGCTGTGTTTTTCTGTGAGATCTTTGGCACAGTTAATGGTTAAGTATGCTGCTTTTTTTGTAGGGTGTTTGAACAAGGTGGTGCCCGTGTGGTTGTGGATGTGGCCAGCCTGGCCTTCGTGAAAGGTTCCATGGTCGACTTCAGCCAGGAGCTGATCCGAAGCTCCTTCCAGGTGGTGAGCAACCCCCAGGCAGANCACAGCTAAGCCCGGGACAAGCACGTGCTGACGGACGGCGGTGCGCTGTGTACTTTATTACTCCCCACTGTTTTATTGCTGTTTATTTCCCTCCGCGAGCATTGCTGCGAACAATCCCAAGGACGAACGGCGGCTCCGTGCCTTTGGGCGATGCCGTAGCGGGTTTACCGACTCAGCGGCCCAGGCCTGCCGGGCGAGGGGACTCGCGGCTCCCGTTCCGCACCGCCCGGTGCCCGCCCGGNGCTCGCTGCGGTGGGAGTCGTCCTTCTCCCAGCCGGGCCCGTCGGAGAGCGATCCCATCGAAGGACAGGTCTTCCTCAGCGAGAGCTGCGTGAAGGTGGGGACCCTGCGGGGGCCTCGGGCGCCTCTGGGAGGGATTTCCGGAGCGCCTGGCCTGCCGTGGGCACATAGGGGGAGGCATTTGAGTGTTCACCGGTTCGTTCACCAGGCATTTTAATCCTCTTCTTTAACTTACTTGCAGAGGCTGTTGGAAATTGCAGAAGGCCCAGAGTTTCTTAGACTGCAGGTGGAAGGAGGTGGCTGCTCTGGCTTCCAATACAAGTTTTCCTTGGACACAGTTATCAATCCTGATGACAGGCAAGGACAAAGGGGCATACTGGTGGTCAGGTATAACTATTCTTTGCAAAAATGGTGGGAGAGATATGCGTGACATGATCGTGTCTTGCATTGAGGGGAAGAAGTCTGTGAGACAGGGAGAGTGCTCAGGCTGTGTTTTTCTGTGAGATCTTTGGCACAGTTAATGGTTAAGTATGCTGCTTTTTTTGTAGGGTGTTTGAACAAGGTGGTGCCCGTGTGGTTGTGGATGTGGCCAGCCTGGCCTTCGTGAAAGGTTCCATGGTCGACTTCAGCCAGGAGCTGATCCGAAGCTCCTTCCAGGTGGTGAGCAACCCCCAGGCAGAGAAGGGTTGCTCATGTGGGACTTCCTTCTCTGTCAAATTCTGACTGGACTTCCTATGGATGGACACTGTTTGCAGACACTTCCTGGCAGTCTTCAGAGGGTTGGTTTGTTCTTTTCCCAGCTGCTCCCTCTCATCTCCCTTATCCTGTGACGCAGCTGTAACACATTACTGCAGCTGTATGTGTGTTTGCACTGAGCCTGTCTCCAAGACTTGTTGGCTTTCCCTTCAGAAACATGAAGTAACCACACACACAGGAGCATTTTCAGCACCTTGTGAACCACCAGCCAAGTGGTGCTGACTTGCTTTGCCTGTCCTGAATGTGGAACCACCTACCTGTTTGTCTCTGGAAGAGATGGCTATATATATATCTATATAAATATGTGTAGGTGTGTTTATTGAAAATTCTTACTCAAAAAAGCGTTTGGGATTGATTGGCATTGCTCATGCATTTACATGCGGGTAGAATCAGAGTTCTTTCAGGCTACTGTTGCTTATCCCTGGTCTTCCAGCTGAATGGAACTTGGACTGTTTCTCACATGTACCTTCCAGGGTTGCTGGCTCTCTGCTCCCCAGTTCACAATGGACTTTTCCAAATACTTTGCTGTTTTCATGCTGAGCAGACTTCTCTTGGTCCCAGGAACCTATGGTGGTTTTGCTGTAAGTTCCTGGGATGAAGGTTTTTACTTGTTCAGAGTAAGTGAAACCGAAAAATTGAGGTAGGATGAATTAATAGCTTATTTATTTTATTTAAAAAAATATAAAGACCCCTTGTATAGATACAGAAATAAAACATGCAGCTCTCTATGCCCCAGTGCTGTTTTAGGCTGTTCCTAAACCTGATTTGGAATTTTAGGTCATACAGGCTCTTGGGTTTCATAGTGTCTTTGCTGCCTTCCCTTGCCAGCAGAGAGGGAAGTTAAGGTGACACAGACAGGAGAATCTGGAGTACTGCTTAGGGATCTTCAAGTCCTTTTAACTTAAAGCTGTCTGGGAAGCTTTCCATAACTTGCTTTACCACTCTGTCTAACATGTGCCTGGTTTGATGCAAGACTGGAATAGCTCCTTTCTTTTCCAAAACTCCCATGGAATGGGAAATCTAGAAGTTTGCAGAATAACATCCTTTTGATTAGTAATTTTCTAAAGTTTTTTCTGCTGCTAGATGTCTTTTAAATCAAAGCGATTCACCTGCTTCTGGATGAGAGATGGGGAAGCTATTTTTGTTCCCTCTTTTGTGTTTTATCTGATCATAACCAAATTGTCTAAGGCTCGAGTCTTTCATGTGAGTGTGGGAGCACTGCGTGACTCTGGTCTCAAGGGAACTGCTTATGGCAAACCATGAGCTTTTTAAGACTCCATGCCACAGGTGTTTTTGTTGTTAAGCTCCCCAAATGCTTTTTTAAATATGCTGCTTTAAACTAATCACCAGTGCCTATGTACAGCATTGTTTTGCCTATTTATTTCTACTGCTCAGAGTTGGTAGCTAGCTAGTTTGTTCAATCTGTAGACGTTACAGGTCACATGTAATCTGCTCTTTGTCACATGGGGATCCACATGGACAGGATATGGACCAGCAGCTCTTTCAGTTTAGCCCTTTTGATTTCCTGTAGTCAACATCTGCCTAGTTGCTGTCAGAGCTGAATGTAGCACTGTCACGTTTTGTGAAAGGGAGTAAAAGGATGTGGTTAAAAGACTTGTCTAAACCTCTGCAGAGTGTTTTGACCCTGCCTTCATGCTCCCAGGTCTTGAAGGTGATTGTTAGCCAGAACTGCCTTTGAAAAGTACAAGACCTTAAAGCTTGTGTAGGTAGAATACATTAGATAAACGCAATTTCTTTCAGGTGGGATAAATTAAAGTTGGCCAGAGGAATTGCTTTCTGAACTAGGAATATCTGTTCTTGATCCATTTCACCCAGAATGACCTAGGTCAAGTCTCTTTTGGGACCTTTTATTAGAAATAAAAGTGCAGCAGTAATGCTGGGGAGGTAGCAAACCAACAGCTACCAAGGTGTTTTTTTCCCTAGACTAAAGCCAGCCTTCAGCCCCTGTAATCATGCAGGCTTCATCTTGGATTACTGTTCTTGCTAAATGTAAATGTGCTGTGCCTGTTCAACCTAGTAGCAGCTTCCACCTGCCTTCGCTTGCTTTACCCTGATGCAGTAAATGAAGCTGTCAGTGTGGAGTGCCACCACTTTCAGAGAACCTACTTCTCCCTATGCAGAGGACGAGGCTTTGGTCCCCACCAGTGTCACTTGCAGTGTTGCTGTGAAGCTCACACATGCGGCTCGCTCTGCCCGTGGCTCTGACAGTACTGCTCTGACTGCACTAGGTGGACCCCTTGCTCCTTGGGAGTTGCTGCCTTGGACATACACAGCTGCTTTGACCTCTTTCTGGGGTGAGATTGGATCTGCTCCATGCAGGGCCTAAGCAAGAGCAAAAGTTTCTTTGCAGCTACCTGTTCTGGAGGCAGGCTGGAGCTGAGTTCATCTGGTATTGCAGCAGTGTGTTATCTAGATCAGAAGAACTGCTAGAAGCTGGAGAGATTCCAGCTGTACATCATGTTGCTCTTAGCCTCCTAGTCCTGCTTTCTGGAAGTAGCTGTAATCTATTGGCCAAAGCTACTAGTTTTCCAGTTCCCTGTAGGGAATGAGTGCAAAGGGCTGTCTGTCACCTCCAGAGTTGTCCCGACTCTTTAAAAGGCTGTCAGTACATCAGAAACTGAAAACTTCTGTCAATGCTAGGAAGTCAGCAAAGGAGGACTTGTTGGCAGAGAAGGTTGAAGGTGATTTTGGTGAATTTTGGCTGTGTAGACAGAAAAGGATAGATCCTGGTTCTATTGAAAAAACACCTAACCTATCAAGGTTGGTACACTGAATACCTGTAGGTGGCAAAGGTGGCACCACACTGTAAGCTGTGGGGCAAGTGGTGCCAAGACAAGGACACAGGATTAAACAGGGATTTTGGTTCTGCCTGGGCCATGAGGAGCTGCCAGGGTATGCCTGTGAGGGGTCTAGTGTGGGAATAGGTGGGAGCCTGGGTACAGAACCACTGAGAAAAAGCTGGAGGAGTTGGAGGTGCCGCCTTCGCTTCATGGCAGATGAGAAACTGCAGTGGAAAATCTTTCTCTGCTCCCACATGGAGTATTCTCTCAGTTCACCCACCTGACAAGGAATGAATGATCAAGAAAGATATTTATGGAAACCTATGTTAAGATGAAATTTCAAGGGAAAAGGGCACAATCATCAGTGTCACTGACAGGAAGGTAGAAGATGGAATAGAAATCCTCCCTTTGGTGAGAGCTTGTGGGAGCTTGTTAGTAGATGACCAGCACATCCTCAGCCTGTGACTCTGGTTCTATTCTTCAAAATAGGTATCCACCACTGCCTATTAGCTCTGCGTCCCTCTTCAAGGCTTTGAGCGAGGCAGTGGTAGGGAAATGGCAGATTTTTGTCATGCCCCTTTTTTTGTGGTTTAGGGATATGTGTGTAAAAGTGCTTGGGTTCGTGGGCCCCTCTGTGGTAATACTTGCTACAAAGAGCATTTTGAGGAGAGTAGCTATGGTAACACCAATGACCAACCTAGGGTGGATGTTAGGGGAGTAACTCTCAATCACAAATTTTCATCTGCAGAATTTCACTAAGCTCAGACCTTTCCCTTGGGAAATTGTACATCTGTACAGAGCTGTTGGCTGAGTATCCCCTGGATGACACCCATTGGAGCTTCTGCTTTACACTACTGTGTGGCAGATTTCTTGCCACCTTAAGGACTTGCCTGAATCCAGCACCTGGGGCAGGAATCACTGAATGGTGAAGAAGGCAATAACAGGAAGGCAGAAGTGCATGAAAGAAGGCTTCTTTTGTCTTTTTCCCAGTCTGTCAAGGCACATGCTTTGTATGAAGACGATTTTTAGCCTTATAAATGTTTCGAGCATCTGGTGGCAGCTGCAAGTAAAAAAACAGAGTGGTATAAACCTCACTGTTCACACTGTAAGCTGGGACTGGTCAGTGGAGTTTATTGAATTATAGAATAGATTATCTTGAGTTGGAAGGGATCCATGAGGATCACTGAGTCCAACTCCTGACTTCTGTGTAGGACAACACAAAAAATCACACCATGTGCCCAAGAGCATTGTCCAAATGCTTCCTGAACTCTGTCAAGGCTGATGTTGTGACCACTTCCCTGAGAAGCCTGTTCCAGGTCTCAACCACCCTCTGGGTGGTTGTTACTGTGATGTCTGATGTAAACTCTCCTGACACAGCTTCAATGCCGTTCCCTCAGGTCCTATCACTGATCACCACAGAGAAGATATCAGTTCCTTTCATGAGGAAGTTGTAGACTGCAAGGAGGTCTCCCCTTAGTCTCCTCTTCTCTAGGCTGAACAAGCCAAGTGACTTCCGCCCTCCTCATGCAGCTTCCCCTCTAGGCCCTTCACTGTCTTGGTAGCTTCCTTTGGACAGCTTTATATCCTTCCTATGTAATGACATGCAAAACTGCACACAGGACTCAAGGTGAGGCTGCACCAGAGCAGAGCAGGACAATCCCTTCCCTCGACCGGCTGGTGATGCTTTGATTGATGCCCCCCAGGACATGGTTGGCCCTCCTGGTTGCCAGGGCACTGCTGACTCCTGTTCAGCTTTCTGTCAACCAGGACATCCAGATGCCTTTTCACAGGGCTGCTCTTGGGAGTTCAGAGAAAAAAATCAGAGCAAGTGTACTGCATTTCTGATGAGCTGTTACAACACATGCTTGAGGAATGAATCAAGCATTGTCTCCACTAGCAAACATCACCATCAGGTTCATTACCAGAGGATGTGATAGAATGTGCTTTGTTTAGATGTTTCATTTTGTTTGCCTGTTTTCATGCACTCCAGCGAAAGCTCTCACCGAGTGTTTGCCACGCTTCTCTGGAATGGACCACAGCTGCTGGAGAGACCGACAGCAAAGAAAGGGATAACCTCGTGTAATTGTTTGATACAACTGTCAGCCAGCCTGGCTAAAGAACCAGAGTTCAAGGAGACCGAGCTTTGGCAAGAATAAACTGCAGACACCTGTATTGTATTAAACTCTTCCATTTGAGAAGCCTTTTATTGCACTTTTTTTTTTGAAGAATATGAGTCCTTGAACCAAATGCCATTGGGGCTAGGTGGAAGATTAGTAGTGCAGTTTGGATCCTGCTGGGTTCTGAGGAATATGCACTGCCTGGTTTCCAGGATTAGGCTGCAACTGGCTTTGATATATGCAGATACTTGCCAAGGAAACAGCTCAGTAGATCATGAACTTGGGGTTGGTTTAGTATCCAGCTGTGGACAGAAATGTTGTCATGAGTCAGCTGAAGCTGTTCATGACAGTGAGATGGGCCATTATTCCAAGGCTGTGATTCCTCAACCTGTGGGGAGCACTTTGTGTGCAGTGCTTTCTGCCACTGGCCTTCCCAGCACTTGTATGACTCTTTAATATTTCCTGCTTGAGCAATAAGAGTTTATGGTCCTAGTCTTTGTCGTTGATTAGAGCCCAAGTTTGTGCCCCTGTTTTAATCAGTACTCATTTACCTTTGGCATTCTTCAGAGGAACAGAATGGTATGTCTTTCAGTTGCCATGGAAACGGGGAGACGAAATGCACATTTCCATGGCAACCTGCCATTATCTTCAGCTCTATCTGTGGGTCCCGTTTTCTGACCATGGGGGTGGTGTGGTGAAAATGGAACTTTATCTCTTAAAAAAAAAAATTAAAATAAAGAAAAGAACGATGCTACCACCACCATCACCACCACCCCTTTTTCTCCTCTGGCTCAGGCTTGGGGCCAAGAAAGGCCCATGACTACTGCCACCATCCCATACACTGAGACTCCAAGGTATTGTCTTCAGCTCCTTCTCTCCTTCACCCTTCTAAAAATAGATGTACAGAGCAATTCGATTACAATGTTTCAGCACTTCTCTGAACTCTTTGTTTCCTCAACTAATGCTCCTAGCAAAGGGCCTTGAAGTTAATTGAACTTTCCAATGGGTGCCAAAGGTCAAAGTGTCCCAGGTCCTTTTGGTCCAAAGGGCCAAGGGTTAATTACAGGGTCTAAGACCCCAAGGAGAAGAAGCCTTTGTCTGCTGGGACTGGAGGCAGCAGGGCACATCATGTTAACCTCAGGAGTGGGGGACCTTCTTGCAAAGGGGGCAGCATGGATGGTTCCAGAAGGCAGTACCCATCAGAGAATTGGGAATCAAAGGCAATGCTTATGTTTTGTGTGCAACTCAGGATACAGGGATGCAGAGAAACTAGGTGTATGATGGATCCAGGAGTCCAACAGCCAGAAGTGGTTTTGGCCACGGCTAAAATTTCTGCCTCTTCTAGCCACTGAGTCAGAAAAAAGACAGAATCTGCTGTGCTTTGAACAATTGCACACAGCTGTTCTTTGAGTCCATATTCATTATTCTTGTTCTAGCTGGCTTGACCTTTAGCTAATTCCTCATATTCATGGTCTAATCTTGGTTACTGAGGAAAAAAACCTTGTGTCTTGCACAGCTCTAGCCTGATTCAATAGAGCTATCCAGGGAGAGGATGTGGTAAGCTCTCCTTCTACATCTTCCCCACTAGCCTTTCCCAGGTGCTGAAGCAGAGGATGCTAAAGCTCGCTCCATTCATAAGTTAGCATGGAAGCATATGTGATCTTCAGAACATAGCAGCCACATAAAGCAGGCGCTCCTCAAGCACAACTCCTTTCCTAGCTGTAGTCTACCACAGCACTGATCACACTTGACAAAGAGCCATCTCAGTCAGCCTGTGGGTTCGTGTTGTTTCATGGAGGGGAGAACAAAGGCCAGTGAGTCCCATGCATTGCTGAACTTGCAGGATTTCACCCTGGAAGCAGTGGCCTGGACACGCTGCTGGGGTTTGATTGGGAGCTATTGCTTGAAAGACACTCAAAATGTTCTCTGGAGATGTGGGGACCTTCCTCCTGAGCTGAGGTGCTGAGCACTGGGACAAACTCTGCATGGTTTGCATGGGAAAAAGTTTGCTGGAGTATGTGCTGATGGTGCTGGACCAGGCTGGCTTGGCCCCATGAGGTGCCATAGCTGAATGTACAGAGGAAGGTTTGCTGTACATGCTTTGTGTGGGGAGCTGACCTGCTGCACAGCAGCCTGAGAGCAGGAACAGCATGGGCCTCTTAATGCTGAGGACTGCTGTGGGCTGGCAGATTTGTGCTGTGGGCTAGAACCCACAGGAGCTTTGCCTGCTTGCTCAGTTGTAGCCCTGCTGTCACAGCTCAGAGAGCCACAGAGCTAGGGTGGATTTAGGGTCTTTCCCTGGTGTCCATAGCAGCTGAGCAGGCACTGACTGAGGGAGTGGCAGAGCCCCCCATTCAGCTTCTTGGCACACGGAGTCAATTCTCCTTGCCAGCATCCTGCACTGTGTCCAGGTGAGGGTGGCTGTGCTCTGGTCAGCATGTCCAGCAGGCTGTGGCAGGCTTCCTTTTGCCTCCCTGCTTGTCTACACAAGCCTGGCACAAACTTCAGACCTCGAAGATTTGTATTAAATATAGAAATTTTACAGGGAAGGGCTAATAGCATTTGGAAAGAAAATTCAGTACCTGCCTTTGGTAGAAGGCAGAAATAATGGGGTGATGCTATTGTTAGCAGAACTTTATCTACCAATGCTTGCAAAAGCTTAGTAGGGAGCAGGGAAGCAGCAGGACTGCATGGCAGATCCCTTGACCTCTTAATAAAATGCTTCCCCCTGCTGTCTCTGTCCTATGTTCCCAGATAACAGGCACAGGCCCGAAATAGGACTGCCATGGTGAAAGAATTTACTTAATCCTCTTCTAGCTAAGCAAAAATGTATCAGTGAAGAGGCAATTCACAGGGCAGAGCTGAATTACACGGAAGAAAATTGTGTCTGCAAATCAAATAGAGCTCAAAGAGCTGTGAGAGAGCAAAGGCAAAATGTGCTGGTGTGGGAGAAGGGGGAATAGCCCAGAGAGAGGCTTAAGGGTGGAAGGCAACAGGAGGTATTTGCTGAGCCTTCCCCAGCTCCTGCTATGGAAGCACAGGTTTGTGGATGCAGCTGTCAGAAGGTGAGAGGGCACTTACAGCTGTCCAGGTATTGTAAGAGGCAAAAGAATCTGGTAAGATCTGGAAACCTCTGAGAAGACAAGAATTGGTGAGGGGTTGGTATGTAGTTCATATAGACAAAAGTGAAACGGTTAGAGGAACAAAGAGTAGGCAGCTACACCAAGGGGATGAAGGGCCTGAGGAGAGAGTATGCACCCATGCCTTCTGGGCACCTGTGTGGAGGTGCCAGATCCATGAAGCCACTTACCTGCTCTGCTTTCCACTGGCTGAACTTTGAATGGCAACAGTCTGTACAGAAGGACCCTCAGCAAACTGAAACTGGCAAAGTTTAAGAGATGAAAACAGACCTGTCAAAGGACTGGAATATTATCTGCTTTTCAAGAATTGGGCCCCACTGGCCTGAAGGAAAGTCAGCAGATCTGAAAAGCAAGGGTGCACAGAGAGCCTTGGCCAATGTGTTATGTGCTCAGGAGTACAGGCTAGTTCTCCAAATCAGTAAAGACTCCTGTTGTAAGGAGTTGAGGAACAGACTTCCACTGCTTGAGGATGCCTGCTTCTACTTGCAGTTGATATCCTTTAGATCTTTGCTGGATGTGATAATTTTACAGGGCAGATGAGACCACTAGAAGTATCAGGTTGGGAGGGCTGCCTAAAAACTGGGACTTGGGGATTTGGAGGGAGGTCCTAGCTCTCCTGGGGCTGGTCCAAAAATCAGGTAGTTCACCACCACAATTTATTAAGAGAGCTGTTTATCTCAAGACAAAATGAGGGCATGCCTTACACAGCATGTGCTATGCTGAGCACAGAGAGGCCTCCCTCACTGCCTGAGCTCCTCATCTAAAGCTCAGATGTCAAGGGCTTGCTACACATGACACTGCAAGCTTCTTCTGGCCCAGGGGGTCCAGATTGTGATCGCATCCTCACAGGGAAGTTGATTTTTGTCACCTCTTTTGAAGTCTGTGCCCCTTTTGCCCCCTCTCATCTTGCTCCTGTTTTTCAGATGCATTTGATTTATACATACTCATTCCCTTCCTCACGAGAATGAGTTTTGGTGTGTGTCAGTTGTGTGAGAGAAAAATTTATAGAGCAAGCTGGAGAGAAAAGCAGCTGGGATCTTTCTTAGAAGAGCTGCAGTCGTTAATTATAGGAGTCTAACTAAACCTCAGCTCAGGCAAGAAGCATTTACTAGATCTCTCTTCTTTCTTTTGTACCTTCCTGAGCAAGTCGTCACATCAAAGTCAGGATTCGGGAGAGTGAAAACGACACCCACCTTTTTACATAAAAATGGGATGCTGGGTGCCAGAGAGCAGCTCTCTTTATGGCTCCCTCATCTCCCAGACTGGTGTGAGGGGCACTGCACCGCTCCCCAGCAAGGGCTGCAGACTGCACTTGTCTGTCCCTAGGGCTTGCTCCCGCTTCTTCCCTGCTTCAGGCAGTGTAGTGAGTCAGCTGCTGCTTTACTAAAGCCTCTCTGGTCTGATCTCAACACCAGCCTTTTCTCCCTGGCTCAGTTCTGTGCAGCCTGTCCTGTTCCTTGGGACAGCATTCCCCAGGGGTAAATTTTATTAGCAGTATCACTGCAGAGCTGGGTATTTAGGTCCCCAACAGCTTCATGTGTGCATCACAGAGCCCGCAGCACTGGAAAGGATACTCTCTGTATGAATTTACCCCAGGGTAAGAGAGGCAAGAAACATAACCTGGATCACCTTAAAAGCCTAACACTTCCTATGCATGTACCTCTCCAGTATGTTTCTGCCTGACGATCCCAGTACAGGCCATGCTATTTAGGGAGTGCCTATGCAGATAACTTGTCTTAACTGGGCCAGCTTGCTCACGACCTTTGCTCATGTCACCTCATGGTCTGTAATACTGAGATAAGAGTGCTTGCTGCAGCAGGAGTCTGTCTGCATTAACAACTAAGAGATACTAAGAGGTAAGAGGGTTAGGAGCATACCTAGGATATATAAAGCTGGTTTGGTCTCTTTGCCAAAATTGTTATGTATTTTCCTCATTTTCACAGGGCTGCCAGGAGATGTGTGTGCCTAACTAAGGGAGGTTACTGTCATCAGAAGCTGGTTTTGTTGCCCCGGATGGATGTTCATGGCCTTTTGCTGGGGATTGGACAGGGAGAGAAAGGAAGAGGGGCACTGGCTCATTAATTAAGAGGCATTGTCTGTCTGCTGTCTTTCAGCTGCTCAGAGCAGGAGACAGAGCCCGCGCCTGATGAGAGCGTGTCGCCTGTACTGGGACCCCTCTTTAAGCTGCTAAACACTAAAAAATAATAAAGAAAAAAATTCTGTGAGCACTTTGATAGTCCTCACAAGAAAGTGAAACAGAAGAGCCTTTGAGCTGCACATATAAGAAAAACCTCTGTACGTCGGTGGGGGAAGAAAGGCTGGTGGAGCTGAAATCTGGCAACAGTCCCCAGCCGGCGAGGGAGGTGCTTTTCTTCTGCAAGCTCCTGTCACAACTGATGCAGACAGAGAGAGGAAAAGCACAGGATTCTCTGTAGGCAATAACTAGCACCTCAAACCCACCGGAGTGTCAGTGGGGTGGAGAGGCTGAGCCAGTGCTCATCCTCTGCCTTTGTGCAGGGGCTTGGCCCTGGGCTCACCCCAGCAGAGGCTCCCAGACTTGCTGAGTAATGCTTCCTCCTGTGGGACCCCTTCCCTCTGCGGGAGCTTCCCAACCAGGCAGCCTCCCCCTTTACATCCCTCCGGGTTTCCATAGCAATCGGTGTTGTCAGCTGTGTAGGGAAGCCAATGGATGGAAATGAAGGTTTTCTCCCATCCTGGGCCAGTTATGCATTGGGAGAACAGGAGGATTCTGGTGCTCCTGATGGAGGTAGCAACAGAGGCTGCCCTGTTTCACCCCCAGTGAGGCCAAGACAGAAGAATGTGATGGGAATGCACAGCTCCCAGAGCTCCGCAGGGCAGGTTTGGGAGGACTGCATGCACCCCAGAGCCATCTCCACACACTCCTTGCCATGCTAGAGGGCATGAACGATGCCACCCCTGATTTTGTGTCTTCTCCTCCCACAGCCTCCATGTCTTTCCCCCTCAGCCTGCTCCATTTTTTCCCCCTTGGCACACTGTCAGTCAGTGGAGTCAGAAATTAATCTTTAGCTTTAATGGAAAACACCTTGGGGTGGAGGGATAGGTAGAGCAGAGATGCACAGGCAGCCTTGAAAGCAGCATTTTTGTTCTTAGGATGGGGTAACAGGGCATTAGAGTAAAACCTCAGAGAGGGAGAAGAGAGTTTAGATGATGAAGGGGAATATATATTCTTGGCTTCATGGGTAGAGTAGATTTCATCATCTGCTAATCATCCTCACCCCTCTCCACACAGACAGGAGGAACAGGGAGACCTGCCAATTCAAACCAAATGGAAAACTTAGGGGGAAATTTCAGAAAATCAAATGAAAATATTAATTTGAACCCCAAATGTTTTGTATTATTTATCTTAAAAAATAAATTAAAAGATAGGTTAGTTTTGAAATGGAATTTTCATGTTGAAAGAATGCCAAGCTACTTAATGTGTAAAATGTCTAAACATAATGTTTTGACATTTTCAGGAAAAAATTATCCCATACATTTTCAGAAAAAACTTGCTAACAAATGTGACTGAAAAGTTTGGTGTCCTGAAAACTACATTTTGAGGCAAGCTTGGCATGTGCTAAACTTGTTTCATATTCCTGGGCACAACCCAGGTATCCAAAGCACAGCAGTGCTGGGCAGACCCCAGAGAGCTGCCCAGAGAGCAGAGCTGGAATGTGTGGTGCAGTTTGGGCAGATCCCATTTGTGCCCAGGGCAGCTCCATGTTGTTGGTTTCCACCTGCCCCAACTCCTGCCAGCACCTCTCTTCCTGCAGTGGAAAGTATGGCACAGGCATAGGCTGATGTGCCTGTGCTCAAGACACAGCTCTGCTTCAGGGCTGAAAACTGGCTCCCTGATTATATTTAGCACATGATAGTGGGGAAAGGAACTATAAATAAGCTAGAACCATCCTTCAATTGTTCATGCAGCATGGGGAAGATAAACGCAGAGGTTTCTGGCATAATTGTGTTCATAATCAAGGGGATTCTTGGAGAGCCTGAATGCAAGATCTATTGATAGGAGAGAGAGCAGCAGGCACAAACACCAAATGCTGTGTCTTTCCCTGGCTTATTGAGAGGTTTACATGCTTTTCAGCAATCAGATTAGATGTCAACTATTTACAACACAGTGTACACTGCACACTGAGACCTTTGGTCTCACACAGCACCTCTGTGCTGGGCACCAGCAGTGGTACAGCTCTGACTGACTACACGTCTCACCATTTTCGACCTCAGGCCCCAGCAGGTTAGAGAAGCTAAGAGGCTAAGGGAGGGGATTTCACAATTGCCCATGCCAGGAAGCGGCTTGTTTTGAGCTCAGTAAAACAGACCTTTACAAGGTATCTCCTTGAGCTGGGAGGGTGACCAAAGCTGGTGCCAGGCAGAACCCTCTGTATCATTTCATGGCTTATATAGCCCAAAGCCTGCCCATCTCAATAACCTGTTCTTGCATATTGAGAGACCTTAGAGTGTTTGACCCATTTCCATAAATTCAGCATTTTCCTGTCTTCACTGCTTCTTCTCCTGCAGCCTGAAGTAGGGAAGGAGGGGCTTGGTGAAAAAGTGTGAGGAAAATGCATCTGCAAAGGTAAGAGAGAAAAAAGCAAGCAGCAGTTGTGACTCAAGCTGTCTGCAAATCCCGAGAGGGACGGAAGAACTGCTGAAAGCATCTCTACTGAAGCAGCTCACTCCTGAGAATGTATTGTATCACTGCAACAGGCCTGACTCCAGCACTCCGAAGCCAGTGCCCTGAGGACCTCTCAGCCCTGACAACTGACAGAGACTTTTTCCTTAAGTGAAAGCAGGCTTCAGGGTAAATATCTTTCCAATCTGGGGGTCTGAAACATTCCCCGGGGCCTGGTTACTCCAAACTAAGCCGCACATAGCAGCAACAGACAGCAATAAAGTTTCATCTCAGGGCACTGATATTCTCTCTGTAGTTATTCCTGCTTTAATAGAAAATAGCTCAAGAAATAAAGCTGACTTCTGCCTGCAGCCTGGGCCAAGATTCCTTGCAGCAGCCAAGGACCATGGATTGGTATGAGGTGGCCACTGTGGCAGCTGTGTAGCCTGGAGCAGAGGAATGGAACTGCACTTGCTGCCTGCCTGGCTCCCAGCACCACTGCCTGCAAAGCTTTTCAGAAGAAAACACTGTTTGTTCTGACATTTAGAATAGATTAAAAATCATTAGAGGTTCTTCTGGAACATTTTAGAAGGTGAAGCTATTGATTTAAAAACTCAACATCAGTTTTGTAAGAGAGGTGAAACCTCCCTGGCTTCCTCCAGTGAACACCAGTGCCTGGTCCTGGCTGACAACAGGAGAACATTTATCACCACACCACCTCCTAGCCCTGGTTCATCTCTGCCCTATGCCGTGTGCAGGGTTGTGTGAGGGGGCACTCAGCTCTTCGAAAGCCTCTCAGTATGTGAAAGATGCTTAATCTCTTCCATTTTGTGTATCAGCTAGGGATTGGTGGTGTCCTTAGGTCTAAAAACAGCACCATGTGAACCTGCTGCTCTTTGCCGCCTGCTGCTGGGAGCATTGCAGATGCTCCTGGACCCCAAGGACACACCACCTTAGCCAAACCACTGTCGTTTCCTTCACAAGTTTTGCCTGTAATGCAGGATGCAGCACTCCTAATGCCTCCCAGTCTCACAGTCCCAGCACACACTCCAACAGGTTATAAATTATTTTCATTTTGAAGATATTAAAAATATATTAAAACATATTAAAAATAATTTTATTTGCTGCTCACAGAAACCTGCCTATAGACAATGGGCCCCAAGGAGGGGTGTCAAATGCCATGAGCTTAGGAACAAAGTTGACGACTGACAGCACTGTCTGCATGCCAAATTGTTGTGCCATCAGGGAACCAGCGGCCTGATCCTCAGCGCTACACGTCTTCTCCTTCATCACTTGACTTTTTGCACTCAAGGGACCCTGTGTTCAAGGAGAAACTTCACACCCACTGTCAATTTGCTGCCTCAACCTCAGATTCCAGCACAGTGTAGCATCCTCCTCTGGCTCATCATGCTGGTAGCAATTAATAGCTTTACTGGTTTTACTCTAAATACAGGAAAAGGTTCTTGTCTTCATGTCTCATCTTCATACCTGCACACTCACCTACTCCAGCTTTGATGGCAGAGTTGGAAAGCTGCCCAAATTTTCCCCACTTCTGCTTTGCCCTGTTGGATGCCAGGACTACTGGGAAATATTTGTTGTATGCCAGCCAGCCTCTCTGGGAGATGAGGGACATCCAACCTACCTTGGTGAGTACAAGGACTTACTGCATACCTCAGACCACTGCTGAGGACAGAGACATGCATGTGCCCCTGCCATGATGTAAGTTTGTGTCCTGGCCCATCTGCAGAGCTCACTGTGTTGTGAGCACAGCCCACTTCATGTGGTCTGTGGCAGCAAGACAGCCAGAAAGCAGGGGAACCAGTGGGACATTGGCTCCAAGGGAATTAGGCAATAGCTCCAGTGAAGACATTTTGTTGTGCTGAGATGAGGCACCAAAGACATCACAGCAGTGCTACACTCAACAAAGGGTGACACCAAGCTGTTGCCAGCTTAAACAGACCCATGTGCTATGATGGCTTCAGCTTGACTCTGAGTTTCTTTACCAGTCTGGGTGGTTTGCCCTTGTAATAAAGGAGCAGAGCAGTGAGGTGCCAGATACCACTGGCACAGGCAGTGAGGGCTCAGGAGCCCCCTGTCCCCCAGGTGCTGAGCAGGAGGATGATTATCTCACACTGCCCCAAGCCCTCATGCTGTGTGCACTGCTAGATGCCCACCAGCTGTGCTTGAGCACTGTATAGGGCACTCTCTGGGCATGATGCCTTCTTGACTGAGCTCCTCAGCATCCCTGTGCCTGCTGGGAGCAGGCAGGTCCCTTCTGTGGTGACATTAATGCAGCAAACCGTAGCAGTGCTCAGCTCTTCAAACTTTTTTCTCCATCAGCAGAAGTGAAATGAAATTGCTTCCACTGCTGGCTCTGGAGTGAGCTCATACCTCTTAGCCCTTAATCAGGGCAGATATGAAATTTTTTATCTGTTAAGTAAAACGGTGCTGCACTTCAATCCATCCAATTATTTTTTCCAATAAGTGTGAGTCAGGGGGCTGGCGGGGCCAGCTGTGGGAACTTGTACAGTCAGCAGTGTGCTGGCAGTGGAGGGGCCTTGCCCTGGCGGGCATCTCAACCCAACACCCTTCATAGGATCAGCCAAAAATACACCAAAGCACATGTTTGCCTGGCTGGCATGACCCAAGAAGGCGGAGTGCTGTGAAGGTCAGACTGGCAAGCAGGTACTTTGAAGCTTGTTGCCCACCAAGGTGATGTCCAAGAATTCCCCCCATATGGCCACAGTGTGGTGTCCCTCCCTTTGACCTGGGGCACTGCAGGCTGTGAGCACTCTGCTCGGCACTTGTAAAGCAGAGGTCATAGAATCATCAAAGGTTGGAAGAAACTTTCAAGATCATCCAGTCCAACCATCAACCCAACACTATCACTGTAACCCCCAAACCACTAAACTGTATCACCCAGCACCAGATCTAGATGGCTCTTAAATACAAACAGGTCCTCCATCAAATATCAAACAGTAGATCTGTTCTTGAAGACCTGTCCAGAAAAGACCCATCCACTTCCACAGGGATGCATGTGCTCAGCCCCAAAGCCCAAGAATCACTTCTAGCAAGCACTCCGCTGAGACCATGGAGGCTGACCCAACAGAGAGGGCAAAAGCCCAATGGCAATGAAGCAGCTTTCCCATACTGGGTCAGAACTGAACCCTGTCCAACAGCATCCAACGCCTGGGTCACCCAGCTCCAGCATTTCTCCATTCTCAGGAAGGCAGCTATCCACCTCTCCTCTTCCTTGCCCCTTGGAAGTCAGGAATGGTGTGGTTAGGTGTGAGAGAGGATCAGAAAAGCTGACCTGCCAATGTGGCTTTGATACGTGGGCACCTGGAGACTCCAGACAGGGTTGTGGGCACAGAGGCAAGGGAGATGGCAGAGGAGGAGGAAGAAAGATGGGACCAAGCAGAAGGTGTGAGAAGGGACACAGGAGTCCTGCAGAAAGGAGGAAAGGGAGATGAGCAAGAGAAAGAGCTCTTGAAGGAGAAGAAAGGGCAAGATAGCAAAAGAGAGATAAAAATGAGACAAATGGAATAAATAATCCCAGAAGAGTCCTCCCTGCATCATTTTCCTCTCCCAGTCATGCTGAGGGGCAGCCCTAGCATTGATTTACCAGCTGCTGCAATGTCTGCAGTCCCCTGCCATTGTCCCTGTAGCTGTCTCTGCACCCCAAGGCACTAGCTGGATGGGAGTAAGGCCTCCTTTATTTGGCACTCCTCTGCAGGCTGAACAAGCTCCCTGGGAGGGGTACCCAGAACTTGAGCTCCACAGCAGTGGGACTAAAGGCAGGATCAGGCATAGTATTATCATCCACTTGGGACTTGGGTGCTCCTTAGGTGCTCAGAGCAGCCCCAATCACATTTTGCTTCTCTTCATCTTGCGCCTCATTGGTCACTACTGCTACATTTCCCTGGCACCTCCCTGTTCACTCAAATATCCCACATTGCTCCCCCCACTCCTGCAGCCAGTTCTCCCCCATCCCAGAGGTTTTGCCAAAGCCATTCCTGCACCCTGGGCCCCAGCTCCTATAGCCCTTATGGTATCATGGTGCCAGTCCTCTCTTCAGTCTCCTGGATCCTTCCCAGCACCTTGCTGGACCCAAATAGTTCAAACAGCAACCAAAGCCCCTCTGTTGGGGAGCAGGGAGCAGGCACCAGCCTCAGCTTTTGTGGTAAACTGTATTTCCAAGCAGGTGATGGTGGAGGCTGCAGGAGGCTGGAAACCAGGGACATCACAGCAGCTCCTAGGTCAAGCAGCTTTGCAGACCTTCACACCAGTGGCAGAAAAAGAATGTTCAAATGAAGCAAATATCCTCTGCTAGCTCTGCTGCCCTTCTGAAGCCATCAGACTCTGTCAAGCCAAGTCAAGTCTTGGCTTCATGAGATGACTAGTAAATTTCTCCCCAACCTTTTAATAATGACATCAAAAAGTGCAAAATAATTCAATGCAATTCAGCAGTTAACATGCATACAATCCCTAGTTAATTGGGCAACTGCTTGGCAAGTTTCTGCATTAGCAGAAAGGGAAGCCCATTCACTTAAGACAGAAAAAGTTTATCTAACTGATAAAAATAGGAATTGACCATTCCTTTCTCTAATATTCTGAATTCATGACTTCAAGTGAAACAAGTCTTTCCTTTCCACCTGATGTTGCATGAAAGGTTTGGGGATAAAAACCCACCATTTTTGCTGTCTGAATTAAGGCAGGAAGGTAGGAACTCTGCCCCAGAGCAGCAGCTCCAGCATGTTGCTCAGCACTGACTTTGAGCTGGCCCTGTCAGGGAAACTTCCATTTAGTATCTGTTATTCTCACAGACAAGAAGAGCAAGCACCAGCACACTCCCCTGGAAAGTCAGCCTTGTTCCTGAGAAATACAAAGCTGAGTGATGCAGACTTTCACCATGGTGGTACTGGTTCCCACCATTTTCTAAAAGGTTCTCTATTTACGTGTTAGCTGCAAAGTGGATTTGCTTTGGAATCCTCTGACTGAGCAGCACGGAAATTTATACTATAAAACTGTAGCTATGTAGAGCAGTTCTCCACTGACCTCTTAGCCTTCCTCTGATGGTAGGCTTTGAGTTTGAACAGGATTAATTGGGTTTTCTTTCCCATTAAAGAGGCCAGCTCCTGCTCACTCCCTGCCCGCCAACAGTAGAGCTGAGCGTACACTGTGTCCTGCCTCATGCTGCAGTCACTGCCTGGATGAAAAAACCAGGCTGCAGAAAAACTAATTTGTGGGAATAGGTGGCTCCTGATTTTCTATGATGAAACTTCAACCAGGGGTGCTCATTTGGAGCCAGGGTCAGGCATCATCCCCCATCTTTTTTTATTTCTGGGCACTTCACCAACCCACCTCACAGGGATGAAGAATTTTCTGGGAGGAGGGTATAAGTGCTAAAACCTGTCTTTAACATCTGGACATAGCTGCTGAAGTCACAAATGGATTTCAGCACTTTTTTTCCTTTCTTTTCTTTTTTTTTTTTTCCCATTACTTTTACACATTATTAAAGCAAAAACACCCATGTAGGAAAGGGAGCAACTCAATACCTTGAAACCTTAGGCTAGTTTCCCTTGTGGAAGAGCACTTTACCTGCTAAGGGAAATATCTGTGCACTGGCTCAATTTCAGACAGAAACCCCATATACATTATGAAAAATGACAAAACAGCTATGAACCGGCCTGGCCCACGGAAAACAGACAAGAAGTCATGGAAACAGCCCATTCCCCTGGGACACCGGCCCCTAAAAAGAGCTAAAACATATGCTTGCTTCCAAAATGTCTCTTTTTCACATGCAGCAGTTGCTGGTAATGGTCCTTCTGACACAACATTTCAAACAATTGCATTTTAGACCAGCCGGGTTCAAGAGCACTCAAGGGAAATGTCACTCTGGGCTTTACTCTAAATAATGCATGTGGGTTGCTTAGTGAAATAACTGCAGGTGACCTCCTGTTTGCCAGCCTTGCAGTTCCTCGTGTTCCTCATGTGTGATGGCTCCTTGATGCTGCTGACAGGGGCATCCTCATCTGGAAGAACTGAGGACACAGTGCAAGAGGATCCTCATCATCAGGGAAAATGGCATGCTGAGACTTGTGGTCCTAAAATTAAACAGGCGGTTTAACGAGGAAGAATTTGTTTTACTTCAAATAAAAATAAAAAGGATGTGATCTCTAGCTAATAGTCATTCCCAGGTAATGCCCAGATTAGGAAGCTCATGAGCCTGATGCTCTATGCTAAGTCCTCTCCTGCTGTGTTCAGAGGTTATTCAAGCCTAGTATACATTCTTCAAAAAAAAACAGGATCCAGGACGTCCTATTGGATATGGATGGTGGATTGACTATCTTTACCCCTCACCAACCAAAAGAGTCTTTGGCAGGGCAGCCAGGACTTCCTCCTGCCAGCAGCAGGGCACAGCAGACATCTCAGAAACAGCTCATACTCCAGCAGCAATGCTGCAGGGCTGGGACCTACATCCTGTCCTGACCTGGCAGGGGATGATCCCCTCAGATCCTGGAGAGCCTGTTTGTGGGCAGGAGCTGCACTCCTCCTACTATTTGCAGACAAATGGGGATTTGGGGAAATGCTAACTGCTGGCTTGTCACTTTGACAGCAATGTTTTCTTGATGGCCTGTCTGCAGACAAAAGGCAACATCCTCATGCTTAGGAACACAAGTCCCAGCATAATAAATCCCACACTCTTGTCTAAGGTTGAGTGGTGGAGAGAGATGAAACTGGGTCATTGCTGCTGCAGATTTGTCTTTGGAGTTGGAGGCACATTCAGCTGAAAGATGGTTGCTTGTGAAGGCCCTAATCCCTGGCTTTGATGGGCCTCATGAACATATCGTGGCATTGATGAGTTGCTGGGCTGGGGCAGTGAGATGTGTGAATCTCTGATGGCAAAAAAGCAAAGAGGAAACAACAAACATCAATGTCCTCTAATGGGAGCACAGAGGAGGGACTGCTTCTTCAGTTGCCCTGATGGATGATCAGGAAGCACTGAGTTTGGTGCAAACTATGCATTGGAAAGCAGATCCAGATAATTCACACCCCAAGGAAGTGGTCTCAGGAAAGGATGACTCCTGCACTGGGTGTAGAGACAGAAACAGGAAAGCAGTGAAAAAATCCCCACTCTGCCTCCTGCACCTCAGAGCCAGGAGGGAAACAGTGCGGTAAAGACCAACCTGGTCATATACATTTTCACAGCACTGGGGGCTTCCCAAGGATTCAAGGTAATTCTGCTTTTGGAATGGCAATGGCTTTGGTTAGAAACATCTCTCAGAGTATGTTGTGTTCTACCTAATGAACCCCTTTGCCTGTTAAGACTTTGAGCAGTGTACAAGGTAAATCAGTGAGTGAGAAGATGCCCATGGACACAGGCTGTTATTTTCTCTTGGCTGAGAGTGCATTTTCATGGCTGAGAGACTGTTGGAGTCCAAGATATCAGGACTACACCTCAAATTGCCCTGGAGGGTCTGGGATCCTCGCAGAGAACCCAGGAGGATACAGTTTTTGGTCTGTGTCCCTGGGAAAAGCTTCCAACATTGATGGAAGAAGCAAAAGCAACAAAAATATAACTTAGATCATAGTTTAGTTTGTCACAGAAGTGAAACTTACAGTTTTAGGTTTTGTAGTATAGATGTAGAGGAGGACAAGATGGAGGATTTTGGGTGTTGCCTTGAGTTCTTTTTTCTTCTTCTTCTTGCTCTTTGTACTGCAGTAGAGCTGGCACATAGGCATTGGTAGAATAGATTTGAGGTAGAAATAACATGTTAGTAACAAGTTAGGATTACTGGTACAGAATTGTAAACATAATATGTAGTATCATATCATTGGTTATTAGAGTCCTTAAAACTTAAAAGCAGTTGCCATTCTATGGCTTTGCAGCATAGGCTTTTCACAGCACACACTCTGGTGTGTTAAACCCAGGTTAGGGTGACATGCTGAAGTTGTGACAAGAACTTAATAAACAGCAAGAAAAACTGAGAAGCTGCAAGTTATATTCCTTTATCTGGTACTGGACTTTGATAATAAAAAGAAAGACTCAAAACAAGAGCTCGGGTCATCTACAAATATTTCTACAAGCAACTCCACAAACACATCCACGAATATAATCACAAGTGTTCTAACAGAGACAATTAGTCCAATCAGCCCTGGAGCTCCACCACATTTCCTAATCAAGTCATCTGTTGCTGCTGCAGAATCCAGATGTAAAAATCTCTGGGCTAGGGTGCTGCCCTTTAACCTGGTCCCAGCTTCAGACACCCTTCTTTCTACTACGCTGGTCCACCCCAGGCTGGCAAGAGTTAAATAATTTTTTTTTACATGACAGACATGTCTTTTTCCACTTGTCATAGCATGCTTCAGAAGAAATCCAGAGGCCACACAGTCTCCTATGGTCTATATGCACTTTGAATCTTACGGGCTCTGATCTACAATAAGGGCTCTGAAACAGAGAGCTGTTCCTGCTGTGTGTGTAGGCTATTTCTGCTCCTTATAATTGTTTCCTGTGCCCCCTGATGTCCACCACTGAATTCACATCAGACAACAAGGAATAAATGCAGCATCCCTGGAAGAGAAGTGGGGTTGAATAACTAGAGCCTTGGGTGTGCAACCTGGAAGGAAAAGAATGGGTTGGGTTATAGCTTCATACACTTTACATGCTTGTACCAAATAAAAAACAAAACAAAACAAAACAAAACACAAAGCTGTATTAACTATGGAGAGACCATATATTCAGAAGAATAATCTCTTTTTTATATATATTGGTGCTCTCTACTTTTCTGCAAGTGGCCAAGATTTCAGCAGCACAAATGTGTGCTAAGCCTAGAAATGAGACCCCAGGGAGCAAGCAGCATGGGTCTGTGCTGTAGTGGTGTTGTCCTTGATGTTTCAAGCTTTAAGCAAAAGGCTGGACAAGAGTAGATGTGTTAATAAATGGCTGGAGCCTAACAGATATATAATAAGGGTCCTGACAGCCTAAGTGCAGCCAGACCCCATGTGAAGAGCTTTTGGATTCACAAGCAGAAGTCTAAATTTATTGATTTTTTATAGAGTATTGGTCCATGTGAATGAAGCCACTGAGCCTCCAAACTCCAATGTTTGTTATTTCAGAAATGCAGGTTGTTTGAATACGCTCTTTTTTTTTAGGTGTTTTTTGTTGTTGTTTGGTTGGTTGTTTTTTTCACAAGGATTCCTAATATACAACAGAAAATCTTGGAAGTTTTCCACTATTTCATTTTTCCCTATGAAGATCAGGTAAAGCCAGCACTGACCTGTTTTTTTGAGTTGGCTCTCTCAAGAAGACACTGAATAGCTCACTCTCTTATTTGAAAGGGACAGAAATGTTGGGTCTAGGTGTCCGTCCCTGATTGGGTATCCACACCCTTGGATCACTGCCATGAAGATGACCCACCACACATGTCACACTACATCCTTGTAGAGTGCTGTGCATGACTTCCAGAGAGGAAAGAAAACAGAGGACTGGTCTATGTGCTCCTCAAAGCCAACACAATAGCAACCACTGGCTTTGTGGATCTTGCATATAGTGGCCAGGTGCTCAGTGATGCTGCAGGCAAAGTGGTGGGGAGACATTGAAACAAGGAGCATACGGTGGCCTCCTGGACCAGTCCAAGAAGTTGTCTTTCCATCTACTGAAGGCACTCACTGCAAAGAGTGTCTGACTCAGCCAAAACAGCTGATGGGTGACGGCAGACCTCAGTTTGTAGCACTCAACTTGGAAACTGTTATGAAGATGAATGGTATGTGTCACATCAAATCAGCACCTTAGCAGCTAGCAGTGGCTTAGCAGAAAGATTTGTTCAAACAATGAACTGTGTTCTTCAGAAGGGAGAGCATCTGTTTGTGGATGCTTGACTAATTTCTCATTATTTTATCGAAAGAGCTTATACCACTGGAAAAGCATCTCCAGCATGGCTAATATTTAGCCAACAGTTGGTTACCTGCTTTGATTTACTGAGATCGTCAGGAATGACACAAGCAATGTAAGAACAGGTGCAGATATTTCAAGAGGAGAGACTGGTAATAAACAATTGAAGAGAAGAGACAAGTAAACCCCCCTCCGTTCAAGCAAGGAAAATGGAATAAACAGGAGCAGAGCTGGTGGCTCTGTGGTGCCTGACCTGTAGCCACAGCCAAGGTGAGATGATTGCCTGGGTTTGTCCAGGGACTGCTTGGATCAATTTATAATAAATGTACCTGCTCCATGAGGTCTGAGTAATGTGAAAGTGGGAGTTTCTGTGTGAGGCTATGTGGGTTATGCCTGCCTCTCATGGCCTTTGACATGCCATGGTCATATCCATTGCTGTGTTCATCTGCTCTGTCAGCTTCTCTGCTAAGGGGCTGCTCCCCTCATCCTTCTGTGCAGTGTGCTGTGGCCAAGGTCTAGCCTCAGCATGAGCTCCCAGCAAGTCAGTCCTCTGCCACCTCAGCAGCAAACTGGAGGCAAAGGAGGGTCAAAGTTTAAGCTGCATTTCACATTGCCGTCTCCAGATCTGCAGTGAAAAGTTTGTTACAGCTCCTACTGGGAAAGCCAAGCTTAACTGTGGTGGTCCCTGAGGCCAGGACCCTTGAATGATATTTTCCTTCAAAGAGTAAAGGGGAAACACTCTGCTTGTGTCCCTCTCACTCATTACAGAGCTCAGTGATTTGTTTCAGCTTCTCCATCTGTGTCACAGAGATAAAGCAATTTGCCTATCACTGCAGAGCACTTGCTGATGGCTGGGTGGAAAGCACTCCAAGAGCCAGCCCTCACCTTGCTCCAGCTGTAATATCATGGCTCCCTAAAGGAGCTTAGCTGGGAGAGCTGTCCCTTTCTGCCATATTTCATCTCTTTTGCATCTGTTGGCATGACGTTCATGCTCCCCAAGCAGGATAGATCTCTGCTGCTCTGATTACCAGAGAGCTGGAAAAATGAAATATGCCTGGAGTGTGAGGGGAGGAAGGAAAGGGACAGGTAGGGAACCGATGCCTGTTATTTCCACATCTCAGATCTTTCATCATCATTACAGTTGTAAATGACAGTACACAATTTACTGAGAGATAGAAGGAAAAAGCAGAGGAGAGAGGCTGGAAGAAAAAAGCAAGAAGAGGTGGAGAGTAAGAAGTAAGAGAAATAGGGGCACAGCTAAAGGAAAGCAGCACAAGGAGGAACAGTGCCAAACTTTGGAAGCAACAGAGGGACAAGGAAGGGATAGAGAGAAACAGAATCTGGCAGGGCAACAGAGGGGACAGGAAAATGGTTCTCAGGGAATTAGCTGGAGGAGGCGGAAGCTGGCTGCTTCCCTGGTGTTCAGGAGTACGGATGGATTACCAATCAAGGGAACCTAACGTATTTCATCCAGAAATATTTCATGGCTGGGAAAGGCAGCTGATGTTTGGGAGGAGAGGGAGTGGGGACTATTGTCAGTCTGCCTTCTGGCTTCAGACTAGAGGGGCATTCCTAGGGTTAAATCTGGGTTTCAGAATGCAGATAGAGAGAGAACTGGGAATTAGGAGTCATCCAGCCTGACGGGACAGCTTTTAGAAATACAAAATAAAGGAATCAACAGATGCAGAGAAACACAAGGGATAGAGAAAAATTGCTTGCCTGACGTAGCAGACCAGGGCTTCTCATAGAGGTCAAGCAACCACCTAAAGCTACAGCCTGTGAATAATGCACTGATACTTATTTGATGAAGAAATATTTTTTATAACACATATAAAATCACATATAAAAACGCATATAAAATCACAGCATCTGTAAACACAAGCAGAGAATCCAAAAAGTCTGCACTGAAATTAAAGTGACCAAAGGACAGACCCAGGGCACTTTGGTTCACATGTGATGGCCAGAAAATACTATGGTATCTGGAGTTCAGCTCCCAGATTTAGATGATTCATTAGCTTTTTGGCCAGATGTCTCTAATCCTGTGACTTGATCCCAGCTCTTGGCCTGGAGAAGGACCAATCTCTCTTTCTGTGGTGTGGTCCTTGCAGAGTTCACCTGGCCAGCTTCTTCCATTTAATTTCTCCCTCTTCCAGCCTCCAAGACATTTTTTCCTTTCAGCAACCCACAGGTTTTTATCCCAGAGCTAAACTCAGGGCTGCTCCCTGCTGGCTGCCTGCTTGCTGCCAGAAGGGGCTGCCTCTGCAGGCAGGTAACTGCAAACCCTTGGGCAACTTCTTGGGGTATTCTCTCAATATGAGAGTGAGTGTGGGTTTTAAAGCCCAGAGCACCATCAGATGCCAGCAGTTAAGTCTCAAGCAGCCTGTGGGGCTTTGCACAAGTGTGGGAGGGATGAAGGGTCTCATTGGTTGAAGCTCAAAGCCAGGGCCAGTTTTTTTCAAGAATATGGTCACCTCTGGGTGACTTAGGGTATCTTGGGTGTCCTCCTGCTGAGCAAACAGGCCAAAGTGCCACAAAGAGGAGAGCAGCATGCTGGAGACCTGTTGGCAGCAGCCGCCCAAGTTGGCTCCCATGTTTGCCTGTCACTCTTACCCTCCTTTCACACAGGCATTGAAGTCTGCTGGCAGTCTGTAAGCTGGATCCAGTCTCTGGGATGCTTCCAGTCTGGAGGGGTCTTGGGAAGCTGAGCATGAGCACAGCTCCTCAGGCAAATGCTGAAATATCCCAGTGTCAAAGATGTAGCTGAGGTCCTTGGGAGAGACACGTGTGACAGGTCCCACATCTGGTAAGGAGATGGAGTATCTCATTCACACGCACAGTGTCTACATCCCCAGCCTCTAAAACTAGCAAAGGGTGGATGGCCACCAGACCCCCACCTAAGCAGAACTGTTGGCTTTTCCCTCTGTGCAGAACAGGCAGCAGCTGCTCCCTACTGACAGCTGCACTCTTCCAAGGCTTTTCTGGGAGAGGCTGGGGATATCAGATGGACACAAAACAGGCTAGAATAGCAAAGATCTGAAGGATCATAGGGACCAGACTGCCCTGTGACCACAGCATGGCTGTGGACTGAGCTGCTGGGGATAGAAGCTGAGGGAAGCACCCACAACTGAGAATGAGCCTATGTCTGGGTGGATGGAGAGAGGAGAAGGAAGGAGAGAGAGTGAAGCAAGGCCATTAGCTGGGTACTTCACAGCAGCTATAGCTCCATGCTGCTTCCTTCACCTGCCTTCCTCTGCCTCAGCACTGGGATCCTTGGAAAAGGCCAGGAGCTATGGGAGTAAAACCATGGGGAGCTGGAGAGGTCCCCACCAACTCCATAGCTCCTCACACCCTGAGAGGGCATGTTCCCAATGGGCTTCAGCACCAAATTGTTCCATTCTCAGACCTGGCCAATTTAAGGCAAATTTAAGGTGGCATTCCTTAGCCATTCAAATAAAGCACTTTTCCTGACTGGCCATTAGTACTGGTTTTTTATACAACTCTTAATGAATTTCAGGGTTTGCCCCTTGCAAAGCTAGGATTAGACAGAATTTTAATGAATATTAAGAGTAATACCTTTAATTGAAAGATAGCTTCCCTCTGAGGTGAAATCTTGGCTCTGCAGGAGTCAGTGAGAAGCTTGCCAATAACTTGGTTGAGCCAGAATTGTACCCATTAGAGTTCAGGGCAATTTCAGGGCTCTAGCTATTGCACAGGTTTAAAGAGAAAATGTCACAATTTGTTGTAATAACCCAACTCTCTTTAAGGACCAGCTTAAAGAACAGAAGGAAAAATGGTATGACAAGGAGGATGCTAAAAAGTTACCATACCAGTGGGATGGCACCTTCTTCTGTCACCATGATGTGACATTGACAGCTTTCTCTTTGTTGGCTTCTTCTTGAATCAGGTTTAAACTTCTCATCCTCACCTCTCTAACTTCATCCTTCCTCTCTTTTGCATTTAGCTTCTTATTACTCTTCCTGATCTCCCAATCACTATAGCTCTGAGCTCTCCCAAAGGCACTTCTGCTGAGGTTGACTTTCTGCAGTTGTGTGCAGCATCTCAGATATGCCCTCCACATTTCCTTTTTCATGTCCACACAATACCTGCTGCAAGCATATTGCTTGTCACTGCTATCTCTGGGAGTTAGAAAATGGTTATTACTGAAGTCCACATTGCAGCTGGGTGAGAAATAAGAATAATACCAAGGGTGCAGTGTCTTCCAGGCCCAGCCCTTCTTGCTCTATAGCAGCATTGAAGGAGCTGAGGGAGCAGACTAGGCTAAGGCAAGGACAGAGATTTGACAAGATCTGGTACACAGGTCCTGTGTGGACGGAAAATGGGACATTATACATCCACAGTAAACACTGGTAAAGTCTTTAGGGACTAGTGAGGCCAAGTCAGTCAGTCCAGCACTTTACAGGTAGCAGAAGAGAAAATGATATGATAATGGAGCTCCACCCAGTATGCCAGCATGCTGCTGCTTCCAGAACAACCTGCAAGGCACAACATAGAAGCCCTGTGGAGAGGGAATTACAATAATTGAACCAAATGGCCATGTGGGTGTTTACTGCTCTTGCATGGTCATCGGGGGGTGCGTAAATTAGGGTAAAGGCTGTGCAAATTGCACTACTGAGTGAAAACAAATAGAATGCTCTTAGGTACTCCACTTTCCCCATTTCCAGAGCCAGCAGAGATGCTGCAGGACCCTGACACTTTGAAAGTGCACTGGTGTGGCATGTAGTGCAGGGCAGTGATACCTGTCTGTGAAGAGCCCAGTCAGAGCAACTTGGCAAAGTTGGTGCATTAGTCTGAAGCAGAAGCTTGTTTTTAAAAACATGGGACCATTGGGCAGCTGAGAGATGCTGCAAAAGGGAATGACATCCGGCCATATGTCCTGTGCTGCTATAAGATGACACTGGCTGGGACACCTGCATCCAAAAGCTATGCAGTTATTTTGGTGTTCAGGCTGTACCTGCTCAGGCCCAGAGCTCACAGGGCTGCACACTCAGCAGGGAGCAGGGAGGTGGAGGAAAAGGGCAGGCAGGCCCTTCAAGGCAGCAATCAGTGCTGATGGGTTTGACATGCTGTATTAGAAATGTATTGATGGCTTTCAGAGAGCCAGAGAGGTTTGTAAAACATTTTTATTTTGTATTCTCACCTTTTAGAAACATGTTTATGAGATTGTATCTGTAAGTGTCTCAAAGATAACAATATCTTAAGT
Organism: Calyptomena viridis; assembly: GCA_013390005.1. Classification (NCBI taxonomy): domain Eukaryota; kingdom Metazoa; phylum Chordata; class Aves; order Passeriformes; family Eurylaimidae; genus Calyptomena; species Calyptomena viridis. The sequence goes on from WEIV01030408.1 coordinate 185,037, forward strand.
CAATTGGTTATAGTCGCTCCAAACTACAACCATTTATGTCACAGCTTGGCACATTCAACACTTGAAATACTTTCTTGTTCATAAATGATCTGTAGTCTGAGGTTGAGGCAGTTATTGTTACAGCTAAATCTATAACCCTGAGAAGGGACACAAATAAAGAACAAGCAGCTACACAGACTTCATGCACAGTTGGCTGTTACAGCCAAGCATCCACAAGAAAATAAATATATTTGCTACTTCTTAGATTCAATCTCCCTACCACAGCCTGTCCGCTTGTGAAGGTACCTCAGAACTAGTCTGAGTCCGTGTGATACAAAAATGGTTCCAGATGTTGTCCTTGTCACAGGTCCAGCTCAGGGGATATCCTAGAGTTAGAGAGGTAAAGCTGAATGGGCAATTTATATGACTGCTGTTTCCCTCCAAACCCCACTGCTACTGCATTTTTGTCTCTATCTCCAGGCAATCTCACCTCCCAAGGTTTGTAAGACTCTTCCTCTTGATAATCTAGTCCCTACAAGGTATTTCAGCACCTGATGTGAATGATTATTGGCCTGCTATGGATTTCAGATGGTCCATCAGTGCCACCCATGATAGCGCTTGGTCTTCAGCAGGGAGAGCACTGTCCTTGTCCTGCTACAATGACTGAGAGGTAAGCACTTATTTTTGGTGCTTCATCACTTTCCATACAAATATTACCCTTCAAGATACTTATTCTCTTGCTTCCTTCAGCCCATAGGTGGTATATTTTCTAAAGTTTGATAATGATCAGTTTGGCTGGTCCGTATTATTCAGATAGGAAGAGAGTAAAGTGGGTTTAGCACCATGGGTATCTTCCTGCAGTTCGATGCATTAATTGCAGCACATCCCTCAGCTACTCTGCTCACACACAGGTTCAGGGTTGTCATTATGCTGGAGGACAATTTGGTTATGAAAAGTGGTTTTAAGCTGATGGCACAAGTTTCAACAGGCCCAGAGCCTGGAGGAGCTATTGCCCTGAGAACATGAGACTCCACAAATGTCTGTAGGAAGTCTCTCTTGCTGTAGCACATCTGCTGGTGCTCTGCACCAGGGTTTCCCACCCATCTCTCCAGGGCCTTATCCCAGGGCAGGTCTGAGCAAGAGGGGTGTTTCCCAGCTATGTAGAGGATTTTGCACAACCTGTTGTGGTATCCAGCCTGTGATCTTCTACGGGTTCCAGCAGTCATTTTAAGGACTGCCCATTGTAACCCCCCATGGAGGACTCCATCCCTGGAATGGGTGCAATAGCTCTACCAGCACACAAACAAGGCAACTGTGGCCAACGAGTGACATCAGTTGTGTTTCAAAACCCACAGTGGTCCTCTGAGAGGTGAAGTTATGCTACCACCAAAACACAGCTGTAGCAGAGGAGCCTGAAACTATTCCTCTGGCAGCTCAGTGCATCCTTGACTCCTATCCCAGAGCTATGTCTCTCCCATTTTTCCCTATGACAGGTTGTTCCTGGCAATCTCCTCACATTCACCTCCCATTTCCTGGCAATTTCCTCCCACCACTCTTCAATTTCCAGTATAACTTGAGAATTTTATCATTGGAACAGAAGCAATGGTCCATTAGCATTTCTTTGAGTGCCCTCCAGCCCCACCCCAACAGACTGAAACAGCTTGACAGAGCTCATGGGGTAGAAGCAAGGCTTAAATGCTGGAGAAGGCTGGCCTTACCAGAGGATGCGACATCATCCCAGAGCCTAGTCACCTCCCCTGGCCAAGTGTAATGGGCTGAGCCCACAAAAGCTGCAGCTTCTGCCTTCAAAAAACTGAGGTTATCCTCAATTAGTTGCCACTAATTCATTCCCTTACTCCCCTGCATTTCTTGCCCCCAACTCATCCATCTTTGTAGTCCATCTCTTGCCCACCATTACTCCTCCACCTCTGACACTCCAAACTTCTCCAGCCTCCATACCCCTGTTTTGCAGGGTGAAGGGTCAGTATTAGCTCTGGCTCCTGGCAAGTGCAGGCAAACCAAAAGGTTTGATGGGACACGAGCTGGTCTGGGTGATGCTGACCGAGTGGCTTAGGGCTGCAGGATCTGATGTTCTCAGCTGACTAGCAGTGATTTACACATCAAAAGATTTATTGGGAGGATGCTAAGGGGCCATAGGGTTATTGAAAAGGAATCCAAAGCCTTTCTGTGGAAAGACAAAAATGGAAATTTTGACCTTGTCTGAAGATCAGAATGTGCTGTAGAGCCTTGTTTGACAATAATGAGCTGAGAGCAGAAGAAGGGCCTTTCTGGAGGTGCCTGCCCTCAATTTATCCATTTTCTCCCTATTAAAATCATAGCACTCCCTGGGAATGGCACCTCCAAAGCCCATCTCATTTTGTCATTTGAATGAAGTATTTGATCTGAGAATTATTATTATTTATTATTTAATATTTGAAGGCTGATAATCCCTTTGACATTCAAACAGAGCTTATGAGCAAGACAAGTCCCTGTCCTACGGCTTTAGGACCACCATTCCAGCTTCCAGTTAGTCACTGGACATCAGAATGCTGTTCTTAATGAAAAACGATGTGACGCATATGTGGTATGAGTCATTATAATGTTAACTACAGTTGCTTCAAGCCCAGACATTGCCAGAATCATTTTTCTCCCTGAAGATGATTCATGTGCCTCATGTGTGACAGTTCAGTCATTTTTTTGCTTATTCAAGTAGATTTCAATACTTTTTAAGGATCTGGGGGGCAAAGCCTTTCTGTTCCTGTTTGCTGAGTTAAACTTCCTTAATATGTTCACAATCAGTTTCCCAGAGGTTTGGTACTAGGAAGGATGAAAAAAGGAGAAGCCATGAGATCTGCAGGTCTGTGTACAGACAGGGTTTGTATCGGAAGACTGCCCTGGTCTACCTGCAAGGTCCACTCCTCACCCCAGCCATGGAGTGGAAGGTGCCCCATGCACACAGCTGCCCATGGGTCAAGCACAAACGCTCAGGAGAGAGGGCAGAGGAATGCTAAAGGGTCTGAAGGGTCTGCAGGATGCCAAAGACAGGGATGCAGCCCACTGCTGTCCCTTCTCTGCAAGGGACTGAGCACAAATGGGGAAGGTGCCTGTGGTGCTCACGTAGCTATGCCCTGATGTCTTCTTCCTAAACCATCTGGGGTTTCAGCAGCCTTTGCTTCCAGAGACTTTACCTCCTGACAACAGCTCACCCAGGAGGTCCCCAGGGCTCAGTCTGCCAGCCTCTAAGGAGGGTTTATTCAGCAATTAGTCAGTGGCAGACCTGCTATCAAGCAGGTAATGGCCACCTCAGGCAGTAGCTATCTTTGCTGGGGTTGGACTTAAACCCTCTGCAGCCACATCACATCACAGAGCCTGAGAGCCTGAAGCTGCTGTGGCTGTCTGTATCCCCATATATACAGGCTGGGACATATCCTCGCTCAATGTGGCTTTTTTGGGGCAGAGTGGGACAACTGAAAAATGAGAGGGAACAGGAAAAAAAAAAAAAGATGAACCTTTAAGGAAGTGAAGCACCACAGTTCAGGCCCTTGTGAGAACACAGGATTGAACCTTGTTGGCTCAAAGTCAGCTGTGGGAAAGGAGGAGTTCTCTCTCTGTCATCTCCTTTCAAAACATGGCTCAATCTTGCTATTTGCTTTATGCCCTTCAAGGCCCTAGGGACTAGTGGTTGCAGTCTGTACCAGATGCAGAACAAGCCCTGGTAGCAGGAAGGCTGAATCATGTCCATCAGCCATTGACCTCACTTCTCTCCTGATCACAGCTGGGCAAGGTTTACCAGTCAAGCACATGTCACAGACTCTTCTTGGGAAGAGTTATGTCAAAGTGAAGTCTTCAATTTATGACCTAAATTCAACATAATAGGATGCAGAAGTGCACAGACAGGTCTCAAACACTCTGCCCTGTCCCAAACATATCTACATTTTTACAGCTAATCTCACTGAGCTTTTTTTGGTACAGGCTACACAGGAGTACAAATTTGGGGTTGTGTGGCTTTTCCCCCTTGATTTTCGTTGTGACTCAGAGTTTTACCTTCAACAGTTGCAGAATCACATTCCATCAGTCTGGCAGGAGCATTCTGAGGCCATGCATGTATCCACAGGTAGCCCCACCAGCTCACTGTTTTTAAGAGACTGTTAACTTTCATGGCCAGACTTACCACAAAGCTCCGGCTGCGGGCAAAAACAGCCAAAGCATATGGAGTTGCTATTCTGGGTTTAGAGCTGCTTTGCTTTTCCAGAGCAATGCAAAGCAGCTAGACAGCACACAGGGTTCCCTTCCATATCCCACTCGTCCTCCAGATGTCCGCTATTTCCCTGAACATACCCCCTACATGATGTAGGTGCATCCATACGCACCACCTCCTTCTCCTCCCTTGCCCCACTTAACATCCTTGAACATCCCACATGGCTCCTCTGCTTTCTCAGCCTACAACTCAGCTGGCTCTGGTCCAGGAGCATCAGCTCTGATGGCAGCATTTGGAATTCATGAAGGTCTCTTGCCCTCATAAGGACTTGCCCTTTTCCATAATGTGCTGTCATCCCAAGCAACTGTCCAGGAGGATGGGAGTTTCTTACACTGCGAGGAGCTGGAGATGTTGCCACATACTTTAGGCATCTAACTTCTTTGTTGAAGTGAGGAAAAGGTCACACTGAATGTCTATTCACAACGTGTCAATTGGAAGCTTAATTAATGCAGAATTCAGGTGCTTGGAACAGCTTTTCAGAAGTACTTCCTTCCTCCATCCATCGTGTGCCAGAGGAAAGTTGCTGACACCTGAATACTGCTTCAGCACCACTGACAAGGGGAAAGAGGGCCCCTCTTTGACATGGCCACGTGAGATGCTGTCGAGGCCATGGGTGATGGGGAGCAAGGGAGGGATAGGAGGGGATTCCCTGCGGATTTTACTGCACTGAAGAGTTTTAGTCTTCAGCCTCCTCAGAAGCCAATGTTTACTAAAGAGGAAAATTACACTAATGCCAGAGTGATGCTATTCAAATATATTGCAGACACAGGCTTCTCAGGATCTTTAATTACATGGGAAGCTGGAATCATCTATTTTACCAGGTGCTAATCATATCAAATCACACAAAATCTGCTGCTGGGTTCTCTGTTTCATAAGGGACCTGCAGCTTATGCCTTGCTTACTGCTGCCTCCTAAATGGCCAGATTTCCTCATAAATGCTTAAAAACTTCATTCTGCACTCCAGGACTTAGTTTTTTCACTTTTTCTTTTCACTTTTACAAAATACTTTTTTTCTTAAGATTGTATTTTTCACAAGAAATGATCTGAATCTCTCTTCTAATTGAAAACCCTCAACTTATCCATAACAGCTGAGTCATTACCAACACAGTACTGTAATATTTTTATTATTTTCTGTATCCCTCTATGAAAGCAATCTGGCAGCATGTTGGTTTTTTTTTTCCTCACCACTGTACATTAACCAGATGGTTTTTGCTCTATTGTCCACAGTTACACCCACATAGTCTTTTGCCTTCATGCTTCCAGTTAATTTAGAAATCACTAGTGATTATGAAGCATTGAAGTCGTTCCTTCCAATATGTTTTACCTTCTCCTTGTCCATGCTTAATTTCTTCTCCCATCACGCTGCCCAATTAATTAGCTTTGGCTGATCTCTCTGTAGCTTCCCTCTCATCTCTAGATTTCACTAATGTGATCATTTTTAATAGCTACAAATATAACTCTAATCTCTTCAGTGCTCCCCCCTAGTCATCAAATCCTACCACTTATCTTGCTGACACAAGGTCCAACCAGAGCCTCTGACAAGCAGGTCCTGCCTGACGTCCTCTAGTCCCACCGATGCAGCCACCGATCAGCAATGACCAGTCATCTCAAGTGGGTTTTTTTCCTTTTCATTGTGTCTCCAGTCTCTGTTTCTGTTTCTTTGAGGATGCTCTGCAGCTCAGCCCTCACCTTTGCAGAGCTCTTCCAGTTATTGGGTGTTTTAGTAATGTCTGACACTTTCTGGTGCGAAATCTTTCATCTCAGCTCCCCATTTGCAATTGTTTGTCAGGAGTTCAGGCTTTTAGTCTTGAGTGATCTGCAATTTTTTTGGCCTTCAATAAGGTAATGTTACCAAATTTGTCATGGCATATTTATCTGCTGCTATGTCTGTAGTTAAATGAAGCATGTGAAGCTCAGGACGTATTGGCAGACAGATTTTAATGTTTGAGAGAACATAATCAAAAACAAAACCTCACCTTCCCATGCCAGGGAGGCCTGAAACACAAGTATAGCCTTTTCCTCCTGTATTTCATGTCTCCAGCAACATTTTTCTAATTATTTTTTGAAGAGGAGCATCATTTGGCTGGTATAACAAGTCCAGGGGGATAGTGCATCAGCTAATATGTAATGAGATCTCATTTCCTTCTACTGGATGGGTTTTCACCAGAGTCTCCCTTGCAGCTGAGAGCAAAGGGCCATTTTGATATCCATTTTCATTTTATTCATCCCTGTGGATGCATAAATACAACAAGAAGTTTCAGTGGAATGGGAGGCTCTGTGCATTTTACTACACTCCCTTCAGGGTCAGTCCCTTTTCCTTTTCTGGGCAGGAAAGTTTCCTACTGGCAGCTTATCCTCAGTGCCCTCAGAGGTATTTTATCTCTGACTGACTCTTCTAAGTCACACAGCCTTTTGCCTCCTGTCACCTCACAAGGACACTGCCCATCTCTAATCTGGAGTGAATGGCTGTGGTTATAAAAGCAAAGACCCAAACTATATCTCTTAGGCTGGTTTTTGCCACACCTCCATAAGCACTAGCATGTACATATCTATGCGTGCATACATTTCTCTCAGAGCTGCCTGAGGTCAGAGAGACTTTGATTTGCAATGCTAATGTTGCCTTATCATTGTTAAAGCAGGAGAAGCAGCACTGCAGCTCTGCTGCTAAGCAGTGTATTGGTAAAAGTTTGTGAGGGCTAATCCTTTGCCCTCAGGCAATCTCAGTGCCTGTACATTAACCCAGGGATATGTGTGGCTCTGGTGAAGGATGGAACAGCTGCCCCAGGCTGACAGAAGGAGCTGGCCAGTACTGTGCAGAGGTAGCTGTGGTGGAGGTGACCACTGGCTGTGGTCACCAGTGCTGCTTCTGGGACTTATCCTCCCTGACCACCTGTTTGCCTTCTTCTTGGCACCTTGGCATGGGGTAAAGCCCAGGCCACTCTCTGGGCCTTGGCAAGCCATGGATGAAGATAATTCATCAAGCAACTGAGTTTTTCTTTCAGGCTCCCCCATGACATGGAGGGAAGGGGGTTTGAGCCCATGCCTTTCTTCCCTTCACCTCCACAGCCCCTCCAGCCTCACCAAGAGGCTGTCCATGTGGAATGAGGCCTCTTTGTTTGCCTTTAATTACCACATGCCTGCTGGACAGCACTGCATGGGATCTCATAACTGAGGCAACAACAGGACCATGGAGTGGGCAGCCAGCGGTGACCATATTCCCACGAGCTCACAGGGACATGAGCAGGACCCTTATGGGAACTTTCACTCCTGGAAGGTAGTTGCCACCAAATCTCTTCCCCCCTCCTCCCCCATGCAACAGCAAGTCCCACTGCTTTCCTTGCTTCCTCACAGAGCAGCAGTTTACCCCACATCCACACAACATCCTGGATTGTGTGTGGCCAGGGCTTTGTTTCACACCCATTGGGACCTTGGCCAAGTTCAAGTCCTCAGAGCCGGAGGAACCACTACTAGTCATCTGCTCTGTTCCTCTGTCCCAAGTCACGTGCTGAGGCCACTTCCAAAGTATGTCTTTAACCTGGACTGACAGACCTTAGATGGTAGAGATGCCAAATCTTCACTGCATCCCAAATTCTTTCCCATGTCCCTCTCCCTAGGGACATGGGTGCAGACTATTCCCTTCTTAGACTCCTCTCAAGCTATGTCAGCTGTGTCTGGCCAACAGGGACATGTTTTCCCTGGGGATCACTCTGTCCATAGCAGCAGCTCTGTGCTCTGGATGACATCCTGGAAGACAGGTTCCCTGCTGAGGCCCCCAACCTGGAGCTGGCATTGTGGGCTCATACCCTTCCCAGACCTGATGGAGGATGTCGACAGTAGGACACACAGATTGCCCTCAGGGAAGGAAAGCTGCCCACCCTTTGCTATTTTTTTGGAGAACACAGACACTTCTGTCCTGTCCTTACCCCACATAATCCAGCCCCTTTTCAGCTTTGCGAAAGGATCTCTCTGCTTCTACTGGAAAGATGTGCAGCTATCTGAGAGCTGAAGCAGAGCAGGGAGGCGTCCCTGCCACCTCTTCCTCTAGCCAGAGCCCCAGCCTCTCTGAGAATAGAACCTTGAGACCCAACTGCCCTAGTACATAACCCATCAACTGTCAGTTCAGCACCTGGAAGAAGTTGGGAAGTGTTAGAAACAAGCCTGGACCTTCAGAAAGGCAATGTACTGAGAAGCCAGGGAGCGCCAATGTGGGCTGAAAAAGGTGTCAGCTGGTAGTATGAATGGTGGACACGAGTGACTCTGGGTCACACCTGGGTCTGCCTATTGTGGTCTGCTCCTGGCAAAGCAGCGCTGGGGATGGGTGAAGGCAGGCAGCTCTCTGCCGACGCTTAAAAACGTCGCCCTGGCTGGACCAGGCTTCAGCTGAGTGTGTATCTGCTAACAGTCGTCTGGGTGCTGGGTGCTCCTGAGGTAGGGGGAGCTGCTGGGGGGGCACCTAGGGAGTTTCGGAATAGCAGAGCATCGGTGCAGGGCTCAGGGAGCTGCCGGATCTGGAGAGAGCAGCAGGGGTTCCCCGGGACATTACCTGGGTTTGTGGGGAGTGGGCAAAGGAAGAATGGGCTATTGGGGCTGGGGTGTTAATTCTTGGTGTGCTGGTGCAAATCCAGATTAATTACACTAACCGGAGTGATGTCCAGATGTGTGTGAGGCAAATCAGCCTTCCACCCTGGTCCTTACAGAGCAAGGCAGAAAAATACCTGTCTGAACCAGGAAACGAGTTGGCTGTCCCTGGAGTGCAGCACCCAGGCCGGGCTGCCTGATCCCTCAGCACCGGCTCGGGCAGAGAGAAATGTCATTTATCCTTCTCCTTTAAACTCTGCTCGCTGGCACTGGGTCTTTCCCTTGCTGGAGGAGTGGGAAGGGCTGTGCCCTGGGAAATGCAGCAAGCAGAAGAGAAAGGAGAGAGTTTCTGCCGTGCCATCTGAAGCAGCAGGAGAAGCAGTCACGTCGGGAGCAGGGACACGGCTCCCGTTAGCCAGCCCTCGAGCCGCTGATCGCACCCGCGGGCGAGCGCGGGTCTGCGGGCGCGGAGGGGGAGCGCGGTCCGGCCGCAGCTGGANCGCCGCTCCACTTCTGCCGCCGGTGCTGCAACTTGGCGAGTGAGCCCTTCCTCGACACGCAGGTAAGGACCCGCGCACAGCTCTCGTGTCGGGGCACCTCCGCTGGCCCCCGGGCGGTCGGCGTTCCCGGAGGGTCCGGGGGCTCGTTCCCAGCGTCCCCAGGCTGCTCCGGTGCGATGGCAACGTGTCCCCTGGGAAAGGCGGCCCCGCGCCGAGCTCGAGTTGGCCCCGGGAGGGTCAGAAAATATGTTGGGGGAATATAAAGATGAAAGGCTGCAACCTGGAGAAACCAAGACAAATTACCTGGTCAGAGGCTCTTGGGTGGGCAAAATGTAAGGATTTCAGCCAAAGTTTTGGAGGCCAGATACGTCAGGGCAACTGCAGTGACACCTCGGATCTAGCCAGCCATCGGGACTCCCTCCCCGGGCAGCAGTTCTGCTGCCGGCTGAACTTTGGGGGTTGTTTTCCTTCTAAAGAGAAGCCTCAGGAGCCGGCGGAAGCCGCCCCACTGCCAGCCATCCCTGGGATGCAACCGGGAAATGGTCCAGGGACCTTGGTCGAGAAGGCTATTGCCGGTGCCATGACTTACACCAACCAAACGACTCCCCTGAGCAGCGCTATGCCCCTATAGCCCTGCAGATGCCCTCCCAGCTTGTGTCTGTGGGAAAAAGCTGCTCGTTCAGGAGTTTCAACGAGAAGCACTTTCCGTCTCTACCCAGTGCCTGTTTATAATTCCTTCTCCGAAGCTGCTGCGGGTTTTACAAAAGCCGTGCTGCTCTCCCCAAACACACTTTACTGAGCTGCTTGCTTTGCTTCTGAAAGAGACAAAATCCCTTTTCATGAGCTTGGGATCTACCACCAGTAAAAACCTTTCTCCCAGGAGGAAAGTAGCGCTATATAAATACCAGAGGTAACCAGAGGAATAGGGTCTGAGCCTACCTGCCACACACAAGGGAAAAAAAGCTTTGGTCTCTGGAGAATAGTTGCTGGTTACTTTGTAGGCTGTTAGGAGAAGGAATTACCCAAGCCAAAATGCAGTGACTGCATTTCTCTGGCAAAAGTTTCTTGTGTCATAAAAATGGCTGGCAGAGCTACAGCTTTGGGGAGCTGAATCCACTTCACTTCGTCTCCCTAAACCACCGTCAGAGACAGGTAATAAACACTGTTATTAAAGAATGAGTAATTTGCTGCAGCTCCAGCACAGTGAATTTGTTCAGCAGATCCCTGCTTTTGCCTGGTACCCAACTCCTCCTTGCCCCCAGCCCAGCCATCACCATCACTTGCAGAGAGGTGACCAAACACTCAGCAAAAATTTGCCGATTAAAATCCCCCTCTGTCACCTACAAGCTCACTGGAGCAAGCCCCAAAGGGGCCAATCCTTCCTGGCCCAGGAGCTTGTGGCAGAGCAGTCTGTGGGTCCCTGGCATGGGCATAGGTACTTCAGGTCTTTTTGGTTCATGTGTTGGGAGGTACTCACAGCTTCTTGGGAGCATCTTTGACATCAACAAGTACCCCAAAGCTCTGCCCTTCCTGCCCTCCTTTTTTCTGCCTAATTTCTAGAGCCCTATACCTGAGCCTGGGACTGGCAGGTACCACTCACAGCTCTACTGCTGCTTTCAGGATGGTAAATTCAGGCAAGTTCTTCAACCAGTATTTCTGTATTTGTAAAATTAGAGATGGGTAAATGATTAAACTTTTTGGAATGATGCACCAAGCCACAGCATTAGAGAGGGAAAAAACTGTCCAGTATAGGTTTCCTCCAAATTGTCTTTCTGTTGCTATTTCTTTGTCAAGTGAAAAAGGCAACAAACCAGACCAAATGCTTTGCTTAGCCTGAAAGTGAAAGCTACAATAATCTTCAGTAGTTTTGGGGTGCATCACTTAAACCAGATTCCTTTTGGACTGAAACACTTCAGGTATCTTTTGAAAACCAGAGTTGGTTGCAGGATTCATCCCCAGATTATATGACTAGAGACTCAACAGTTGGTGTGAAAAATTGGCCTGAGGCACATGTGTGCCAACTTGGAGATTCAATGCCACGTGCAACAGCTACACTTGTGCCGCCCCTGAGCTGGGCAGAGGTTTCTCTGCAAATCCTTCCAGCTCTCCGGGACCTCCATGGTGGCAGGGGAGGGTGAGAGGGGGATGCTAGGGCTTGTCCTCACACAGCAGGGATATGCTGCAAGGGAAACACCATGAGCGGGATGTCCTCACCCAGCACACATAGGACCAACAGTATGGCTCACTAAGAGCTGAGCTACCTCTTTCGACACACTGTGATTCTGGATAGGCACAAGCAGCAGCCTGAGTCCTGTCCTGGGCAGGTGGTGACGTGGGCTGGGAAGAGAAATGGGCCAGGAAGGGAAAATATCCATATGGAGAAAGGAGGAGCAGCCCAAAGGGCCCCTCAGCAAGGTGACTTGACAGGGTTATGGAAAAGGAAAGGTGACACTGTTTTGCAATATCTCTTTCTGTACTATATGGAAGAAAATTTAGCACTCCATGATGCCAGACTCTGGTACTGCAGGATGGACAAGGGTTATGGGATGGCTGGGGGCAGCTGCTGCCTTTTCTCTTGCCATATTCCTGACAACAGAATAAACCAGTGTGAACTGCCCCTCCTCAAACACAGAGGGCACATCTCCACTTGAGTATTCTTTGGTAATAAGAAATATGAAAGAGATTCTCAACATTTGGTTTGGATTGCACTTTTTGACCCGGGTAATAATATAAAACCTCAGAAGTTTATCTGGGTCTGCAGATGTTGGCCAGATGGGAAAATAGCAATCATTTTCTGGACCAGATCAGCTTACTGATATATACACAGTGTATTTGGAAACTTAGGATTTGAAAAGTAAGCTGGAAAGATGTCGTCTCCATGGCATAAGTTCATTTTTAAAGAGAGAGAAGATAATTGGCAAATGAATTAAACATCTGAACTACAGAGGAGCCTTGTGAATCCCCAGGAGAATCAGGACACAGTAAGCAAGGTAGAAATAGCCCTGAGTTTAAGGCAGGCAGACATGTATAAAATGAACAGGGCAGTGGGGAAAGGAGGGTGCTGGCATGCATTAGTATTTAGGGTGATAATGAATCATTTGAGTATGGATATGTGTTAAACAGAGACAAATGAGCAGTCTTTAACAGATGCTTTACATTGCCAGCTTCGATTGATAGGAGGAGGATTTTCAGGGAGATGTGACGATGGAGTTGGGTGCTGCAGCTAAGCTGTTGTATCAGCAAGCCGCGGCTGTGAAAGGAAGGACATCTCTCTGTCTCCCCTGACACCTGCTGCCAACCGAGTGCTACAGTCCTATCTGACTGACCACTTCTGTGCTGGGTGACAGGACATGGCAAGGAGAGCATCCCTGGAGCACAGCCCCCAGGCATGACCCTGGGGCAGACTGGGCTGCAGGGCTAAGGGGGAGCAGGGCTGGTCTTGGGCGAAGCACGAGGCACCGGTCTGCTCGAGCACAGGGTATCACTGCTCTCAGAGTGGTGTGTGGGAATGAAGCAGTGGGGAGGACAGGATGAAGAGTTTCATGGTAGCAGCAGCCATAAACGACCTGTGGGACTTCACAGACAGATGAAGAGCCTTGGAGATGATGGGACTGGGGCAAAGAGTATGGCTGAAAATGTCTGCTGGGAGAAGAGCGTGGAGCCATTTAGGATAACCACTGTGTTCACTTCAATACTGGATATAAATAGCAATGGAGAAAACTTGATGTGAAATTGAGGACTGTAACCATTAGCATAGGAAAATCAGCCATGAGCAAAATTACAATCCACCAGTTAGAGCTTCTGTGCATCTTCCAGCAGCAAAGAGAATGTCCTGGTAATAAACACATCTTGAGGGACCTCTGTGAGCGCTCCAGTGAGATGCTTGGTGTCCCTTTGGGCACTCCAAGCAGGGAGCCTGCTCTCAGGTGAGGGATGGGGCTGCATCTGTGCTGGAAGCATTGAAGCCCAGGTGTCAGTTTGGCTCTCAGTAGCTCTACATGCATGGATGTTTCTAAGTAGGCTTTCTACACTGAGGGCAGAGTGCCAATGCCCGTCTCTCCAGACAGCAGCCTTAGGGTACTTTCTTAGGGTGGTCCTGAGGTGAGGTAGAGGAGGTTGAAGCTCAGACCCAGTCTGAGCTTATGTTTCTCCAGGACAGTGATTTAGATGCTGTAGCAGGCAGTTGCGGGAATGCACTCTCCCCTGACCCTGGGCTGGTATTCTGTGGCTGAGATGAGCAGGCAGAGCCCAACAGCCTCCCAAGCTGTCCTCACTGGCTAATGCCTCTAAGGGCTGGCGATGCTGAGTGACTGTCCCAGCAGCCTCCACACCTGGAAGTAATCACCCTGACTTCTACTGCCTCCCAGCAACCCTACTGGGCCCTCAAACAGGAAAGTGAAAAAGCCTCTGGTGAAAGCTATCCATCAATTTTATTTGGGACCTTTAAAGCCTGTCACTGAGTCTTCTTGTTGAGGGTGCTGCAGGTTGTTTGGGTGCAAACCCAGCAGGAGTGCCCTAAGGCTAAGAGGACTGACCCAGGGTGGCTGTTGACACCTCCATAACTTGTGCATTCCCGGTCCTGTCCCGGTCCACTTCCCCAGCACAACACTGCCGGCCAGGTCACCCATGCTGTTCCACCTCAACTGGGCACCCCTTGGCCACCCCACTGCTCTCCAGCTCTGGGGCAGCCCCCAGGAGCAGCCTCCCTACATTGCCCTCTCTCCTCCCTGATCCCACACACCCAGGACAGCCTGCGGAAACTTCTGACAGCCACCTTATTTACTTGTTTGCGTCTCCAGCTAAAAATAGGGATGCCAAGAGAGTCCAAACCTGCTAATTATACACCTAGCCACCCACACTACCATGTGCTTTATTTCCTTCACGAGCCATGCTGCCTCCTTCCCTCGACAGCTCGATGGACCCTTCTCCGATCTCCCTCGCCTGAGGGGCACGGCCAGGTGCATCCCGGCGGGGGTGCGTTCCAGCGGGGCACGGCCCCCGGCCGCGCCCGGGCGGTGAGCTCAGACCTCAGGCAGGGGCTGTGCTCCCATTAGAGGTGTCGACGCCAGCCAAGGGGTGCTGGGGCGCCGTGGCCGCCCCCGTGATTTGGACATACAGGGGCCGTGCCCAGGCTTTGCCCGCAGGCGCCGCCCCGGCCGCGCGGCGCTGTGGGTGCNCTGCGAGCAGGGATTCCCGGTGTGAGCCTGAGTGTTATGGGGGTGCCTGCAGTGTTTGGAGGCGATGGGGTTCCCACTGCTCCCCTGCTGGTGTGACGTTCACGGGCAGTATGTCTGGCTTGCTGGCACCGGGGCTGGAGACAAAGTGGTGGGAGAGCCCCAGCTCTGCAGAACCCCTGGAAAGGCTCCTCCCTGTCCGGCTCTTCCCTGCCAGGCCCGGGGACGGATTTGCTGTTTCTTACCTTTAGGAGCAACGCCTTAGCTCTGAGCACAGCTGGGTCGGAACACTGCTGCAGAGAAACATTTTTATCGGGGATAATAAAGACTCGATTTCCACCTGGAAATTGCCCAATTTGACTTGTGAACCTTGAAAAGCAGCCCATCTTATCCCAATTTTCAGAGCAATTTAATCTCTGTTGGAGCCAGGAGCCCATTGCTGAAGCATTGGCTTTCCACCTGTCAGGAGATCAGAGCAAGCGTTTTACTCACTCCTTTCCAGCTCTATCAAATTAGGTGCATCAAAGTTGTGAATCAGATGCTCTACATCACAAATGCATCAGGTATCCTTCCTCTAATCCATATCCACAGGCTCTCTGTCACCTTCTTCCTTTCCTTCTGGTTCCCACCAACTCTTTCCCCTCCAGTAGCTTCACAGTCCTTTTCTTTATCTCATTCACCAGGATCCAGCTCTCTGCCTGGCTCAGATGTCACTTTGCTTCCCCTTTCCTGT
The DNA here is from genome assembly GCA_013390005.1 of Calyptomena viridis. Taxonomy (NCBI): domain Eukaryota; kingdom Metazoa; phylum Chordata; class Aves; order Passeriformes; family Eurylaimidae; genus Calyptomena; species Calyptomena viridis. The sequence continues at coordinate 200,259 of WEIV01030408.1, forward strand.
GACCACAATTTCCCTTCTCAGTGCTGTCCTTAACGTGCTCTTTTGCTTCTCCAGGTACCACCTCTGCCACCCCCACTGGGGCTGTCATTTTCCACCACCCTCCCCTCCTGCCCCACACTGAGAGCTGTCTCCCTCACATCATCTCTGTGCCCTTTCCAACAAGCTGTCCCCAGGCACTTCATCTGATGCTTCTGCCACTGCAACCTTTCCCAGGACTGGTGAAGGCTTTGTGACACCCGATGTATGAACAGGTCCTCACTCTACACGCTGGTGCTGCATCCAAGGCAGAAGCAGCGATGTGGAGACAAGCATTCATGGGAAGGCTTGATTGTTGGCCAGAGCAAAACTGCTTTCTGCAGTCATGTCTGTGGGGCTGATGGAAACTTCCTTCTGCTGTTGAGCTGTGGTTCACCCTGCAGGGCTCAGGACTGGGACATGTCAGGTATCCATGCTGCTGCGTGGGCTCCTAGGGCTGAGAGGGTGCTTGGTCTGCCCCTTGACACACTGTCCTTGAGCATTTACAGCCTTTCCTTCATCCTTCTTCATCCATTCTCACTAGTGCTTGACAGCTTCCCTCTCTGCAATGCTCTGCCTTCGCTTCTCAGCAGCCTTTGTGAGCTGTTTTTTCTCTTGAGCAGAATTGCAAGCTTGGATGTCCAGAGGCAGAGGTACTGTGTCCTGGCCTCTGCTTAGAAACCCCAAAGCACCTCCTGAGAGATTCTAGGAAGGTCTGGGCTCTGGGAAGGGTGCTAGACATACCTCATGTGCTGTCCTGCTCCATCAGGAGCAGGCCCACCCCTGTCCCAGGTCTATGGCAGCTGTACCTGGCTGTAGTGCTACTTCACATTAGCTGGATCAGGAACAGGCATTCACACTGTCCCCTGCCCTCTGACCAGCCAGGGCATGGCAGTGCAGCCGGGCACCACTCCCAGAGGGCACCAACCTCCCCAGGTGCTGTCCTGAAGGGGAAAGCCTTTGGTCGAGTTGGGCTAACCTTCTCACTTGGGAGTCTGGGGACATGCATCACAGCCACAACCTGCTAATGAGCCCGGGAAACAAGGCAGAGCGTTTGCCTGACAGGGCAATTAAATGATGATTGATTCCTGGAACAGCTACTTAATTCATCATTAACTTGCTTATCATAGCTGGCATCTGTGCCGAGAGTCCCTCCAAGAACTGCCTCAGGGGATGTGGTGTGGAGGTGAGATCTGTGAACACAAAGCTATATTTGCTACCTCTTTATTTTCATGCTTTATTTTGGCTCCTTTTATGCAGTGCTTACTCAGAAGCTGAGTACACAACAAAGCTGTGCATTTCCTACTCTACTGGGGACCACTGCAACCGGACTGGGGAGCATGGAGGTCCCCAGCCAGCCAGCCAGCTGGTTACAGGAACCATGCTGAGGGGGAACCTGTTTGGTAGGGAGCCAGCAGCCATTAGTTGGCAGTAGAGCTGCAGCAATGGTTCAGCTCAACAAGGGCACTGAAGTCTGCTTCCTCCCAGGTGTGCCCTCCTCCCGGGCTCATGTTGTGCATGTATGCTTCTATCTGTATATCCTCTCTGCGCACCAAGCAACATCTCACCACCATTACCTGCTGCCAGTACTGCCCAGACCAGCCCTGTGGGGCTGATGGATATGCACTCTATCCAGTGGTGCTGGTAATGAGGTCAGAGAATGGGCACTCTTCCCCAATTTTGTCTTTTATGGCTTCCTTGCTTTGATCTGCGGACTTCATTCCTTTCCTCAAGCTTGGTTATTAACAAGTTTTCTTTATTACCAGGCTTACATTATTAGTCTCTGTGCAGCTAAATTCACTGTATGATCCAGATAACCCAAAAGGGGTTTGTGGACAACTGAAGGGCTGGTGTGGCTCTCTCCTTCCCTGCGTGTGTGCATGCAGGGCTCATCCTTGTCCTCTCTGCCAGTCCCTCTCTAATGGCATCTCTAGAGATTTCATGGCCTTTGTCTACACCTGCAAACCCAGACTGTTTGGTGCATGGTCTCTATGCAATGTGCTGATCATGGTGACTAAGGAGTGGGATGCATCTCTAATTCCTCCAACACTGGGACTCTTCACATCAGCTATTGGAGAGGAAGGTTTCAGCCTGGCTGCTTTCCAGCAGGGCTGAGCACACTGCAGTAGGCATGCTGTGATGTTGGCCCTCAGTGTCCCCTCTCCACCACTGACAAATGCCGGAACTGGGCACTATGGCTGCACTTCGTGGTCCTTTTGCCTATTTATCAGAAGCATAGTGAGATCTTCTTCTGCACTTTTCCCATTGTCCCTGCAGTTCTGTATTGCCCCATCCTGCTCCCAGGGAGAGCATCAGCCCCAACTCCCAAGAGGTAAATCTTTTATAATCCCAGAGGGTACAAGACAAGCATGGACTAAATCCTTCTAGCTGTAGCCCTCCCCTGTCCATGCTTCGTCCAGCAGCTCTGAGATCCTGGCCTTGCTCTAGGGACAGCTCAAGGGCAGTTTGAAGGATCAGAGAGGTTTGGGCTGTCGCTCTTCCACTGGGACAAAATCTTCAGCCCCGCCCAGCCCACATTCACAGAGATTTCCTCATGCTTCAGCAGTATTTTCTCATGATTTCTTTTGCTACCCACATTATTACTCTTCCCAGGCATGTTCACCCTGGTATGTTTGCTACCTGCAAACCCTCCCTGCCTCTTCCCCCCAGCTCAGGTCAGTGAGCCATCTCCCACCAGCTGGCCCCTTTAGCATCCTTTGGGATGCCCAAAGTCAAGAGAGTCCATGTCCAACAAGCAGTCCAGCTGTATAGATGCACTCTTCCCACATTGGTCCTCTGGCACTTACCAAGCTGCCTTTTAGGTTTCCAATTCCTCCCAGTTCTTTTTCCTTCTTTCTCCCCCACACTCTGTTTCCCAGCACTTGCTGCTGTGAACGTATGGCTTTCCCACACAGCTCTCCCCCTTCTCTAACCTGCTGTGGAAGACTCAAAGCGAGAAGCACAGCAACTTCTACACAGGCAGCACCCACTGCCCAGTGGCCAGCAGCCTGCCCGCAATCCGTCTGCTGGTGTTTCTCAGCACATTTGAAGCTGGCTCCCTTCAGCAGCTTGCAGCAAGATCTAATTCTCCCCTGCCCTAGCTTGCTGTCAGAAGCATTTCTTGAGATGAGGCATGGATGCTGTACCAAAACTGTCAACTTACTAGTGCTGGGCTTCTGCTTCTGCTTGGGTTGCTGCTCTTAAACAACACTCAGTGATTGGTCGCTCCTTACTGTTTTGCTAAAAAGCAAGATATCTTATTAGAAATCTAATTTGCCTGTTAAGGTAAGCAAAGAAGGGGATTGTGGTTTCCTTGCCTGAAAAACCAGGATGAAGCTATGAGCTTCTCTGGGTCTGTGTAGGAAATAAAACCATCTTTGATACAAATATGTATCTCCCTTAAATATTTTGAAAATACTTAACAGCCATCTGCTGTACAACCCATTACAGACTTTATTAGTAAGGATAGAGATTGCAGAAGGCAGAGAATAATTTTGGGAAGGGAGAAGTGGAGAGCATTTACCAAAATGCACAGAGTTTCACCATCACAAGAGGGCTTTTGAACAAATCCATTTTCCTTAACAGCTTTCCAAAATGTGATGACCACTGCCAGAACAAAGCCTATGGACAGGTCCATTTAAAACCATGTATGGCTCCCAAACCTGCATGGTGTGGCAGAGTTTGGCCAAGGGACCACTTGAGCTTTTCACTCTTCAACTTTTCAAGTCTTCAACTCCAACTTCTTTATTTATTTCCTTCTTGAGGACAGATTTAAAGCCAAGGTGATGTGCTGTCTATCAGAAACTCTAGTGCATCTCAGGGAATCCTATAGGAGGAGGAAGCGTGCCCCTGCCACACAGCATCATGCAGATGAGTCAGTGACTGAGGTCTCTAAGGAGGACAGGAACATTTGGGATTGCAAGGCAATAAGGTGACGTGGTCTAGGAGCTGGGAAAGTGCTAGAGAGAGCCTGTAAAACACAGGGCTCAGGTACTGAAGAGCACAAAGTAATTGTTTCTCTCTTCTGGGGAGCACTGCACATTTTCTTTGTGCCAAGGTGGATTGGGAAGCCAAAATACCAAATGCTCCTCTGAAGAAAAGGGGTGGAAATATTTTGTCTCAGAAATTTGCACGGGGAGGGGGCAGGGGCGGTGAAGCAGCACAGTGTTTCAGCACTCTGAAATAGAGGAAGGGAGAAGGGGTGAATTTCCCCAAGGAATAAACCTATGTTAACATTTGTAGCTGTGGATCCCATTTGGACTCAGTGTTTTATGAAGCCCAGAGCCAAGGCTGTACAGCTGCTGATGTACCCAGGGGTGGAGCTGGCTTAAACAGGGCTTTGATATGATGGATCATTTACTTAATTTCAAAGTGGACCAAATCCCATGGGGTCTCCTCTTTAATCTCTGCATCTCTTCGATCCTCCTCATGGCTGGTTGAGCATCCGACACTCCCACCCCAGCCTAAACACCACCTCCATGCCTCCACAGCAGCTCCCTGGCTTCCCTTTGTGGCTTACTGCTCTTGCCCCAGCCCCAGCTCTCTAGAGCCCTAGAGAACCTCCCATGTACCTGTAATTCACTGTGCAACCCTCTGCTTTGGGAAGTCAGAGAGGCCCCTCGAGTGATTGTCAGTCTCTTATCTACTTCTGTGCTGTCTGTTAGGCTTTGTCACAGCACACATTATGAACCATCAGAAAAGATGCAGTAGGTCCTTTCCTATCAGGCTGCATGTGGCCAACTCAAGATGCATTATAGATATACCAAATTCTCATCTTAATCCAGCCTGAATCAGATAATCTTGTTGCAGGGCTGCATCCTTATCTTACTACCAGCTGGGGAGAGATGAAGAGATGCTCCATTTGCCAAGATAGCATTCATGCTGTGCAGAGGTGGGGAGGGCTCTTGTTTTCTCCATTATTGCCAAATTTTTCTGTTCCCACTAGCCTCATCTCAGCAGCAGCTCTGCATGGGCAAGAGGCTTTTCTGCTCCTTTGCATTGCTGAAATAACAGCCTCCTCCCTTCCACCCCCTCTGCTCCTGCAGGATCTCCCCCCGCCTACCACCGGCAGCATGGAGAGTGTGCGTGAGCTCCAAAACCCGCTCTTGGCCAAGGCCAACGGACACCTTCGCAGCAGCTATTCTTACCACCAGCATCACAGCCAGGACTACCCCAGTCATCGCTGCCAAGGGAAACTGTATTCCTACATTTTCCAAAACACTGGCAGTGCCAGGACTCACCAGCTGCTGGATGCCAGTTCCCTGCAGCTGGCTGTTGAAGCCTTGTACGGCCCCAGTTTCATCCTTGTGAAGGATGAGACCACTGTCAAGGCCAAGGACAGCAAAACAGAAAGCTGTGAGACCACTTTTACAGAAAGCAAAGAGGCTCCATCTGAAGATCCTGATGGCCCTGCGGAGCAAGGGTCCTGCCTGGTAGAGAGTGACATTCGCATCCAAACTGTGTCCTATGAGGTAGAAGAGGAGGAGCTCCAGGAGTATGAGGTGAGCTTTGCCAGGTGGGATGGCACTGAACTCCTGTGGTAATTCTGGACATGGGTTTGAATTCTTGGTAATTTATTCTCCCTTCCAGAGCTCCCCTCCAGACTCTACTATCTCCTGCCTCACCAGCTTTCCCGTGCACCCAGTATTTCTTCTTCCTCCTTGTAATTTCTGCTTCTTTTTCGTCACTGCTGACCTTAGAAGGAGGTCACCTGCCCTAAGAGCAGCCTGGCTGCATGGTGCTGGGAGCAAAGGGGAGGTGGGTCTCTGCAGGACTCTTGGGATATGGGGGCCCTTTGACAAGGGCAGCCTGCTGCTACTGTGGCACTCGAGCTGAGGAGAAACAGCAGTTCTTGCATAACACCAAAACTGATGGCAACAGCTGAGAAAAAGCTTTATATATAAGGACAGGATGAATCCTGCAAGGAAAGAATGAGAGCTGACAAAGCAGCCTCATTGCTGTGCTGTGCCCCACCACGGCTTGTGCAATGGTGCCAAAGCTGAGAACATCATCCAAGACCTTGAGAGGTGGGAGTGGGTCCCCAAAGCCAGCTGGAGCTGATGTCTGATGACCCGGCAGAGCTCTGCTGCTTTTGGTGTTGGCAATGTGGCCTTTTCAGATGGCATTAGGGTGTCCCCACCTCTGCATACCTTCTCTGCTGAGACAAATCACTTCCAGGTTGTCTGAGGCTGGCCAAGTGGTGCCCAAAGGCAGGAGAGTTGACTACAGCCACTGAGCAATGCACTTACTAAGGGGACAGGGCATGGTGCCCCTGTGATAGAGACCCCAATTCAACTGCTTTTCCTCACTTCCTAAATTAGTTTAGCAGGATATTGATCTCCTAGTCTCTAATGGGAATAAGGCACTTTGTTTAAGTTTGTTTAAGCTGACAAACAGTCAGTTCTGCCAAAGCTGAAGATATTTCAGTTTAAGACTCTCTCTAATGCAGGGAAATCCCAGACCCCCAGCAAGTGAGCTCAGCATTTGCTCTGGCAGGGAGCCAAGAATCAATTCCACTCTTGAATTTGCTAGCTGTGTTGTTCCTCATCAAACCACACTGAAGAGTCTAAAATATTTTTGAAATTTACTCCTTGAATTTGCCTGTGGGAATTGTATGAGATTATGTGACAGGACCAGGAGAGAGCAGGAATTGGGAGGTGAGGGGCTGAGATGCAGCCTGCTGGGTGGCACAGGGTGGTGGGTATGTGCTGAATTCATTTGGTTTTGCAGAGCGACTCCTCCAGCGACAGCGAAAGTGAGGATCATTTCCTGATGCTTCCCCCCCGGGACCACCTGGGCTTGGCCCTTTTCTCCATGCTGTGTTGCTTCTGGCCCCTGGGGATTGCTGCCTTCTACTTCTCCCAAGGGGTAAGAGATCTCTTTGCTTTCCTATGTGTACTGAGCACTAGAGCAAGGGCCCTGCAACCCACAGCAGTCCTGGAGGTGACCAGCACCTTTCTGGACCTAAGGCTCATCTCTGTGCCATGGCTATAACATTGAGTGTTGAGGCAAAGAAAGCTCCTGGATGTCTCCACAGTTTTTGTGGGGTTGCAAGCCCTCCAGTTCTGGTGTGGGTTATTGAGGTCAGGGGTTTCCTTTGGGTCTTTTGGGTGTTATTTAAGCTTAGCCCCTTGCCCAGCTTCTCATCCTACAACTAGGTTTGGGAAAATGACATTTTCTCACCTGTCCTTCCATTCTCCAGTAGCGCAGAAGTTCTACACCATGACCCACACTGAGGCAGCTCATGCTACAGGAGCCAGGCTGCTCTGGAGACTGGACGCAGAGAAGAGCCTGGTGTCCATATCACACTACAGCTCCTCTCTTGCACTTGTTCTTGATGTGCATTGGTTAAGCTGTGGGAGCCAATGCCAGGCTGGCAGAGGCTGAAGAGGATGGTGGCCCTCAGGCTATGCCAGCTGGGAGGAGCTGCTGTCTTGAGGGCTTAGCCTGGAGTCTGGGCTCACTTACATTACTGTTGACCCAGAGTAATTCATGCAGAGCCAGAGGATTTACTCCACATTTGCACAGATGCTTCTGTACCAAGAATAGATGCATGAGGAGACCTTAAGAAGTTAAATCAAGGGGATAGGAGCAGAAATAGAAAAGTATATTATATGCGTGCCTGGCACAGAGCTGGTGAGAGGCAGGGGAAGCATTAATTGATTAGGACCCCAAGGAGCAGGTGATTTCACATTTGTCCATGTGGTACAAAATAACATAGTGCATTCTCCATGTGATAACTTACGTGGGGCAATTTATATATAGTTCCATTTGCTATAACAACCCCTTTTTTTCACTCACCAAGGCAAGAACCATCTCTTTATTTGGTGTGTGTGCACAGTGATCTCCATGTGGCAACTTGAATACTAGTAGTAGGTAATACCAAGAGCCACTTGGAATGTGCCCTGAGCACTCAGAGCAGCTGGAAGTTGCCATCCCACAGAGCCAACACCCACATCTGTCTCCACAGCTGGCTCCATCTGCCCTTCTATAGCAAATAGGCTTCAACTGAAAACCCCATGCAGAAAAAATCAGGTGGCAGCACAGCCAGACCAAAAGACCATGCTGTCCAGAGTCTGCTCCCTGAGACTAGGCAGTACTCATTACATATTTGGACAGGGTGTACTGCTATCTAGTTGGTGCCACACAGCCATCACCCTGTGCACCAACCATTTGCCTGCTCTTATGAGGTCCAGCCTCCCGCTCACAGCTCTGGCTGAGCGCTCATATGGGTTCTTTCAGACAAGCAGCTGAAGCCCATGCTTCCCTCAGAGGCAAAATCCACAGGGAAATGTGTGTAGGTGGCACTGCTGTTCTGAGCCCTCCTGGACTGGCAAACATTGTTCTGTCTGTTCCCAGCCTCCATGGGACACAGTGGCCAGAGAAGGGGGACTGACTCAGTAGTGAAACAACTTCACGCTGATTAAAAGGACAGGTTGATACAGCTGTGAGCAACAAGCCTTTCTTCTCCTTCCAGACCAGCAAGGCTGTCTCCAAAGGAGATTTCCATCTGGCCAGTTCAGCTTCCCGCCGAGCTCTCTTCCTTGCCGCGCTCTCCATAACCATTGGCACAGGAGTGTACATCGGGGTGGTGGTAGCACTGATTGCTTACCTCTCGAAAGGGGGCCACGTATAGCTGCCATCTGCATGTCACTGCTATTCCTGGCTGCCAGCCCTCCTGGGATTGAGCTTTCCTGTGGAGCACAAAGCACCAGTGCCTCCAAGGGCTGCTTGCACAGCAGGACCCCAGCATGGTTGCCCTGTGCAGGTTCTGTCTCCTTTCAGAGAAACAGTAGACCTCTGTTCTCCCCAAGGCTGTGGTGTGTCACCATCCGATAACAGAGAATTGAGAACCAGCTTGGCTGCTGGGACCAGGAGGAGCACATTTGCCTGGTGGAAGATGTGCAGAGAGAAACTGCATGCTGCTGCTGGGCTGGTGCCACCACCCTTGATCTGGGGCCACAGCTTCCCTTCTCAGCCCTGTAGCCAGGAGATCCACTGCTGGTGCCCAGGCTTGGCCCATGAAGGGGACACACAGGGAGGAGAGGGGATATGGTGCTAGGGAATGACCACTGTTTCTTCTGGAAGGCCAGAGGCCTAGTGGGGTCTCCAGACTGCCGTGATGGGGACAACATTCTCAGTTCAGTGCCATGGAGTGGCACTCGGCCCCTCTGCTGCAGTGAAGTAGGAGGACAGAGCATGGACAAGATCAAAGGGCATGTTCTACACATCCCTCTGCAGACAAACCCCCGATCCACAGGAGAACACCCCAGTTACTGGCCCATCCCAGAAACGAGGAGGAAAGCAGGCTGGTGGTTGCACGACATTTCTTCCATTGTTGGTGCAGGCTTGTAAAGACAACAGTGTTTTCTCTGTGTTAATAATGACTATCATGATGATCCCAAGTTGGAACCCCCATAAGCTTACCATCCCAGAGTGGTGGGCCCTGAAAAGACTTGTAATCAAAGTCTGCCCAAGAAGTGACCTGGGAGGGGTGGGGCCCTGAAGGAGATGATTCCTGGCATTAGATCAGGGCCATGTGCACAAAGAGAGATGGAAAGAAAAGGCTGACATGACACACAGAGTCTGGGGTGGGAATGCTGTTCGTGAGGGGATGAAATCCAGAGAAGGAAGAGACATGGAGGGAGCCCAAGAAACAGGGTAATCCCAACGCATTCTTTCCCATACCTCAGAGAGGGGAATCTCCATCCATCCTAAAGCCTCTACTAACAAGGAAATCCCAAGCATCCCCACATATATCTTACTTTTTCTTATTTGTATATTGTCAGCGACACGTTAAGTGCTTCAGAGGTGGGTATAAAGGCAATAGCTGCCCCAGAGGGCTAGCATTAAGAGGCCATGCCTCACTCCGTACTCCTCAGCATCCACCTTGACTGTCCCTCCTCTCCCGGGCCATGGCTCACCTGTGGCCTCTTTCCCTTGTGGGCAGGGGACTGCAGGCAAACTGGTTGCCTCCCACCTCCCTCCCAGGATTTCTCGGCAGGCTGCAGCCAGCTTTGCAAGAGGTGCAGCATGTTTCTCCAGCTGGGTGCCATTCGAATGTACATTTTATCCTAAAGAAGCATGTTAATGTCTGCGATTGCTGTTGTACTTGAGCCATAAAAGAGAGAAGCGCATCCGAGACCTGTATAGAAGCTGGTCTGAAAGTTCCCTGTCCCTTTTATAACATGGAAGAGCTAATAAAAAAAGCAGGAGAAAAGTCTCTGTTTGTAAGAACATGGAGCTGGCTAGTAAAGAGGCAAACTTTTCAGGAGTCTCACGCTCACTTAAACCTAGAGGTGTTCCCAAAGGAAGTTAGAATCTAGCTGGTACCTGGGCAACTTGGATAGAGATGTATTTCAAGTAGATCACAGTGAGCAACTAGCACTGAGAGTGGGATGGTGGTGTAGGCTTCTTGCCCTCTGTGGATGGACAAGATTTAGGGAGAGAGAGACAGGACCATCACGTGTGTTCAGGCTACTCTGTGTGTAGTAGAAGCATAAAATAAAATGTGCTTGAAGAGAGTCAGAAGAATATAAACATCAGGAGGGAACAAGCTGAAGTGGCTTGGAGAGGAGTGATAAGGGACAGACTCACCCAGCAGTCAAGTGACAGTTTTCATTCCCCTCTCCTGCATGTGCTCAACCTTCCTGGATGTCCATCCCTCCAAGTAACCAAGCAAGACAAGAGCGTTATTTCAGGAGAGGGGATGTCTGTGGGCGCCCATGCAGCAGGGGCAACCATCACCACAACCTCCCACCTCAGTGCCATCCCAACTAAAGCCCTCCTCATCCATCCCCTTCAAGCACCCCCAGCTGGGGGGCAGGGGTGGGGGCTTCCCACCAATTCTGATCCAGTCAAAACTGGGGGCTGGTAGACCAGAATCCACAATAAGAAACTGCATTTGCCTCTGAATTTGTAATTCTTCCAGATGGTTCCCTCTATGGGCTGCCATGGGGGGGTGTGGGGAGGGGAGCAGCCCCCAGCCCACTCCCCATGGGCATTCCGTGCCCCTGCACCCCAAACTGCTTCTTTGACTTTTTTAAATTGGTGATGTCTGGGGAAGGACCAGGCTAAAGGGCCGACAGAATTAAAGTGTTTTCCGCTAATAGCCTGAATCTCTGATGATCTTGTCAAGGGGGGGAAGAAGGGGTTGTGCCAGAGCATCCCTAAAGGGGACATTATGCAAATGGTGAAATTAGTTGGAAACAGCCTGCAGGGAAACGTGGAAATTGAAATCCAAGGATCAGCATGGAGATAACTGCTGAATAACTTACTATAGACTCACAGCATCTGCTGCAGCTGCCTGAACAGAAGGCAAGGAAGCAAAAATGCAAGGTACAGCAGCCAGGGAAGATGCAAGCTCCATAAATTGGATTAAGCTTAAAAAAAATGTTAAACTAAACCGTGCCAGTGGTTGTGGAAGAGGTGTCTCTTCACCCCCTCCCTCCAGTCCTCCCAGAGAACAGGAGGGTCTCCCAGCCCAACAGTAGAGCTCTGTCATGGTCCTAATCTCACAAGGAATACTCAGAAATTCGGGGCAAAGGAGGAATAGCCTCAAGTTCTGGCCTGGAAACATATCTAGCCCACAAAGGAGAAGGGAACACAGGGAGCCTGGCAGGTCACAGCTGTGCATGGTGATGCAAAGGACAGAGAATGCAGAGGTGATCTGTGCCTGTGCAAAGGGGCAGTGGAGAAGCAAGATTCCTGATGGCTGATGAGGGAGGATTTGGGGTTCTCTGAGATGAGGGCGGAGGACAGTTGGTTAAATAGTGATGTCTTACAAGGGTCTACACCACAGCGTTTTGTCTTTCCTTGCATCCTTTTCAAAAAATAATCATAAGAGGTGCTGAAGAGTTCCATGACATATCAGAATAACTCCTCCTTCTCCATTCAAGATTAATTTGTTCTCCATGAGTAGGACATCTACTTGCAACCAAGTTCCCCACCAGCTGGCTGTAAAACGCCCAGCACAGACACAGTCCTGCAACCCTCTGGCCCCAGCAACCTTGTCCCATTGGCTTCCTGCCCACTGCTCCCCAAATGCCCATGCCTTGACCCAGTTGCCCTACCAACCCTCGTCCTAAGCCAGTGACACCAAGAAACAGACACAGAAAGTCACACACTTTTGGGTTGCAAGAAGTGTCATGACCAGGTGTCCTAGATTCCCTCCCTGCTGTGAGGACAAGAGCTTGGGGACCAATCCAGCCCCACTCCCTGGGCTGGCTGAACATCCCCCCCTCCATTTCTCCCCCCTTGGAGACACTCCTCGCTCAGCCAGGAGCTCAGAGCAGCACTGTCTGAGGTGCACTGGGATTTGGTTTCTTTTGCCAGCAGCGGAAAACATGTCATCTTCCAGCTTGGGCTCCTTTTGTAACCTCTGTAATGTCAAGGTGAGCACTTCCCAGCAGGGCTTTCTCTTCAGAAGCAGCTAACAACAGCGTGGATGGAGCCTGTGCTCAGGGCAGGGGTGACCTTTGAATCCTGCCTCCTTCTGGGATGCAGCCAAGAAGAAAGCTGCCGAGGAAAAAAGGACCAGCACCTCAGCGCAGATCTGAGTGACCAATGCATCTGAGCATCCATGTGCTTTCCCCAGCTCTGCTCACACTATTCTTCCCTTGGCAAGTGCTTTGGTGTGCCAAAATGGGGCGACTGGCTACAAATGGGGACTGGGGAGTGGTAATGTGGGATGCTGGGATGGGACCAGACTGGATCTTGCTTCTCTTCCCTCAAGGATGAGGTGAGAGAATGAAGAAGAAGGGGAAAGAAGCTGGTGCTGTTTGGGGGGGACACAAGACCTCTGTGAGACCCTGTCCCCAGCTGAAAGGATTCACTGGTCCTCCCGGCCAACCTGCCCCTCCTTGGGGTCAGCCACAAGGTGGATTATGTGGAAACCACCAGGGCAGGAACGGTGTCCTTCCTGCTGCACTCCCTGCACCTTTACTGCATGAGAGGACAAAGCCACTTGAAGAGGCAAAGCTACCCCCTGCTCTCTGAGCAGCGCACATCAGTGGGATGGGATTGCAACCATGCTGATGGGGCAGAAATGCCTCAGTTTTCCCCCCATCTGTCCTCTGGAGGCTGGTAAGAAAAGAGACACAAGGAAATAAAAGCAGAACGAGTCCTTTGGCTCACTTAATGGCACAGGCAGTATTTTCCCTTCACAGTAACCCAGTAAGGAAATAGCTAATTATTTGAGACAGGGCAAATTTTGTATTTCTGTCCAAAAAAAATTAAAAATCATTTAGCAGTGCATCTCTTCAGCTAGCTTATCCTTTCCTCTTTGCTCCCCAAAAACAGCCTGCAGTGGAGAGCACGTGGGGAAGCACAGCCTGTGGCAGTGCCATCTCTCCTGGGGCTGGTGGGAGAGGATTTTTGCAGAGAGAAGCCAATTAAGAGCCATCACTCAGGCATCAGCTGCTGGGAAATCGGGAGGCTCATTACCTCTGTTCTCCTCGCAGATGCAGGCACTAGCTCTCTCTTCCACAGCCTCCAGTAGCTACAGGTGCAGGAACACACTGCTGGGGTTGAGCTGTCTCCATGGGGCAAGAGGACAAGTGGTGTCAAGAGGGTACAGAGCGCTGGGTGGGGACACCTTGCTGGGGATAAGGCAAATGCTGTCCCCACAGCCAGTGGGGAAGCCATAGGGCTTGCTGTGATGCCACTGGAGTGTTTGGTTACTGCGGGTGACACACTGGAGGGTGTTGACAACACCCTCCACTACTTACCTGTCCCTTTTTGGCACCAAGGTCTGTATCTCAGCATAGCCCACCCCCTACTATTCCCCTCCTTGTCCCAGCACTGTCCAGGTGCAGGGACGTTTGGGAACCACATCTGCAGATGCGTTGCTGCTCCGATCTGACCTCAGTTTTGCTGTAGATGATGCCCAGGCTGGATCTCAGAGGCAAGGAAAGGCTTTTACAGATGAACTGCAGCTGCCCTTTAGTAGATGTATCTTAAAGATGCAATTTAAATATTCTCACAAGTGATACTTTGGGGGTTTTGGAGACACGAGACTAACAAGTGCCAGAAGCACCCAGCTTGTGACGTCCTGGGCCAGACAGGGCCTGTGTACCCCCACCCCAAATGGGCAGGTTCTCCCCTCAGGCCAATCTTCCTAAGCAGAGGAGCTGGCGCTGCCTTTCCAGCTATTCCAGACAGTAGGATGGGATGGGGCCAGGAGTGGAAAAGGCTTTTTTCTCCCCTCAACCCACTCTGCTCCTGCCCCTCAATTCTGCTCAGGAGCTTTTGTGGCTGCAGGGCTGTGCTCAGCTTGCTCCCATCCTCTGGAACCTTTCGGAGCCTTCTCAGCAGAAATTCCTCCACTTGGCAATGGTTCTCTGTTTACTTCTGGAGACATGATGCTTAACTGGTTTTAATCCTTTCAGTATTTGCTGGCTTCATTTTTAAATCAATCTTGTTGCTTAATCAAAATGTCAGCCAGGATCAATCCCAGTGCCTCACATAAGTCAGAGTGCAGACAGAGTGCTGCCTTCTCCTGGCACAGAGAGCTGAAGGACAGCCTAATGGGCAAGGGGTCCTTCCCACCACACAGGTAGACTCCCTGCCCAGACCCACGCAGTTACAGAAGTGCCAGAAAGATAGAACTTTATTCTCAAGCACCTGAGTGTGGCAGGAGGTATCCATCCTACCGCAGCTATCCTATCTTTCCCAGCACTGCAGTTGCTGAAATGATTGAAAAGGGATGGGGAGAGGGGCAAAGGAAGATGCCAGGGAAGGAGAAATTAATTGCAAAAAAATGCAATATCTGCCAAAATGCCATCCTCAAAGTAGTATATCAAAGTCTAGGCACAGGCAGCAAACTCCTGACGGTATTAGGATAGAGAGATGGAAATGTTCCTTCCTGAAATGCCTTCATAGCTGAGTACTTTCTCCAAAACTAGGAGAAAACTACTTTTCTCCAAAAAGTATTTTCCAGATTCTGACTGTGTTAAATTAGCATTACACATCACCTCACTTGAAGAGGAAAGGTAGGAAATGCTGCATCTGAACCTTAACTAAACTGCTGGGATGGAGCCATATCACAGTTGTCAGGTGGGGGCTGGTTCAAGAAAGCTAAGACAAATCTTCAGCTCTCAGTGACCAGGGGAAGGCCTGAGTCATTGCTCCAGCATGAAAAAGACAGATCTGATGTTTGGGCAATTGGTTCAGCAAAAATATTCATGAAGGATAATGGCAGGGCAGCAGTGGGCCACAGCTGGACTCCAGGAGACATTTTCAACCAAAGCACACAAGATTCATTTTAATAGGAAGGAAGCAGAGAAGAACAGAGACCTCGTAGTGGTTGGAGTAACCTGTCAGAACAGAGGCAGATAGTTCCCCATGTGGGAAAAGGACTCCTTATGGAGCACAGAAGGAAAAGGACTCTATCTCAACAAGCGAATTCGCTCAGCTGCAATAGTTGCTTGTAGTCTGGACCTATGGAGAGAAGTATGCAGGGAACTGATCCACAAGATCCTGTTTTTTCTTTTTCTCCTCAACTTCCTTCTTTCCCTTCCCACACAGATATTCTTGATAATGAATTATTGCTATGTTTGTGAGCTCATGAGCAGTTTTGGATGGTAGCACTGACTATTCTATCTTCCTGCTGCTGCTACATCTGCTTTCTGATGATCCCAGCAAAGCACAGGAGCTATCTTGTGAACTGCAACCCTTTTGCCACCAACACCATCGCTCTTTGCACCAACAAACCAACTGCCTATGCAAAATCTGGAGGCAAAGCCACGATTGAGATAACACATACCAGCTCAGTGCCCCAAAGCTTTGCTTGAGCGTAATGATTTATTCCCACAGCACAGCATCCAGGCAGGCTCTGCTGTGATGCACTGCCACATTCTGCACTGGCAAACCCCCTCCCACAGATGTGAATGGAGTGCGTTAGTGGCAGAGCAGAGCCCTAGAATGCAGGTAGGTGCATGTGCTTTGCAGCCCCCCAGCCTTTGCTTTTCAGTCACCTTTTAATTTTCACCTTTTCCAGAGTCAGCTCTTATGGGCACCTGTCTGAGAGGGAGTTTAGGTGGCACCTTAGCTAAACCTCACTTCATGCATGCGAAGGGATTTACCATCCAGTACCTGGCAGTGTGAGGTGGAGCAGCTGAGGCTGCCTCAAATTCATCTCCTACCACCAGCTCAGCATGAGAGCAGCATGACACGAACAAATCAAGTGCTACAATTTCTGCCCCATTTAAGCTTTGCTCAGCCACAAACTACATCAGTAAGTAACGAACACCCACCATTTATGTGGTGCCAACTGGCAGTGACCCACCATGGCCCACTGCCATCAAGGCATGGGGAGGGAGAAACATAAAGGCACTTGTAAAATCCCTTATTGGGATTATTTTCCTATCATGCCCCACCCAGGCATCCAGCTAAGGGCAGAAAAACCATCACACCTAAATCTCTTCACTAGGGCTTCTCAAAAATGTCTTGCAAGTGGTTGGAGCCCAAGAGATTCATCCTGCAACTACCCACTCAGATGTGATACGTGCAACACTCCCAGTTCAGAGAGAGTTAAGTGATGGGAAGCAGAAGCCATTCCTGTGCCCTGTAGAGTACTGGGTCCCATGACAGAGACTCCCCACAGGCTCTCCTGATGCCCACCTGCCCCCAGGTGCAGCTGACTGACCACTACCCCCTGTGCTGTGCTGATGGATGCTCCAGCCCTACTGTCAGGCACAGTCTACCCCAGCCCCAGGGCCACCCACGTAGGACCTATGTTAGCACCCAGAGAGAGAAAACCCACCCTCACTGCTGCTTCCCTTGGTTCAGACAATGAAGGGAACACTCAAGGCCTCGCATATACCTTCAAAGCTGCTGCTGCAGCAGCCATCACTGCCACTAAAAGCAGCTAATCTTCAGCCTCCAGCAGTTTGGAGACACAGGTAATCTTTCTGGAGTAATTACCAGCTCACTCCCTTAGAGGAGTTCATGGACGAGTCTTCCCTGGCAGCTAATTACTCCAATTACTTCCTGACACACAGAGCCCAGGGCTCTCTGCAGCAGCACATAGCGCTGCTTGGCAGCTCCCTGCTCCCCTTCCCAGAATCTCTCTTCTGGAAGCACACAGGGTGTGCTAGAGTGGACAGATAGTGGTGAGATCCCACCATCACCAGGGACAAGTAGCTACAATAGTTTCTTAAGAGATGGTCCAGATGCTGGCTCAGTGCTGCTCCTCTGGGGCTGCCCTGCCTTACAGCTCACACCAAACACCACCACAGGACAAGCCTGAGCACTCCTTCTCCAGCAGGTTGCTGCAGAGGAAAACTTGACAGAGCTTCCTAGCACAGGGGCACTCTGCCTAGGAGACTCACAGGAAGTCAACCCCGACTATGTCAGGAGCAGGACTGGGCTGCAGCAGCCACTGAGAGGTTCCAGACATCTTGAAGAAGCAAAAACAAGTCACTTGCAAACAAGATTGGGGGGCAGGGGGATGGATGGGGGACAGACATCACAATGTGCATTATGGCATCTCAACAAGGTCACCAAAGCTCCTAAAACCCCCCGCAAAGACCTGAGGGTAAGAAAGACAAGACTCGGTCCTGCTGACCCAGCCTCAGGGGCTGATCTTGTAAATGCAGGCCTCAGGAGGCTCTCTCCTCACATCTGTAGGTTGCTCTGACTGCCAGCAGCTTCCTAGGAAACAAGAGCAGGTACTGCAGTTGTCACCACAATTCTTAATGGTAGCAGCCAGCCCCAGATCTCCTACCACACTGGCAGACATCACAGGAGAACTTACACGCTAAGGGGATGAGGCTTTTTGGAGTCAGGCAGAGAACTTGAACCCTAAGATGCTCACAGGGCAGAGATGCAAACAGTTGGTTTCAGCCTCCCAGTACATTGTGAGAAGGGGAAAGAAGCTGGTGCCATTTGTGGAGGACACAAGACCTCTGTGGGACCCTGTCCCCAGCCAAAAGGATTCACTGGTCCTCCCAGCCAACATGCCCCTCCTTGGGGTCAGCCCCAAGGTGGGTTATGTGGAAACCACCAGGGCAGGAATGGGGTGTCCTTCAGGACCAACATTTCAGACACTGCCACTGCATCCTTGCTGTCACACAGGGCTGTGCCCACTCAGTCATCTCCAGCCTTACATCTGATTTGAGAGGCAAGCCCTAGCCTCTTACCAGCAAGAGCACAGCTCCAAATAGGCCTCCAGAGCACCATCAAGCAGCAGATGGTCCCCACCAGGACGCGGAAAGCAGAAGAGGACCTTCTCAGGAGAAGCAATTGAGATGTGCACAGAATCTCTCCCTGTCCACAAGACAGTTTTAGAAAGCAGACAGGGAGAGGAAAGCCTTGCCTAGAAATCAGAGTATGAGTTAGAAACCACACAGGACTAAGAGTGGAAGTCTTTATTGCTTTGGTTTCTTACAAGTGAGATATATGCATCCAGATTTGTTGCAAGGAGAAATCCATGTTGCTTGCAGCACAACACAGGGGATGCAGGGATGACACAAGTTTCAGTCTCTCTGCCTTCTCCCAGGCATCAGCAAAGAGAGATCCTTGAAAAGTAAGGCAGCTGCCAGCTGAGAAAGTAAAGGTTTGTGTGAAAGGTTATTGCTACAAAAAACAAAAGGCCAGGGACAGCTTCTCCAGAGCCTTCAAAAGACACCAATTCTGAGCTTAGCATTCCCAGCAGACAGACTACAGTGGGGACACAGACAAGTCCCCTCTTCTACCAACCTCTGCTCCCTCCAGGAAATATCAGGGCAGCCAGAGGCAGGTATTAAGAGCCAGAAACCCAAGGTGGCATCAGCACTGACCCCAAGTGAAGCTTTCATTCTTCTTAGCTGGGAAGAACCCAGATCAAAAATGCTCCTTGCATAAAGCTGAGCACTCCCATACTCCCCAAGCCCCTCCTCGCCCACAGCTGAGCCAGCACTGCTCTACTCACTGAGGAGATGCTGGGCACCTCCACATTACTCATTCAAGCAACTGCCTGGGGCAGAGAGACCTTCACATTCCCCATCTCAAGAGGCCCAGCAGCATCCCATGACCTTGGCATAGTATTGCCTCCCTTGCTGATCCTCTGAACACAAAAAGAGGACAACTTTCTAGCCGCTCTCCTTTAGGGCATCTCAGCACCTTCTCATTCCATTCCTCTAGTCTCTGGGAATAGGTGCTGTGAGGATGCTCCCACACCTGATTGAACTACACAGAAAATAAAGCCAGAGACTAGGAACAAAATAAAATAAAACCATAACAAAAATTAGAGTGAGGCCCCAGCCTGGGCACCCCACCGGAGAGCCAAAGGGCACGTCACCAGAGGAGCTGTGGCCAAGCCAGCTGGCAACTGGTGCTC
This sequence comes from Calyptomena viridis, assembly GCA_013390005.1. Classification (NCBI taxonomy): domain Eukaryota; kingdom Metazoa; phylum Chordata; class Aves; order Passeriformes; family Eurylaimidae; genus Calyptomena; species Calyptomena viridis. The sequence goes on from WEIV01030408.1 coordinate 219,592, forward strand.
AGGCATCCACCAGTGTCAGCCCATCATGCAGGGCACGCTTCCACATGTAATAGGTGGAACGGGCTGTGAGTGGGAAGCGGGCACTGAATTCCTTATAGGTTGGGAAGGTCTTCGACTCAAAGCGCTGCTGCAGGAACAGCTTGGCCTGTGCCTTGAACTGGGCAGTGGCAATCACATCCATCACAAACATCCGGCTGTTGGTTCTCTCCGACATGGCATAGCCCGAAATGGTAGTGCTGCATGGTATGGCAGGCACTGGCTTATCTATGTGCTTGGTGGCTACCTCCACACAGCATTGGGGCTTGAGGCCTGGCTCCACTCTTGGAGGTGCCAGGGAAGCCACATGGTTCGATGGCTGGCTGGAGCTAGCCCAAGGCACACAATGCTGCCTGATGGCCTGGCCATTGCCCTTCCAAAACCAGTAGGCTGTGGGGGAGAGAGATGGGTAGCGCAGGCGATACTTGCAGAATGGCAGCTGCCATTGCTGGACGTGCCTTCTGGCTGCATCTCGCAGCTGCTTTCTCCAGCACAGAGAAGGCTTGAGCTGCAGGAGACTCCTGGGTGCTGGCCGGTCTCCAATCCGTCTCTTCCTAACAGGCATGCTACTTGGCTTCAACTGCAGGAATGGCTTTGCTATACCTAGAGCTTTCTGGTTATCCAAGGGTGACTGGGGGTGTTTGAAATTAGGGTTCTCTTTGATTGCTTTTCTTCGCCAGTTGTAGTAGGTGGACCTGGAGATGCCAGGGAAGCTGCGTTTGAAGCACCTGTAAGGCACCAGAGTGTTCATAGAAATACATTTCTCCAGGTAGGATTTGGCGCCCTGCATGAAGATTCCTGCTTGAATGGGGTCTAGGGAAGGACTTGAAGACCCTAAGCTCCCCTGTGAATTCGCTGGCTCATTCACATCAGCCTTTTTTGGGACATCCCTGTGAAGCTCGTGCAACCTGTGGACCTCAGACAGAGCAGAAGGATCACCATTGACCATGCTCTGCATCTCATGTTTCCAGGCATAGTATGTGGATCGGGAGATTTCTGGAAACATTTGTCGGAAGCGCTGGAGGGGGATTATATTGCCCTCCTGAAAGCAGGACTGGAGGAAGTGTTTAGCTGCAAACCTGGCAGCTGCTTTCTGCCGGTGTTCACGAGACTGGCGCTTCCAGCGGTAGAAGGTGCTCTTGGTAATGCTGTACCGGTCACGTAGGTTAGAATAAGTCAACTGGGGGTCACTGTTCAGCAGCTCAAGGGTCTTCATAGGCTGGACAGGAGGCTCCGGTGAAGGTACTGTGGGTTCTAGTTCCTCCAGGCCAACCACAGCCACAAAGTACTGCGCTTTGAAGACCTGCCGGGAGAGCTGCTGCCCTGACCACATGATGTGGAGTGTGGAGGTTTGTGGGCCACACTTTCTGGGCCGGATGAGCCGGTTGAAATAGGGCCGGATCTTCAAGTTGCTCATGGGATAGATTGAGTAGATATTACACTGCAGTACAGAGGCAAGAGCATAGACATGCCACATATTGGCAAAGGTGCCAGGGAAACAGGTAGCTTTGATATCAGCATCGAAGATGGCCTCCAGGACAGCCATGGGAAGGCTGGTCATCTCCGGGGTCTCTTCAGTGCAGAGGGAGTAGCGAACAGCCTGCAGCATCACTTTGGAATCAATCATGCCGTTCAAGTAGTATTGCTTGTGCAGCAGCATCTCCACCACAGTACGTACCTGCAGCTCCAGGCTGAGGCTAGGGTTGCCCCAGAGCAGCACACTCGCAGCCTCAAAGAGGCAGTTTCCCTCACCTTTGCAAACCAGAGGCAGCATGTTACTTGGGGCATCCTCAGGATAGAGGCTCCTGGCTACCCGGTCAACCTCTAGCTCCTCCTGGAATTGACTCCCACAATAGCCAGGCAGGGAGAAAGACGACAGGGTCCTCTCCACCTCCACTGCGGCACTGGTAAGGCCCTCCAGGCCAAAGCATTCGGTGGCTTCCTGCAGCTCCTGCAGCACAGACTGCACTAGCTGGTGCCGCTGGATCATCCTGAAGGACGGCAAAAGAAAGAAGTCACTGGAGATGAAGACAGTGCACACTCCAGACTGCCAGGGGCCTGGCCTCCAGGTCCAGCTCCTGCCCAAAGGACAGGATGGGGGGAAAAGGTAGAGAAAAGGCCACTATTCACCTCTCCACCCACACTCCCAAGGACAAAGGAGGAAGTCTGGGTCCTCACAAACAAGACCAGAGACCGGGACATGGGTTCAGCTTGCTCTCCAGTGACCTCCTGTGGTCATCACACATGGCATACAGTCTGCACTTGTCCCAGTGAAACTACGGAGTGATTGCATCCATTGGGGTGGGAAGCCACTGTCACCTCCCAACTCTGCACGCCTGCTTTGCGTCCAGCATCACTCCCACACCCGCCTCTCCCACCAATAGCTCCGTCCTTTTCATTTTACCACTCCCCTTTTTACACACCCAGAGAAAACGTTTGTCGCCTCTGCAGGAAGGGACCTATGACAGAACCACGCTGCATGGGGACATGATGTGACCTGGCTCAAGTCGTTCAAGCTCAACAGAAGGGTCAGGAAGCTTGCCCTCCATCAGAGGGGGGAACTGCAGCTGCACCCATTTCATACAACAAAAACTGTTGTTACAAAACCTGGGATGGGAGGAAGAGATAGAGCCAGCCCAAGCCATGGTTACTGCTGCCTGAGCTGACACTAGATGTCACCTGCCGCTCAGCAGACACACACCATCTGGCAAGGAGAAGTCACAAAATGAGACTCCTAGATGAGCTACCAAATAGAAGGCAACCCGAAAGTGTAAACAGAGTGTGAACACTGAGCAGGTAGTTCAGAGCAATATATGGAGCCCTCCTCTCTGTCTGAGCTGGTCCCAGTCCTGTCCTCCCTCCCTCTGTATGCCAGTTCCTACTCATGCAATACAAAGGGTCAGACCTGCATTCCCCTCTTTATCCAGCTTTTAGACATCTACGGGGCTTTGCCCCCACCATTCTAAGGGCTTTCATGATGGCTGCATGCTCTTTAGCCCATAGCCCAGCTTCATCAGTGCAGCCCTCTTCATCATCCTTTCACCACCAGCCAGCTCAGGCTCCTTACAGCAGCCAGCCCAGTCTCTCCCTCTTGAGCCAGTTTTCTCCCAGGGACCACAACACTTTACTCAAATAAGAAGACGAATCTCTTCCATTTTCTCCTAAGGTTCATTCCCTTCATACCACCCTCAGCATACAAGGGCATCACTTTGCAGCCTACTCTATTCACATCCCAGCTGGAGCCCATCTTCTCACAACACTTCACAAGTACCATTATGCATTCCCAGCTCTGTGTGGACATGGGGAACAAGAGAGCAAGGCAGGAAAAGCTGGAGCTCTGCAGTAAAGCAAATGTCCTGCCTGACCTCTCCCAGTCCTCAGCCTTGCTGCAGATATGGTTATTATTGCCATAGCATCTATGGCCCATGACCAAGCCACAAACAAAATGAAGTGCCACAGAATCCCACAGACACATACAGGCTCTTCACAAGAATCTTCCCTGCTGCTGCTGCTCCTTGCCTCCAATCAGGCCACAGGTTGCCACCAAATCAAGTCCCTTCCCCTGCTCCAAACTCCTTGAAGATCTCCTACATGTCAGAGGCCAGAACTCTTACAGCTGCTCCCACAGCTGCGGGGCATCAGTTACCAGAGACAAACAGGAGAATGCACAGAGTTGTGAAGCAGAGAAGATAAACTTGTCCTACAATCCTGGTCTGAGGAAATATGGGGTTCTCAACTTCAGGCCAAGTGTATATTGTTGTTCTTCTGGAAGCTTGTAGAAATTTATAGAAGTTTATAGAAATTTTGATTAAGCCTGTGGTGAGTAACATGTGCTTGAGGAGCTGAAGCAAAAGCATCCCTCAGGAGAGCTGTAGGGCTGACAGAGCCCAAGACCTCCTTCTCTGGGGCTGGTCAGACCCTTTAGGAGCAAGCCACCTCCCTCTGCAGCAACCACCCCTTCTCTTTTCAGCAGACACAGCCTGCTGAGCAGTATCCCACCAGCAGAGCCAGGAAAGGCAAGACAGGCTTTTTACCCCTGGAGGGGGTGAGGAGTTGACATAGGCTAAGGAGCATCAGCAACAACCTTGCTCTCTATGTCCTAGGGACATTTCTCCTTACAGCTTGAAGGAGACAGAGGGAGCAAGTGATGGGGGACTTAAGCCTTTTCTTCAGTGATGACTCCACAGCCTCAATATCAGTGTCAGTTCCTGCTGACCAGAGCAATCCTAAAGCAAAACTCACAGCTGAAACAGCAGCAATGAGCTCCTGGGGTAGGGTGGAGTGGGACTTGGGTAAATCAGAAGCAGAATTCAGACAAGCTGGGGAGCTTGGTTCATTGCCAGATCAAGCCCAGGCAGCTCGCAACACAGAGGACCTGATGGAAAGGGAACACTTCTCCCGCACGCCCCCAGGGAAGCCAGCTGAGCACGACAGACAAGTGCTCACTAAACTGCCTCAGCACCAAAAGGTAACCAAGGGAGCTTTTCGCAGCTGATAAAAGAGGTTTTAGCTAACCTAGCTGCTTTTGCATTGTAACAGATAAGGAAACACTTGCAGATCACGTTCCCTCACCTAAATTAATGGGCTGGTGGCATCCAGTAGTGCAAGTTCCCCCAGCCAGTCCCAAAAATGCTCCCGCCAGCAGGAATCCGGGAGCTGCCCGGGAGCACTGGCATCTCGCAAGAGCAGGGGTGTCCATGCACCCCAGCCCAGCTGGGCTAGGTAGCTCGCTTCCCAGCCCCCCAGCCCCCGCTGTGAGGGCTCAGGCCACCACAGCGGTAAAGGCTCTCACTTGAACCACCGCGACGGTACCGCAGGAGCACAGAAGCAGAAGTCTCCAGGAGCTGTCTAGGCTAGAAATGTCACCGAGGGAGTTTCAGCGGGTGAGCAGCACAGGCAGTGGGAAGCCTGCTCAGTCTGCGAACACCCATATGTCCACAGAAGCCCACAAACATCACTCGCCGGGAAAGGGAAAACCATCCACCCACCTTCACGTAGGCCGAAGCGCTGCAGCCAAGCCCAGCTTCGGCCGCCCCTCGGGCAGGGGCACTGACCTCTCGGGTACGGGCGGCGCCTGACAGCCACCCCCAGCCCCGTGCACCCGTGAGCGCGCACCCGCGGCCGCTCACGCCTCTCCCGAAAGCAGCGGAGATGACTCCGTCCGGCCGCCTCGGGACGGGGATTGCCC
>WEIV01030408.1:225719-284476 GCA_013390005.1 Calyptomena viridis
TCCCGCCGCCGCCGCACTTAAAGGGCCCGCCGCCTCCGGTCGCCCTGCCCCGCTGCGCCCCGGTGCCCCCGCCACCCTGCGCCCCACAGCATCCTCCTGCCCCATACCCCGCCCGGGCTTGCAGCCCCACGGAGGGTGGCAGAGCCCACTGGGGCCGCGGGATGGGGGCTGAGAGCCTGCGTGGGGCACCCCTCGTGTCCCACGGGGAGCAGGCAGGTCCCGAGTGAGGGTCACTGCAGTTCCAGGGTTGGCACAGCCTATGTGTGTGTCTGCTCCTGTTCTCCGCTCACTTCTGAGGACTTCACGGTCCTTCCGTCCTGCTCCCTTGGAGGTAGCTACCCATTGCTCTCCCCTCCTCAAGTGGTGCCTTTTCCCTGGCAAGGCCAGGCTCGTGGGACCCCCGGGCTCCTATGGCAGATGAAGACCAGCTGTGCTGCCCTTCAAAACTTTCTCGTTTGTCTGTGGGAGACACTCAAATGACAGTACCCTTTTCGCTGCCCTCAGCTCCAGACAGCCTTCTGGACAACCTTGCATCTGGCTGCCTGTGCCCTCTGTGGAGCTGCCCTCTTCCCCACTATCTCTGCTCTACTGCCTCCTCAGCCTAATCTCGGAGCCGAGGTCCCCCTCCTTAACTCCTGCTCTCACAATGGGTTCATCCCGTCCCTTGGCCATCACGTGAGGCTATGCAAACAGCAGGCGCATCAGGCACCTCACTCCAGCATCGCTTAGCTGCCAACACCAACTGCACTCCGTGGCCTCTTCATGCGTCCAGAACCCTAGAGCTTCCTCCAGGACCTGTCTCATCCCAAGCTACACCACCCCAAAACAGGATCCTAAGGAGCCCATTTGCTCTTGGGTGGAAGGGCTTGGCACATTTTAACAAGAGAGGTCGAAATCTCCTCAATAGGGAAGAGTTGGGCTCTTTACTATCTGGTGCTTCATGTCCCCTGTGTAAGTAGTTCCAGTTGCAAGCAGCAACTAGTTTCCTCTCCCCAGCCTACCCCTGGGGACCAGTCTGAAACCCACCACAACACCCCCAAACTCAGTGAGGGGCACAAAGTAACTGCTGATGCCAGAGACTTCCTGCCACCACCCTTGGGGAACCTCACCTTGGCAGTCATTTCTGCTGCAGCATTTGGCAACGAGAGGGCAGGAGGACTCACCACATATGGGACTCTTGTGCGATTCAGGAAGAAACTAAACACAGGCATTTCAAAAAAGGGGAAACTTGCCCAGCTCTCTCTTCTGTTGCCTTCCCTTCCACATTGAGCCTTCCCTTCCTCCTTGAATCCCGGAGCAGGCATTGCTGAACAAATCAAGGTATACCTTCACTGCTCAGAAGCACATACCCCAGAGCATTTTTTTCCCACTTCTCTTGTCTCACATCTGAGCTCAGGAACAAAGGGGGATGCCAGGCAAGGAGAGTTTGACAGGGCTCCCTGGAAGCTGCACACTGACTGCTTGAGAGTCCTCCCAACCTCAGTTAGGAGTCACCACCCCAGGTGACACTGAACCCCAGCCTTCAGTGCTCACAGAGGTCACTCTCACTGGACACAGTGAAACTACATTGCAAGGAAGAGAGACCTAAACCAGCCTTTGGTGAACTTTTTTCTCCTTTAGGCAATCTTTGTATCTCTAAAGCCAGCTCTACTCTCACTATTTGCCAGTCCAGTCCTGGCTCTTTTCTCTCTACTCCGCCTTCCCTGGCAGTCTGGTGTTCATATCCACAGCTGCTGAGCTTCCCTTCTCATCCTTCATCCTTTTAACTTCTTCGGTTGCAAATGCAAAGTGGTGCTCACAGGGCAGTGAGACACTGGTAAATGCCGGAGTCAGCAGGGTCAGTGATTAACATAGGAGCTGGAAAACACACAAAGAGACAGCCTGGGCAGTTCTGTTATGCAGATGACTGCACACACACGCTTCCAGCTTATAAACAAGTAGTTAACATTTTTCTGTTCCTTGGAGGAGTTCGGTGGGGGACTAGAGTGTTTCCTGCTTTGGTGCGAGATGCTTCGGCGTGACAGTAGTCTGTGGAGACCTTTGCAGTTTAGCTCTGGCTGCCAGAAGCTTTTCTACTTGTTGTGCTTTAATCTGCCTGCTGCAGCCTGTTCTCTCACAGACAAGGCCCAGGGAAAAGGTGCAGAGACGTCTAGCTCAGGGCACCATGTTTCCAGGTGTGCTGTAAGGCAGGTTTTACTGCTCCAAGTTTGGGCATGGAGTCTTCTCCCAGGTCACGAGCAACCTCTGTGTTCAGCAGGTAAAATTCTTGTTGACTTGAACCTCACCAGGAAGGGTGTCTCAAGGACTAGGTGCTAGGTTCTTGTGTAATAATGTCACTGGAATGTGACAATCCTGACAGTGCCACACATGGGGACAACAGTTAAACACTGAGCTATCCACTCCATTAAGAAAGTTTCCCAGTTCTGCCTCCACTGCCACCTAGGGGACCTCGAGTAGTGGAAGGAGTCAGAGTACCCTACTCAGTGCAGGGCTGTCCATTGATGGACCAGAAGAGACTACTCAGATAGGATGGGATATGACTGAAACAACTGGGGCAGCTAAATTCCATTTGGGGCAGGTCAGACTGTGGACCAGTTGCCAAAACCACCTCTGGAATAGGAACATGTTGACTCAAACTAGTCTATGATCCACTTATGATCTATACATGGGCTAAATTGACATGTCCATCCCCTTGAAGTTATTGCTGGTGTCCTGGCTTCTACTTTTCCCTTTCCCAACTTCTTTCTCCCTCCAGAGCACTGCAGAATCTGAATGCGAGTGCTGTCATCCTTTTGGGAAGTCATGGGATCTGGTTCTGCTGAGGAGCTGACAGAAATGAGAGCACGGGAGCTTCCAGGAGGGTCTGCTGTCTTGGCTAGGTTTCTCTCCTGTGCCTGGCATTGCTCCACAAGGAAAGAGCAATGAGCAGAGCTTGCAATCTGAATTGGTAACAGAAATAGATTTGCTGCAGCTGCAATATGCCCACCAGTCTTAGGGGGAAGGAAGGTCAAATGGTTCTGGTGTGATTGTGCCCAACAGGGAACTGGAAAATATGGAGTCCATGCCAATTTTTGTAATAACTTCTTTAAGGTGAATTACAGAAGTCCTGTTTTGGAGTTCACATCATCTGGTACTTCTCATTCCCAGACCTGAAAGCATCTCTGAATCCACTGCCTATGCTGGAGCTCTAAAAGTGATGCTCAGAGAGACTGACTATTGGGCTCTGCACAGAGGTCCTGTGAGGCACCCTTCTGTCTGCACATGCTGTGGGACAGTGCTGGACACCAGCAGACAGAGGATTTTGTTCAGTTCTGCTCATATCACAGCGAGAGGGAGAGTGACAAACTACAGGGAATTTTCAGCCAGGAGCAACAGAGCTGGTGTGATTGAATTAGAAGAGGAGACAAGATGAGAAGAAATTCTATTCAGTGATGCTGAAGTGAGAACTGGTAGGCAGAGACATCGAATGCATCAAACTCATCCAATGAGAGCAGTTAACAGGAGTGACTTCAGCCATGTGACTGAGGACGGAAGGGCAGCACAGGGGGCAGATGTATGGACTGAACTTCGAAACGGCTTGGCAGCAAGGCCCAGCCAGGAGTTTCATCTCCCAAGAGAAGATGGGGAACTGGCCTAAGTATTAGATCCCACCTTGGACAAGAGACTGAGGCCTGTAAGTCTCCCCCACAGCCTGTGGCCCTCTTCCTTTGAAGTAACTCAGAGCTAATGGTCATTACCCTTCCTCAGTGCTGCCTCCTTCCCATCCTCTAAAGAACACCCAGAGCATTCAATGCTCTCTCTGACTTAAGATTCCTCCTTGTGAGTCCAGGAGACCTCAGTGCTGTCTCCTGAGAGTCACCCAGAGTACCCTGTCCCTCTCCTAATGGTGACTGCCTCCCAGTTCATCTTTTGGGTGATGTTCAGCACTGACCAGTCTAATGCACCAGGAATGCACAGGAGAGCCAGGTCTCTCTGTCCCCTGCCCTGGGGTACCAGAGCCCTGACAATAGGTCCCACCTCTTTTTCACTTCTGCTCAGCTTCGGGCTCTTTTTCTTTCTGGCTTTTGTCCAGCAGGCCTCCCTCTTTCTTCCCACTTTGTGAGATTGGAGGGAAGGTTTGAACTTGGTGTTGGCACTGTGCTCTTGTTCCACGAAGCTCCATGAGGCTCCCTCACATAAATGTGAAGCACCAAGTGCAGTACCACAGCATGAAGCAAGGACCCAGAGTCGGCCACATCCCGGGGTCTTGACCATAGGTGGGAGGGGTGGGGGAGAGCTGGGAACTGCAGGAGATTCAAAGTCAAGATCAAAGCATTTCCCTCTGAAGCCCTAACACTCTCCTTCCCTCCCACTTGCACATAAAAGCACTCTGCCCTCAGCGAGCTCTCCACTGGGGAGGGCGTGTGGAGGAGGGGTCTGCTTTCCCCCTCGCTTTTCCTGTGTTGCTAATAATTCTTCTCATAGGTGAAATGGTGAAAATCCTTCACCTCTCCTTCTCCTCCTCCTCCTCCTCCTCCTCCTCTATGTCTGCTTCTTACCCAGATCCAAAGGGCCTGGAGCTGTTTCAATGGCTATGAGTTCATGGCACACCTGGCCTGTTTTGGGGTATTACCAGCCAATGCCAGCATGGGGGAGATGCAGCAAGCAAAGCCTTTGAAGTGTACAGTAGAAAGACACTGTTAGATGCAAAGCACAAGGAAGGAGGATTGAAAAGAAAGCAGAGCAGTTTGGCCCACAGGAGGGGGAAAGGCTAATTAAGGCACAGAGTGTGGAGAAGGAAAAGGCAGAATCATTAAGATATCACAGCAGGAGCCCGTGGTGTGGCTCCATGGAGGTTTAAGCCATGCTGATCCCAGCCTCTGCTGTTTGCCCCGCCTCGGTTCCCCATTTCCACCCTTTACTTTGGGGTGGCACAGGAGTGTGAGGGACTCTGTGAGCCAGTTCAGGTTGCTGTTCTAGCTAAAAATTAATTGGTTTGGTTCATACCCTAATACAGACAGAGCTGAAACTCAGGATGGGAGTCTTCATTACCTTTCCTTTACTAATGATCTGAGAGAGGGCTAAAGCTTGCAGGTGATCCCAAACTGAAGAAGCTGCAAGATTCAGTGAGGATGGACACATATGAAGAGACTAGAAACTGGAAACGTGGTAAGGAAATGGTGGATTCAGTTTTGGAAAGCCCAGGAAGAGGATAATCTTCTGGCAGTGCTTCATTATGCAACATTGCACAAAGCCAGCAGCATTAAGAAAGACCTGTGAAAGAGGGAAAGCAAGCTGCAGAGGCAAGACTGCAGTTTTGTGTTTCTTTCTGTGATCACGGCAGCTGCTGCTTACTTCAGAGAACACTCAGGGCCACTTGCCCCTTAAAGGCAATGGAAGATGGGTTTGTTGGGCTTCACTCTACGTCCCAGCTACAGACCAACAGGCAGAGAGGGACCACGGGGAAATGGGAGCACAGAGGAGCAGCGGGGACCACCGTCAGGCTGGGGTGCAGTAGGATCTGGCTTCCCTCACTGGTCCAGGGTAGAGCAAAAATGCATCGAACAGCAGGCAGGGCAGGACGGGGGATGGGATGTTTCACACCTAGCAAGCAGGAGCAGCTGGGCCTGGAGTTAAGCACCACAAAGAATTAACTTGGACTGCCTCAAGGAGCCCAGGACCTAGCAAGCCGTGCCCAGCTCTCTTTTCCCTGGATTCATGGCAGGCACTTCAGTGACAGGTTAGCAATGCAGAGTGGGTTTCTCTTGGGTCTGTAGCTAGTCAGGGAGTTGAGATATGGCCCTTCAGTGCAAACAGACCCATAAAACCCTGCTCAGGTTGTGATTCCCCAGTCCTTTCCCAAGCCCTGCCCCCAGGCACACACTGAATGACCATGTTTGCTGGGAGAGAAACGTGAGAAGTAGAGCTGGAGTGCTGTAAAAGATGTAAATGTTTCTGTGCTGAAAGCAGCTCTGAGTGTCTAGGGCACAGCCTCAGAGGGGGGATGGAGAGGCACTGAGAAGGCACTTCTCTTTTGTTCTTGATCTTGGTTGCCTTAGGAGGGTTCCCAGGAAAAATCCTTAAGCTGATACACTAAAGGGAGCTCACTTGTGCTTTATCAGGTGGTGGTCATGGGGTGACAGAGACAGAACAAAGGGCAGGGAGGAGGAAGATGTAGGAGGAAGGGCTTGGGATAGACGGTTGTGGCCATCTCATCTCTGTCAGATCCTCTGGCTCCCTTGATGCTGAGAAGCCATTTCATCAGTTGGAGAGGGAAAGGGAGGAATATTCCCTTGTCAATAAGTGGACAAGAGAGCAAAGGAGTCAATTCAGTCCCAGTAACTACTGACAAGATGACACACACAATTGTCACAGCTGCAGTACTGCACTATGAGAGGATGTGACTGCCTGGGAGCAACCGTCACCCAGGTCTGATGCAACAGCTGAGAAAAAACCTCAGTTCTTTTAACATAAAAATTAGTCATCGCTGAGGTCAGGTTTTCAGAGGGCTGATCTCTGCCCTCTGGAGCTTAACCTTTAGGTATTACTGATAGCATTGTGAATTCCATCAGTAAAAGAGCTGAGAGAAGGAGATGAGGGCAAGTAGAAAGGGACACTGCTTAGGGACAGGGCCATTCGCTGAGGAAACAGATTGATGTGTCTTCTTTCATCCCTGAGTGCATATACTGTGATTTTGTGTATTGAAGTATCTGGAACACTGAGCAGGTAGCAGCAGAGCAAAGATGAAGGAGATGAGGATGAGGGAAGAGAAAAAGGGCTGGGAGGCAGGGAACTGGCAGAACAAAGTCACTTGGCGTATGGGAAGAGGGTCACATAGAGTATGTGCAGAAACCCAAAGGCTCTGCAGAAAAAATGGCATCAACGGGATGGTAGGTGTAAATGACACGAATAAGGAAGGGATGCCAGCTCATAGACACCTCATCTCGTGTCACCAGACTTGTCCAGGAATTTGTTCTGAAATATTAGCATTCTGGGTTATGAAACCAGAACCCAGCCCAAATCTGGGGAAAAAAAATTGTATTAAACTTGGGATCATTGAGAAGCCAGAGAGGATCCATTCACTGACAACAGCCCATTGATGCTTTGTTGAAGTCCCTTCCTACGGTCTGCCTGGGGTTTTGCACTGCCCCACTCCTGTTCACGAAGGCGGGTGGGGAGCACACACTGCCATTCACCATCACACTGGGAATTGCTGACTTATTCCTTGCAAGGTCCTGGCTTGAGAAATCCCCTGGAATGGCTACTGCAAGTTGTGAGTCCTTTTGAAGCAACCTGACACTTCACTGGCCACCCCAAAATAAGCCAAACATGCAAAATCAGTACTGGTCCTTCTTTCTTGTGTTCCCTGTGACAAGTGGGCAATACCCGCTGCCCACGGGGACCATCCCCCGGCCTTGAGGGATCCCTCGAGGGAGCAGCTCGCGCCTGTCCAGCTCCTTCCTCAGGAGAAGAGGGGCTAGTGCCCGGTTTTCTCCGGCCCTGCTGCCTGTGGCTCGGCCCTGGAGCCTGCCCGGCAGCCACAGGCCGGTTCTGCGAGCAGACGGGCCGGCAGGAGGCGAGGAACGCGAGCGCGTCCACGGCCCCGGGGTCACTCTCCGGGTCCCGCTGCAACACACACGTGGCCGCCAGGGGGTGCGNGCGGCCCCCGCGTGTTCCTCCGTTGCAGGGCTGGCCCCCGGCTGGACGGGCTGTTCGTGCGGCGGTTCCTGCGGCTGCTGGCCGTGCTCTTCCCCGGGTGGCCCTCCCCGAGCGCCCTCATGTTCCTGACGTTGCTCGGTGTCGCCTTGCTGGGTGAGCCGGGGTGGTGGGGATGGGGGGCCGCATCCCACATCTGCTCCCCGCGCTCCACCGCTTTGCCCTGTCACCACTGTCCTTCAATTCTTTCCTGTACTTGCCTCTCTCCTCCAGAGCAGCTGGTTATTTACCGGGTCGGCGTCATCCCCAGCCAGTACTATGAGGTCCTAGGGAACAAGGACTTCTCCGGGTTCAAAACGTTGACTGCCGTTGCTGTGACTCTGATCGTCGTGAACTCCACGGTGAGACCAGAGGCTCACGTATTTTGAGAAAGGAAGGGAAAGTTGGCCATGGCTCCGGGTGTGATCCTGGTCACAAAGGATCGAAATCTGCCCATGCCATATTAAGTAGCTGCGTGTGAAATGGATCACTAGTACAAACTGCTAGTTTTTATTTCATTTTGGGAAATGCTTGTTCTTCTCACTTATCTCTTCCCATCTGTCTCTTTGCCCTCATTCCAGCTAAAAAGCTTTGACCAGTTTATCTGCAACATGATGTACGTCAACTGGAGGAAATCCCTCACTGAATACCTCCACACCTGCTACTTCCAAGGCCAAGTCTACTACAGCCTGCACGTGCTACATGAGGACGTCGATAATCCGTAGGCTGCCTGCATCTTCTTTCAGTATCTTGCTTGGCTTCTTCTGGGCTGCTGTGCACCTTTTCCAGGCTTCTCATGTCTCTGGGTAGGGCCTGAGCCCTAGAAGTTTTTACCATCTAGACATAAATACCCTTTTCTGCCCTGGTGGGAGGTGGTACCTGTTGTTGATACTCCTGTGGCTGCTGATCATGATGGTTTTAGTGGTATAATGTTTCAGTTGGATGCCCATCAGAACAAGGGATCTACTGCTGCTATAAAACATGCTGTATGCAAACTCAACCCTTGACACTCAGTGTGACGTTGCAAAAAGCCTGGCTGGAGTCAGAGCAGTGCCTTCCTTGCCTTCACGCAGTCAGCACATTAGGACAGTCCCCATTCTGTTTGAACTTCAACAGAGTCTACTGCTGAACACAATGCTGTTCAGTTAGTTTTTTAGTGATTTCGATAACCTGTGGCAGCCACGTCCAGGAAGGGCTTTGTTTTGCACTGTATGCACATTTCCTCTTCCTAGGAAGGAAATGTCGAGGGTGACTTGAAATAAGAGAGGAGGAGCATTCAGTCCCTCCCTGCTTATTCCAGCCCACCCTGACCAAAATCCCTCTCCAGTTTGCTTTGTGCACTGTCCTGCTTACTGCAGAGCTGCTGGTCTACCTGACTGTGCAGCAAAGGTTGAACACCTCCCTTCCTCCCAACTATGTGTGGACCTTGGCCTTCCAGCCTGTCCTTACAGGGACTGCTGTCATTTGCACTTTGAAGAGTTTAAGATCCTAAGTTAGACATGTGAGAGGCCACAGAATCACAGAATATTTTGCATCAGAAGGAACCCACAAGGATCTCTGAGTCCAACTCTTAAGTGAATGGCCTATGCAGGAATCAAATTCATGGTGTTATTAGCATCGTGCTCTAACTAATTGAGCCAATCTCAGAGTAGAGGCTTTTTTACCCCCTCCAGAATTGAAAGAAGCTATTATTAAAAATTTACTGAAAAATGAGAAATCAAGGGATAATGTTTTCCAAATTGTGTGGCTTTATGCAGTTGTTTTGAGATTTAAAGCTCCTCCCCTGGAGGGGGCACCTCTGGTCTAGTTACTGCACTGGTGCCATCCCCCATGTTAATGGCACCAGAGGAGACCAAGCCCCGGGTCTCAGGGAGAAATGGCTGTCTTGCAGGGAGTTCTAACTCTTGTTAATAGTGGTGATCTCAAAGAACTGAAGCAGCCTGCGTGCTTCTGCTGCCTGGTGCTCCTGCCTGCCTGTCTTTGCCCCTGTGTTGCACAGCATGGTGGTCTGTGTGGCTGCTATGAGAAAGGGTGCTTGGGTGTCTCAGATGGTTTTTGTCTGTGTTGCTTTTCAGCCAGCCACATTCCCTGGCTGCTTCTGCTGGCCCAGTGCTAGGAGATGGCCTGAGTAAGGCAACCAGCTCTGTGCAGGATAGCAGCAAGCAAGGACAGACGGCTTGGCTTGGGTCAAACAGCCCTATATGTTTGGCAGTAGGTGATCATCATGCTGATGCACTTTACAGCTGCTGTTGGGTTTACCCCCACCATCATTAGATGTTCATTTCTGATAGTGTTTTGCAGTGGTATGGAGTTGCAAGGAGAGGTTAAAAATCCATGCCTGTCACCAAGGCATGCAGCGCTTCCACATGTCCATAACCAAAAGTTCCTGCATGCCTGTCTTTTTTTTGGGGGATGGGAGGGGGAGTGAAGGACAGAGGCCCCTCACCACATAATTATTTTGCTCAGGTTTATTTTTAACCAGGGAATGTGTTCACATTGTGCAGTGAAATGCAGGAGATAACTGGGTCAGTCTGCTCTGCAGAAATAGAGCCAGCTCTCCTGACCTTAGCAGACCAAATGTGTGGGATTACTGCAGAGTGTTTCTTACTACTGCCTTGCTTTTGGTCCAACATCCAGTCTTGTTGTTTAGTATCTTTTTGGTGCCACTGCAAAAATGCTCTTCATCTTGCAATTCCTTGACAGGAGTTTTTTGCCTGCACTGGGTACTTAGAGAATGAACTAGAAGGATGAAGAGACCTCCCATTATACAGTGCAAACCAACCTGAGTGTTAGATGCATGGAGTCATCCATCTCTAAGGAATGGATGTGAGTTCTGAGTGGCATATAAACACTTGCAGCACTTAGCAGGGCATTTGAGTTGATGTTTATATGTTTTCATTACATGTTGCCTAATAGCTCATAAAAAGTAATACCCTCCTATGGGTCTGTAGCACAACTTAAATTACAACTTTATGGGAACAATTACAGTCTGAGGAAAAGGAAAAATGATGACTGTGAGGTCAGTCAAGGTGAGAGCTGCCCCAGTATTACACCCATTGCTGTTACAGGGCTGCAAAAAATTTGAGAAAGTCCTTGTGGTTGGTTGTATCTACACTGAGACTAAGCAGGAGTCCAGCATTCACATGTCCTTTCCACTTGGGCACAGACAGCAGGTAAAAGTCCTCATCCATCTGCTCTGGACAGATGAGGTGCTGAGGGAGTAAATATGCTGAAGTTCTTCCTAGTTACCCCAAGTGTAGCTCCTGCTCAGCAGTGGGATAGATGGGACTTGAGGGTCTGTCACCTATATGCCTGCTGCCAATGAGGTGAGAAGGCCTGGTCTGCCGCTGCTTGCTCTTGGGGGTTAGGGTGGGTGGAAGGACTTTCTTCCTTGCTACTGTGGAAGGGTGGCCTTGATGGAAGTGTTTGCAAATATCCAACAGCTGGCAAAGGACTGGCCTGTGCCCTGCCCAGTCCTGATGGCTCTGATGCCTAAGATGCAGCAACAGTACTGAAGATTTGGGGGAGTCAGCAGTTTTTTGTAGTTTGGTGGTTAAAGGAGTAAAGGACAAGGATGCGGACACCTTTAGCACAGAGTTGAGCGATGTTGTTGAAAGTAAAACAAGGGATTAATACAAAGAACAGGGTGAAAGTAACAGCAAGAGCTGTTCTTCCTGAATGCCAGGAAGGCCCTTAGGGGGTCCTCCTGGGCCATGGAAATGGTCTCCTATGAGGGAGCGAGAGTCACAGCTGCAGGTCTCTCCCGGGCAGTGTTGTTCACCTGCACCCTGTCTTAAGTTCACACAATGAAACTGTCTGGTTTGTTCCCTTTTAGGTGTTTAGTACTGATTCTTGTGTCTAGGGTTTAATGGTGTCAGTGGCTCTTTGTGTTGAGCAGGGACCAGCGCATCAGCCAGGATGTGGAGAGGTTCTGCAGGCAGCTCAGCTCCATGGCCAGCAAGCTCGTCATCTCGCCCTTCACACTGGCCTACTACACATACCAGTGCTTTCACAGGTAAGGATGCATCCTGGCCCCACTGTCATGCCTCTTTCCTATGCTCTTTTTTGAAGCCTGGCACCTATGTTACAACTCCCCAGATGGATATTTGTACCCACGGGTGAGTGGTCTCTGCACTCCAAAGGGAATTCTGCCTTGGGAATGCTGGGGTTGCCCCCAAACCTATGTGAAAGCTTAGAGAGGTAACAGTTGGGGGCTCTGATTGTTTGAGCCCAATGGTGCAGGAATGTAATTTTGCTTGGATTATTAGCTGACATCTCTTTCTCCTCCTCTGTAGCACAGGCTGGCTAGGCCCGGTGAGCATCTTTGGTTATTTTGTCATTGGGACAATTGCAAACAAAGTATTGATGAGCCCAATTGTGTCTAAACTTGTGCAGCAGGAAAAACTGGAGGGGGATTTCAGGTAAGTCCCAGCAATGTTTTCACTGTCTCTTGGCAGCTCCTGTGAAAGCTTAATTTTTGTCTCCATTCAGTGCTATGTATACAGCTACTTCCCTTGTCCATGAGTTTCCCCCCACTCAGAGAAAACTACCTGTGCAATGGTGCCTCAAAGTCTGTTTACTGATGGATGCCACCCATTTCACAGCCCTGTGTCATGGCAGGCAGTTGCCCTTGGTTCAGTCTCCCAGCTCAGTCTTCAGATTGCTTGCGTGGTCATTGCTGGTGCCTCTGTTAGGGAGGCGTTGAAGAAAACTGCACCTGGAGCTTCGTTGGGTGCAGACGCAAGTTCAGTGAATGGCATCTACTGACAGAAATCAATCATGTTTCTGCTTCACCACCACCTTCATTAAGTTCCCAAAACAGCACATGTATGCTCTGTAACTCACCTACTCCCTTTCCTTGCAGAGTTGACTGGGTGTGTGGCAGGGGCTTTGCAGCTTTCCCTGGGGTTCAGGGCATCCAAAGACAGCTGTAGAAGATGGTGTAGCACAGGAAGCCTAGACCAGGGCAGTTGATTGGGCTGATTCTATATGGTGAAGATGCTGGACTAGCAGCAAACAGAAGGCCCAAGGGCTAAGAAGATGTGCACAGAGAGCAGGATACCAAAGAAATGCACCACTGAGCTGGCCCAGAATGATGTTACCATGTGCTAAGCCTTGGTCTCTGGTGCCTTTTTGAGCCTGTTGAGTATTTCTGTCAGAAAATGCCTCAGATCAGTGCTCTGACAGATATGAGTTTCCTCTAGCAAGGGTTTTGGCTACATAATTCACTGAGAATTTGTGCACAATTATCATGGGGTTTTTTATTGTCCAGGTTCAAGCACATGCAGATTCGTGTCAACGCAGAACCAGCTGCTTTCTACAGGTTAGTAGTATTCATTTCTTTATATCCTCATAAGGATCCCAGTTCAGGGCATCCTTGTATTCACACATCCCGGAGGAGCCCAAGTCCTGTTGCTGCAGCCAGAGCTTTCTGTCCCCTCCTTTCCGGTGCTGTGTCGTACAGCCCTGACATGCTGACATGTGCAGAAATAATCCACAGCAGCTGGAGACAACTATTTTTCCTTTGCCTCCCTTCTAACATCCCCAGAGGCCCTGAAGTCTGTTGAGGTGCTGCTTGGTTCATAGAAATGTTGAGAACCCAGGAAAAGAGCCATGATTTTACTGTAGCTTGTTTTGAGGTGGCAGGAGGTTGTTGCTTATCTCTTGTCATGAGTCTGTCCTTGCCCTGTGTGTTGCGAAATTGCACTTCTTCCAGGAACTTAAGCAAGTAGCAGCTGTCCTCTCTCTGGTCTTCCCTGCCTGTGATGTGTATTTGCTATAGTGACTGGGCATTCCAAGTGTTGTGGTGCTGTCCCCAAAGTGGTTTGATTCAAAATCACTGACTTCATAAAGATTTATATTGACAGGTATGAAACTGATTTAAATAACTGTACTAAATCTTGGTTTGCATTGGCAAGTCTGAGTTATCTCTTTGTGGGCTGCTTGATTCTTACTGATTGATGAGAAGTTTTTGTAAGGGAAAAGATACACCAATGACATGCCCCTATTTAAGCTGCAGTACTTTCCTGACAATTTTAAAGTTTTTTACCTATTACTAAGTAGAAAATGGAAAGTGAATTATACCAGAAAATGGAGTGTCTTACTTCAGTACAGTGCGGTAGTAGAAAAGGTTCATTTGGTGGGAAACTAGAATTAAATCAAATTGCACAAAACAAGGCATTTTCATGGTATTCATCTTAATTAAAAATAAAGGAATTTTTTTAAAGGTTGCAGTCCTAGGATCCTGCAAGAGGAGGAACATGAAGTGAGTGGCTGGTTTTGGTTGCTCAACTTCTCTAGCTGTTAGGCCTTGTTCTCTTGCACCTGCCTAACCATTGTTTTGGTAAAGGGAGAAACAAAGGCAGAGCACTGTCACTTTTTTACTTTTTTTTGTTTCTAAGCCTTTGGCACACTTTCTTTAAAATTGAAGTGAATGGGAGGAAAAGAGGAAACCATTACAGCAATCTCTCCTCCTCTGTGACAGAAATAATAGCTCTGGTCCTTGGTGCCTTTCTTGCCTTTAACTCCTTGTGTCCAAGGCTATGTCCTTTCTGGATACAAGAAAGGGGCAGCAAAGGTTGCAGTTCAGTAGTTAACTGAGATAGGTTGTAGGGCAATAATGCCCAACTGAATTCTAGCCAGAAGCATTTTTGAGAAAGAAAATGTATTTTTCCAAGAGCTGAGAATCTTTAGAAATGAGACTTCAAAAATTTTAATTTAAGTGGTTTTGTGCAGCTTCTGGTCTTATCTACTCAGGCCCTAGTGACTTCCCTGTTCCATGGACCATATTGGGAGTGTGAATGTGTATTGGGCACAAATCTGTGTTGGATGTCAGGGGCAATAGCTGCTGTGTCAGGTGGGAGTCTGGAGTGATATGTGGAGCAATCTGCATTTTGCCACCTGAGGGCAGCCCAGCCCTTGCATAGCAGCAGAAGGAGCTGCCACGCTTGCTGAAGGTGATGGTTTAGAGCCGAGATGTCTCCTTGCCACTGGCTCAGCCTGGCAACGGGAGCAACACCACGAAATCAGGTGGTGGGTGACCTGATGGAGATAGCTCTGGGAAAGGGGGAGTTATAGGGCTGGGGTCACACTGCTCTACCAGTAGGGTAGAGCACACTGGGGGCTGCACTGCTCAGGGCTTGTCTTTGTCCCACTCCTGTGAAGTGGGAAATGGGAAGGGATGGACTGAGGCTGCCGGCCATGTAGGCTGTGTAGTCTTATTATCACCTCCTGAACTCCTCTCTGCCCTCTCCTTTCTGGCTTCTGCTGTGTAGCAGTGCCATTGCTCTTTTCCACCCAGGCTCTGCTTGGGAAATGTGTTTGACCTTGGATGTGCATTGCTCCAGGCTGGGGCCTTGCAGGCAGTGTCTGGCCTTGCAGAGCTCCTCCTGTATGCAATAGCAGCATCCATGGGCTCTGGGAGAGATTTGCAGGGCTGCTTGTTTCAGCTAGTTTCTTGATGGTGCTCTTCAGGAAGGTGCTCTTGCCTGTTCACTTCCTGTTACTTGGAGGTGAAGGTACCAGACCCTTTCCAAGCCTCAGTTTTAAAGCCCATGGTCCTGGGATGTCTGAGGCACATTGTAATCTTATTTTACAGGGCTGGGCGAGTGGAGCACACGCGCACAGACCGGAGGCTGCAGAGCCTGCTGCAGATCCAGAGGGAGCTGATAGGCAAGGAGCTGTGGCTGTACAGTGAGTAGGGATTTCGGGGGGTGAAGTGGGGTAGCTCCATTGCAGTGGCCCACAGGCTTGGGAACCCTACTGGCAGAGCAGTTGAGTGGGTGCTGCGTTTTCCTTTCCTGTCTCTTGCTGGTGCATGAAAGCCCTGAGGGTGAACAGAGGATGCCTCCTGCCGTGCTTAATTGTGATCCTGTTGTGTAAAAGTCTCATAAAGAGGCAAAGCCATGGGAGGACTTAGAATCTGCAGGAATCTGGCTTTCTGTGGGGCAGGTGTTCAAAGGCCAGGAAAAGAGAGAAGGGCTTCAGCTTTGGGGAAGGAGAAGACTGTGTATGTGCTTGGAAGCTGTGGAAACTTCTTTCCTATAGAAACTTCTTTCTCTATAGGAAAGCATAGTTGCCCCCTGAAAATCTCCCTTCTCCTATTGCCAATGAGCCTGGGTTTTGGCTTTAAATGACCATTATAAAGACAGCTCTTCCTCATCTCAGCAGCATAGTGAGCTTCTGAGTAATGTATGGGAGGGAGAGCCCTGAACAGAAATGTCTGTGGGAATTTGGGATCTTAAGTCTTTCTGCCTGGTGTGTGCTCCAAGATACACTTCGTGATAAACTGTCTCATCCCAGTGCTTCCTTTTTGCCATCTCTCCTGTTTACTGTGAGTCAGCCAGGCCCCTGAAGCATAGAAACAAGCAAGCAAAGTAACTTTCGCTCTATGGTGGTTCCTGAGGTGTGTGTCTGGATGATGTTTCCCTACTCAGGAGTGTCCCAAAGTGCTCTTTGCTTGGCAAATGAATTTTCACCCTGCTGCTTGTGCTGTCTTGTGAAATGGGTTCTTCTGCTCTAGTGCATCATAAAGAGCTGAGACAAGAACATGGGTCTTCCTCTGACTGGGCTTACGGGCTGCACTTCGGCCTGGCTGGGATAGAGGTTCTTACTCTTAACTCATTGTCTTCTCTCAATGTCCTTCTGCCCAGTTGGGATCAACACTTTTGACTATCTGGGCAGCATCCTGAGCTACGTGGTCATTGCCATTCCCATCTTTTCTGGGGTCTACGGTGACCTGAGTCCAACAGAGCTCAGTGCCCTCGTCAGCAAGGTGAGCTAAGGGTGATCTCTCAGACTCCATTGTGGATAGTGAGCAGGCACTGAGGATGGAAAGGCTAGTGGCTCTGGGGTTAGATAAACCTGCAGCACTTGACCTTCAGGTTAGACTGTCACTATCCATGGTGTCATGGAAATGGGAGCTTGTAGCCAGCTGGTATATGATTAACCCGGGGGTGAGAGCTGTCAAGGACACATCTACATTAGTATTTCCTAGCTCAGACGTCTTTCTAAAAAAATCATGAGGCCAGAATGTCTCTGGCTTTAGTGCGTGTGGGGACAGGGTTTTGTAGCGCTGCAGATCTGGGTTATGCCTTGGGCTACTGCCCGTAGTGACCATGATCACCAGTGAGGCTGAGCTGGCTTGCACTTGCCTTCCTGACCTGACTCACTACCAGACACTTAAAACTGGCTTGTGATAGAGAATACAGAGCTAAAAATAGCTTAAGTGAGCACTGCAGGCTGAAACACCTTGCTCTGAGCCATATACGGTGCTAGGGCAGGGTTGGTGGCATGGATCCGCGTGACTTAAGACAAGTGTGCTGGGCCCTGGGCTGGCTAGCAGACACTCTGCAAACACCATCCCTGCATGGCAGGACATGTGTCCACCTGGCAAAAACTGCTGTACTGAGCAGGAAAGTCCCGCTCCTTTCAAACGTGATCATCTCCTTTACTCCCACTGCCCTGGGTGACTTCACAAGCTCTCATTCATCTTGCAGAGACAGCTAACATGGCCAAATGTGTGGACACCTTGGCTACCTCCTTGCAGTCATGAAGTAAGGGACAGTGCCCCAGCTCAGCACTGACCCTTACTCTGGCATGCAATTTCTCCTCAGAATGCCTTTGTTTCCATCTACCTCATTGGCTGCTTCACCCAGCTCATAGATCTCTCCAGCACTGTGACTGATGTAGCTGGCTACACACACAGGTGAGCTTCTCTGTGGGCACATCTGTGGGAGAAAGGGAAGTGCAGGACAAGACGCTGCTCAGATCTGTGCTAAAAAAATAAGAAACAATTGCTTGTGTGCAAACATGGGAAAGTTTGGATGTTGTGAGGAGGCTGCTGGAGTTGTCCATGGCATTCATGCAATGTCTTTTTTTGTCTAGGATTGGTGAACTGCAGGAGACCTTGCTGAGTCTTGGCAGAAAAAAAAATGGTAACTACTCAGAAGCCAAAACCAGCTGGGATTTGGACAGGTGAGTCTCCTCTCAGCAACTGGCTGACTTACAGCTTACATGCCAGAGTGTGAGGCTGCTGTAGAAAGGAGGTAGCCTTTGGTGTCACAGTCTGTTGCATGCACTTGGTTGGAGCAGTAGTGCTCTCTGTCGTTTGTCATTCCTGCCTGGCATGGGGGTGGACTGCTGTCAGAGAGGCACAGGAGGACTAAGGTGTCTGATCTTTGCCAATCTCAGTGTGGTCACTTACCCCCAGATCTCTCCTCCTTTGTCTTGGTGGTGGTCCAGCAGCCATTCTGGGGAGGACCCAGTGCCGAGGGACACAGCTTTCCTTCTGGACCAAGTGACACTTTCAGTACCATCCTCTGGCAAGCTGCTTATCAAGGACTTGAGCCTCAAGATCTCACAAGGAAACAGTGTGATGATTGTGGGAAACACTGGTACAGGGAAGACATCTCTCCTGAGGGTCCTTGGAGGACTCTGGGAAAGCACTCGCGGTAAGGACTGCTACATGCCACAGCCTTCTCTTTCTCAGCCAAGACTATCCTGAGTTTGGAAGGTGGCAGTGTGGTCTTGTGAGGCTGGTGCCACCTTGTGATGGTGAATGTATCACTGATCCACTGATTGGAGCCACCAATCTCTATCATTCTCCAGCTCTCATGGCTTTGCCCTGTGTTGCAGACACACTTTTATGGGGATTTGTTGGCTACTTTGTGGGGCAGGACTACACGAGGCAGTGGGGAGCTGCTGTCTGGTACTGCAGGCTTGACGTGGGTGTGTCTCTGTGCAGGGAGCATCAAGATGCTGACCTGTTTTGGCCCCCGGGGAGTGGTGTTCTTACCTCAGCGGCCCTTCTTCACTGATGGAAGCCTGCGTGAGCAGGTGAGCCCAGGGGCTGTCTGTACTCTGGCCTCAGCTCTGCTCCCAGCTGTGGTCGTGCCCTGTGAACCTGTGTGGTGCAGACAGGCCTGCAAGAGGGACGATATCTGTGGCTGCTTCTTCCCGTGTGACTGAGTTCATGCCATTGCTATTGCATCTCTGACGGACTGTGTCCAACTCCCTCTGACATGGTTTCTTTTGTTCTGTTAAACAGGTGATCTATCCCCTGAAGGAGATCTATCCAGTTTCAGGTATGTGGAAATACGTAGAGCAATTTACCAACCCTGTGGTGTCAGCTCACTGTTCTGTACCCAGTGCAGCTTCTCCTCTGCCGTGCCCCATCAGGAACACTCATCCATTTTGCTTTTGTTGCTCTGGATATCCGTAGAAGATACCTTAGTGTATGTTAAGGTCAGCTCTGTGTTCCCTCCCAGAAGGGAGGGAACATATTTGCTTGATAAGAACTTACTTTCTTAGTACAGTGAGAATAGGGCTAACACCTGCTGTGCTAGATGTGATATATGGTCCTGTTGGGATACATCTGATCTGTCTGGTACAGCCTGACTTTGGGCAAGCCATGTTTGCCTTCATCTTCATTTTCCATCCACCTCTATCTTTTACTGTTCTTCTTTTTCAAATTGTGTCCCAGGGCTTTGCATGCTGTTGAGGTAAGAATATATGGATCCTTTCTCTGTCCTGCCCTCTTCCCAAGCCACACCACATGTGTGTGGTAGCTTGGAGATGTCCAGCAGTTTTATCTGCTGTTTTCAAACACTTGGGAGTCACAATCTTGCTGAGAGGAACTACAGCTGTCACCTACTGTTGTGCCTCTTCAGCAGCTTCATAGAGGTCCATGGCAGATGCACAGCCCTTCTACTCAGCTTCTGTGGATGCTGACTGTACCAGCTCAAGTGTATGTTCTGCTGCACAACTGGTTCACCCTGAGGTTTTTCTCATCCGACATGGTGTCCTTTTGCTGACTGTTACCTGAGCCCTGTTCCCGTGACTCCACCACCTGCAGTGTGCAGTCTTAGCCATAACGGAGAAACTGATAGGCAGTGCCTTGGCAGTTGAAGCCTGGATCCTTGTGTTCTGGCTGTGGAGACCAGCTACCTCCTGGCATGCTGCTCACAGGCATGGTTAACATTTTTAAGGAAGGCCAGTCTTTGGGGCTATCTGTGCCAAAGCTCAGGACCTGGTATATTTAAGTGATCAAGTCAGCTACACTGAACATTGGGAGATCTCCAGTCCTTCCCTCCTGCCCCACTGACTCCTCTGTGCAGCTGTGGTGTCCCTGCTTATGCTGTATGGCTTTCTCTAGGGTCTGCAGATGATGAGAGAATTGTGCGATTCCTGGAGCTGGCTGGGCTGGTGAGTCACTGGTAGCACTGCTGCCTTCTTTCCTGGTGCTGCCAGCGAGGGAAGAAGGGATGATTTTTTTGTTGCAGCACAGCATGACTGTGTGCTGGACTTATGTGGGGACATTGTATGTAGCTCCAACAGGACTGTTTATGGGACAGGAAGAGGAGGAGGGATACAGAGCAACTTCAGCTTAAGTAGAGAAAGAGAGACTAGAAGGAAGGGGGTGGTTATGCTCAGAGCCATGGGCTGACAGGGTTGGGGACTACGTTCACAAGTCTGCTGTGCTCTCTGCAGACTGATTTGCTGGCAAGGGCTGGAGGACTGGATGAGCAGGTGGACTGGAACTGGTAAGGGAGCTTACTGTCTGTGTGAATTTGGATTATTTCTTTGAGTGGGGAACCCTTCTAAGCATGAAGGGGGGCATGAGAGATACATAAGGACAGTAGCTTACTGATGTCTCTGATATCGGAAGCCATAAGATTTTCTGCAAATGAGCTCTGTTACTTGAGGGAGATACTGAATCTCAACTCTGCTGCAGGTATGACATCCTGTCCCCCGGGGAGATGCAGAGGCTTTCATTTGCACGGCTGTTCTACCTCCAGCCAAAATATGCGGGTGAGTGACTGACTACCAAGCAAAAGAAGGGAAAAACAAAAAGGCGAGCCCTTTAGTATAAAGAGAAGCTGGTACGGAGACAGCTCATGAAATCCCTTGTTAGGAACATGCTTCACCTCAGCCATTAGTTTAGCAGCATAGCACACAGAAGATTCAGTTGAAAACACTTCATTATTTGTGTGGAGGGTGATAAATCAAGAGGCTGTATGCAAGACATTCTCTTCTTAGGTAACTAGTGATTAATGTTCTTGGTCCAGGCCCAATGGCACCTGCCAGCATGCTCACCAGCATCTATGTAAAGAAGTGCGTATGCTGGGGAATGTGGTGGCAGGTCTCATATCTGAAGCTCACAATTATCTGTAGGGTTGTGGAAGCAATATGGGAAATGTAGCCATGACATGGCAAAACAAAAGAAGGGCCAGTGAGAGAAACAGTCCTGAGAGATCACAGAAGCATCTGCAATTAGTTGATGGGGCCAGTTCCTTATTCTCTGCTGGGTGGGCTGTTGGAGTACCTGCCATGAGGGCCCGGGTAGATGTGGGTGAATGGAGCTAGTGTTGGTAGCAGGTACCCACATGTAAGTACCTCTCTTTCCCTTGAAGCCAGCAGCACAGCTCAGTGCTGTCTGGGCAAAAAGAAGCTGTGGGTTGCAAGCTAAAAGCTGTAGAGATTATGAAAACAAATTGAATTTTTCTGCTCCAGATCTGTAGCATTACCCTTAATGGTCAGGAAGGTGCTGCAGACCATCCTAGGTGCTCCCCATGGGGTCTGTGCTGGAAGGGTGCACTGGCTGCTGCTCGGCTTGATACTCTAGCACACGGCCTGCCTTGAGAAGATGTCTTGGCTTTCACAATGGTGGAAATGGGGCAGTGGCTGCCAGCTGTTGATGGAATGGGGTGAGCAGTGTGTTTGGGATGGATTCAAGAGTAAGGGCAGAGTAAGACTGAGAGTAAGGGCAGTTTTCCCAATTGACTGACACAAGCTGTGTAAGAGGAATCCAGAGTCCTTAGGCTTCTACACACTTGCCTTCTGCAGATGCTCTTGTTGAACTCCAGTTAATAAGTGCAATGTTCTGGGTAGTTGCTGCTCTTTTCCATAGGAAAAATGTTGTGTTGGGAGAGGACTTGTGGGGATTACAACTTTTCTTTCAGTGCTAGATGAAGCCACCAGTGCCTTGACAGAAGAGGTGGAGCATGAACTGTACCGTCTGTGCCTTCAGCTGGGCATGACGCTCATCAGTGTGGGACACAGACCCAGCCTGGAAAAGGTGAGATGGGGAGACAGTGTTCCATGCTTCCCTTGTGGTGGCAATATCAAGGAGGTAGAGAGGGTCCCTGGCTAGCAGAGGGGAGTGACTAAGGCTGGAGGAGACCTCACTGTGGGAGGACATGCCGTTATAGAGACATCCTTCAGCATTGTGTTATTGAATTGCAGTTCCACAGCTGGATTTTGAAACTTCATGGGGAGGGAAGATGGGAGCTCACTCGAAGTGAGAAGATGAAGCGGCTCCCTGCTGGGGAAGGACACTGAAAAACATCTTTGTCTGACCAGATGCAGAACCTGCACATCTGGAAGAGCTCTCAATAGCAGACATGGAGCTGCCAAGCCAGCAGCTGTCAACATGGGATTCAAACAGTGCAAAACCAGTTCTGGATTCTGCTGATGGACACAGAGCATGTCTGAACTCATGGTATGGGTTCTGCCAGGAGCAGACATAACCATGCCATCCTTCTCCCAGCCTCCTTTTGCCTCACTGGCTCTCACAGAGGAAAGGGGCTGAGCTGCTAGGCTGCCCAAAGAGAAGATGCTGCCTCATGGGCCTTGTAGAAACAATGGCCAGAGGAACCTTCACTTTGTCTGGGATGCAGTGGGGTGAGGCAAGGATGCAGCCTCCTTTGCTACTCTCTGTGCCTTGCTGGGTGCTCTGTCTTTGATACATATCTCTGCAGAACAGATTTCTGTACCTTGTGGCTCTGTGGAGGGTTGTGTTCCCCAGCAGGAGCCAAGGGATGCACTGTAAGGGAAGGAGAATGCTGGCACAAAGAAAGGGTGTGTCTGCTATCTTATGACACACAGCTACAGGTGAAAGGAACATTTTTGTATTAAAATCTGGGGCCTGTTTTCAAACTATTTTTATGGAGAAGAGTCAGTATTTGTTAACTGGGCTGCTGCATGTTTTCTTTTTGGGGTTTGCTTTGGAGGAGATGCTTGTACATTGACAAAGGTACCGGACTAGACTATGGCTGAAGAGCAGAGCAGGTGTAAGAGTAATATACCTGTCCAGGTCTGGGCATCCTGCACTTCGGCTGCCTCTACAGCTACCGTGAGGCACAAGGAACTCTAAGGAAGGCTTTTGTCTCTCTGCTTTTTGGGGTGGGAAATGCACCTTGTCTCTCCTTACTGTTCTGCCTGTGATGAATCGTTCTCTCACCTGCCTCACATACATGTGTGGAAACAAGTTTTGAGGGTCTCTGCATTGTGAAGAGGTCACTGCAAGACTGCAGTGGAGCTGTGGTCTCTGAGCACTTACTGGCTACCATTTGCTTAGTGGCATTTCTGGATGTTTCCCTGGTTTTGCAGTGAAGGAGGAGGAGGAGGCTGCTGGCAGAGCTAAACTAGTAGCCCTTCTGCCCCTCCACCAGGTGCTTGTGTCCCTCTATGATCTGCTGCACGGTTTCCTGGTCATCCAGTGTGGTTAGGTCCCCAAGCTCACTGGCTTTGTCCTCCACAATTTTCCGTAGAACCCGGCGCATAATTTTACCCGAGCGTGTCTTGGGCAGCCGGTGTGTGACCTGTGATGGGGAGGAGCAGAGTTAAGGCTGAGGGGAAGTGGTTGGCCAAGCTGCCAGGGTGTTGGACCAGCCTGCATGTGTTACCTGAACATAATCTGGAGCTGCGTACTTGGCAATCTTCTTTGAGATGAGCTTCTGTAGCTCAGCAGCAAGAGTCTCCTGTGTGTAGCCACTGTCCTTCTTCAGCACAACAAACACATAGACTCCTGGCAGGAAGACCACTACCTGAGGTTACTGAGCACTGTGCACACCGTGCCCCTGAGGGCCTGCCTGGACCTTGTGCCAGAAGAGAACCTCTCTCCTGATAGCCTCAGGAGATGCTCTGTAGCCAAAGCTGTGAGTGCTTTTGGCCATGGTGCTGCTGCCACCTTATGCAAAGCCTAGCTGGTCGCATGCAGGTTGTGATGGCTGTGCTGAGATCCCCACTAACATGCTGTATGGTGTGGACACAGCATTGTTACCAGGGCTTGATGTGACAGTGCCACTTCCCACTGCAGTGCCATAGCCCCAGGAGAGATGTTTCAGGAGCAGAAAATCAAGCATCTTACCTTCTCCCTTGATCTCATGTGGATAGCTGATGACGGCAGACTCTGCCACTGCCACATGGTGATTCTGGAAGAGAACGGGGCTAGGGTTTGGCTCAGTGCTTTCAGCAGGCTGGCTGCCACATGTGAGCTGCCCTGAGTTGGTTTGGCTGCTGCAGCCCACAGTCATGCAGAGGGATAGGAGGGGCTTCAGGTGCCCTCTGCTCTTTTTCCTTCTTGCCTCAGTAGGTCCACAATCACAAGTCTTTTCCCCCTGCCCCAACTGCTGTAGGTTTGCACCTTGTAGACCTTGTTCTGTGCCTATAGGTTGCTCCACCAGATTTCACAATTTTCACTGGCCCAAAGATGCTCCTCAACATGTTTGGCTGCTGCTTTGGGTTTCACCCACTTACAGCAACCACCTTATCAGGCTTTCTCCCTCCCTTGCTTCAGAGAGAGAGAATGAGAGGGGAAAGGGTGGGAAGCTGTTCCCACAGGCGGTCTCTGAGTCCAACACTGTTCTCTATTGCTACAGCAGCAGTGTATTTCTGTCCGGATATTTCAAAGACACCTCCCTGAGCACCACCAATGCACCTTTGCTGTATCCTCAGATAGCTTTATCTCCCCCACTACACCTCTTACCACAACATCCTCCACTTCTGCAGTGCCCAGCCGGTGTCCACTGATGTTAATGATGTCATCCAGCCGTCCTGTCAGCTGGTAGTAGCCCTCACTGGTACGATATACACCATCCCCCGTGAAGAAAAACCCTGCAGTGGCCAGAATCATGTCATGGTCACTTGTTGCAGTGAGCATGTGAGCTGTTCACCAACTGCGCTCTCACCTTGCCCCGTTCTCTCTCTTGGTGCCAGGGTTCATGTACTTTGCTCCTTCCTCAACTGCTATGGGTGAAGATGCCTACCTTCCTTCTTAGTCTTCTACCTCTTTTGGTACCTGATCTATCATCAGGCTCCTTCCCTCATTCTGCAGTATGCTGGAGCCTGCCCAGGCTACCTCATCACCACATGCTGGGAACACTTTGCTCCAGTGCAGGTCCCTCTGGCCTTGCTGCTTCTCTTTGCTTCACATCAACACACACATTCAGGCTTGCTCAGTCTCAGGGTGAGTGACAGAGGCTGACAGGATTTGCAAGAGATGCAGCAAGAGGTCTGTCTGTGCTCAGGGGGATTTGGGACAGAAGGACAAATCCAATGCCTTAAAATGACTTGTTATCCAATGGGGATTGGTGAGAGAGACCCATTCCCAGGGCAATGTTATGGCGTCGGGTCTGGGGCAATGAGGGGCCTCAACACTGTGGAGGGTTTGTGGAAGAACAAAGCAGCAGTACCAGATCTCCTGAATCCTGCCTCCATGCAGAAAGCCAGCAGCAGATCCAACCATACCTAACTGAACATGTCTGCAGCGTCCTGCCACACGCTTTCCTTACCTGGATAAGGAGTCAGATAGGTTTCCAGAAATCTCTTGTGGTCATTGTAAATGGTTCGTGCCATACCTGGCCAGGCTTGTGAGATGCAAAGGGCTCCAGAGATGTTGTTTTCCAGAAGGACATTTCCCTGTAAATTAGTTATTTTTAGTAGCCTTGGCTGAGGGTACTGAGGATGTCTAGTTATTGCCTGTTTTAACAAACCTGTCATGGAAATGTCGTGGAAGGCAGTGAGAAGGGTCCTTTCTCCCCACTCCAACAGGACAGATTAATCTCTTCCAGCAACTGCCTACCATGGTGGGATGCAGGGCCCCCTCCAGGGAGACTGGCTATCCCTGCCCACCTACCTCACCTTGGAAAAATGTGCCAAGAAGCCAAAGCATAGCCTGTCTCTGTCTTGTCAGGACACCACAAACTAGAAACAGCTCAACTCTGCACTAGTTTGAAGAACAGCTTCACTGTTTGTCCCTTTCCAGTAAAGAAGGTTGCTGTCTAGCAGAGGTGAGCAGGAAAGACATGTTTACAATTCTCCACTCCCATCAGCAAGTTCATACTGCAGGTGTCTGGGGGAAAGTGGGCTGGGCCAGTGCTTGGACTGCAGGTTATAAATATACCTTGTCATCCAAGAGAGAGGGGCTGATCCCAAAAAAGGGTCTCATAGCCATGCCTGGAAGGATTTCAGCTCCAGGATTAGAAGGACGGGGTGAGATACAGATGCCTCCTGTTTCTGAAGGAAAAGAAACTATAATGTTCATCAGAGCCAGAGAGAAAAGGAAAGCCAAGTAGCACTGCTTCTCCAGCAGCCTTTGCCCTGGCCCACACTGCACAGACTGGGACTGGGTTTGCCAGAGAGCTGAGGATGGCTCTTTGCAGATGGATGATTGTGCTCACTTAGTTCAGCAAGGATCTGCTGAGATCTACTATCAAATCCCCTGTGCTTGTCTGGGTTAGCTTTAAAGGCCATTTCTCTCTTTCATGTGTAGGTGCTCCTGGGCCCTTACCACCTCACTCATACAAGAATGTCAGTAACAACCGTTATCACTTGGTCAACAAAGCAGCAGGTCATTCAAAGCCTGGAAACAAGGAATCATAGGCATCTCACCAGTTTGCCACCATGTGTCCACTACTGGGCATCGTGTCTCACCAACCACATGGAAGTACCATTCCCACGCTTCTTTGTTGATGGGTTCCCCCACTGCAAGGGGAAAGACAAGGGGGCAGAGCTGAAAGATCAGGTTAAGGACACAGCTTCCTAGGGCTTGCTTGTGGGGCCACCCGCAAATAGGGCAGTCTCTTGACTTTGGGGTCTCATGTTGCTGTTTTTCTTGGCATTGGTGGGAAGGGGCACAATATGATGCCCAAGGACTTGCTGCTCCCATCATGCTGCTTCAGTTACCTGAGCCAAGCACTTTGAGGGAAGAGCGGTCATACTTCTTCACCCATTCATCACCATATCTCAGGAGCAGGCGGATGGCAGTGGGTGCTCCATAGAACTGGTTAATTCTTAACCTCTCTACTGTTTCCCAGTATCGGCCTGGAATGGAGACAGGGCCAGTAAGCATCCACATAGGTCCTCCCAGCTCAACACCAAGACAGAGAAAGAAGAGGTGAGAGCAAAAGCTCTCTAGCAGTGCCAGGACCTTCCCAGCCATGCTGGGAAAGGCTGAAGCAGTTCAGGAGCAGCAGCAGATCTTTTTCCTCCACATCACGTAGCTCTGCTACTCTCCCTGCCACAGGTAGGACAGGGAATAACAACTTCACATGTGGAGAAGCAGCAGTGGCTTCCTAAGCAGAGGAAAAGACTATTCCCCTTGCAGCTCTTGACTGTGCACAGCCCACAGTCTGCTCCTGAGGCAGTGGAGGCATTGCTACGTATATCCTGGCATCAAGCTGCCTGCAGGTCTTTCAGGGTGCTGTGGAATGTTCCAGCTCCCCTGAGTCACTTTACTCACCAGGGTTAGGATGGACGGGAGTGCTCTCAAAAAGAACTGTGGTGCCACCATTGCAGAGGGGGCCGTAGACCACATAGGTATGCCCTGTAATCCAGCCAATGTCTGCTACACAGCCAAAGATGTCCCTGTCCTGGTAGTCAAACACGTACTGAACAAGAGAAGAGAGGCAGTGAGAGAGAGCACCTGGGCCTGCCCTCTGGCAAGGGCAACAACTGAGCACCCTACCCTCTCTAAGCCCTAACCTAACATTACTGCATCCTTCTGTCTTCCTACCACCCCTGCGAGGACACCTCCTTCCTGCAGAGTTTTTGAAAACATCAGAAAAAAAATAAAATTCAGGTGCTTTATGAAGGTGCAGGAAACAGACACTTAAAAAAACCAACAAAAACAAACAACCGAAGTTGCTCTTTTCCGAAGGGGAGAGCTACAGCCTTTCCTTCCTTTTGCTAGTGTCTAGACAAGGCTGAGCCAGGTATCCTGTGGCATCAAAACAGAACCTTCTGGATAAGGATGGTCTCTCTATACTTACACGCCTACATGGAAGGAGTTGTAGGCAAGGACAAACTGATAGAGGATTCCATGAATCTCCCCTAGGCACTGCTGGGCTCCTGGACAGTAAACACTTGGGAAACCCTGAGCTCAGCAGGCAGCCCAGCATAGGCTTGAGGAAGCAAGCAGAGGGACCATGTGATGCCTTGGCCAGAACAACCCCAGCTTGCCCACAAGAAGTGGAATCTCTCCTCCTCAGCTAAATGAGTGCTGTCCTGTGCCTGCAGGCAGAAAGAAAGCAGAACAAGCTCTTCTTCCCACTGCCCCATTTATTTCTCAGGAGACCCTTGTCTACAAAGGTGGAATATGAAGGAACGATGCCTGCTCTGTGCAGGGCAGAACTGAGTGCTGTCATTTTGGCTGAAACACATCAGCTTCCTTAAGCACTCTCCTCCATTTCACTTAAGGCCAGTAAAGCTCCCTAGGGGCTGATCTCCCACTGGCCCATCGCTTCTTGCTTTCTGCTCTGACTTTGGCAGTTTCAGACCTTCCTGTCTCTTCCCGCAGCTCCCTGCTGCAGGCTTCCAGCTGGGGACTTCAGGGCCCCAAGTGTTCCAGAATGCTCATAATAGAAGCTTCCCCTACTTCCTCTGTTTTTTTTAACAGAGCATTGAGTTACGGTAGCAGCAGTCTGCCCCATCCAACTGAGGGATCTGAGCATGCCAGCCCTCTGTCCAGGTTTCCAGTACTCCTGAGAGCTAACATGGCCACGTGCTGCTCACCCCCTGCATTGCCATTCTGGAATGGCAGTCTTGGCTTTCACAAACCTGCTGTGATGGTCTTGAGAGGGTCATGTATCATGCTGGGCAAAGCTTAGCTCCCAAGAAAATCAAGGGCTTCCACAGATCCCTGGCACACACCCCGGGAGGTATGGCCTAGCATTCACGACCCAGCCAGCCCCAAGCTTGCTTTGTCACAGTGTATATGGTCTGAGGCACTACTGGAACTGCAGTCATGCTGAGGGAGAGCCAGACCCAAAGCTGGGACTGCTCAGTTAGGAACTCCGTCTTACACGGAACTCCATATAATGTCATAGACACGCCACTTGCAACCATTCCTGCAGCCACCTGTACCTCCATGTTGTGCTCAGTGCCCTTTTATACAGCTCTGTTAGAGTTTGCTTTTGGCATGTATCATGATTAAAGGCTTTCCTCTTCCCAAAGAGGACCCACACTCTTCAGGTATAGACCATTTGTCATGAAAGTACTCACTATCTTTTACAAAGATTGTCCAATGTGCCTCTCCCAGAAACACTGCCTTTGATCTCTCACCTGAGTTGGCATAATTACACTTAGGAAAAGCAAGCTATGTTTCTTAGGAGCAAATTGTCTTCTTTCTCCTCATACAGTAATATAAAATTATTCTTACAGGTCTGAGCGTCCTACCCAGTTGTTCTGTTTAGTCTAGGACAGTGAAAGAAAGAAGAAAGCCAAGAAGGTAGCTCAGAGAAGTATGTGTTTGGAAAACCCTGTTTAAAACTGCCTGTAGGCAGATGTACTCTACTGAGTTGAGCCCTCGGAGAGTTCCCCAGAGAGTTTGCGCTGGATAAAGATGAGCTTGTAATGCAACAGGGAGCACATCTATCCCCTGCACTGCCTGTGAACTGCTGGCTCATGAGCAGTATGTGGCTGGAATCCATTACCTTGTGTGTGAGAGCAGCAAACAGCAAGTAACCAGCTTGGGAATGAACCAAGCCCTTGGGTTTGCCAGTACTGCCGGATGTGTAGAGAAGAAACAACATGTCTTCACTGTCCATGACAGCAGGCTCACAGCACACATCCTCCTTCATCATCTCCTGCAGGAAAGAGCACAGCACTTCTCTCAGAATCTCACAGCCTCCCCCATGTTGTCCCCGCACCTGCCTGTGCACCTCTCCTCCAGGTCTCCCCTCTGAGCACCTGTGCCACCTTGCTTCCCCCAAACATCATCACTATCTCTGCACCTCCACTCCACTTGCTCAGCAGCCTGAACTCCCTTTCACTTTGCCGAGCTGGCAAACACCCTCCTCAACCAGAGCAGACCTGCTGAGTAAGAGGTAGCTATTTTTAAGCTGCTGCTGCTCTGACCAGCACAGAAGTCTTCCAGGAAGTCTTTCTAGCCCTAATTGCTTGCAGATGTGATGAGCAGAAGTAGAGATAGAGAGACTACTGTGCAGCTCCAGGGAGCCAGCAGAAATGCACAGCAGGGACTCACCTGTTCAGAAACAGTGGTCCATGCTGGCAGCCCAGCCAACCTATGTGCCACAGATAATGGGCACACAAGCAACCTCCCTACCTGCTTCCTTGGACACAAGCTGCCAGCAGCACCCACAGAGAGTGCCAAGTCAGCCAGCAGGGCAGTGTTTGACAGTGCAGTGGCAGTCCAAGGCTGGGTTCACAAAGTAGCAATCTGTGTCTGGTGTGTGTCCAGCCCCCAGTCCACCTTGCTATGAGCCCTGGCTTGCACTGCCTGCCACTGACAGTACAGGACTGGTAGTGTGGGAGGAGACACCAGTTGCCCATCCTGATGGCTCTTGGGAATGTCCTGAACTCATGCATCTCCAGCTGCCACTGCTGCTGTGGACAATATCCCCAGATTGCGCCAATGCCAGCAAAATTCTCATGGCTAGCCAAGACTCTCCACCCACTGTCCCTGCTCCCAGAGCAAACATTTTGTCCAGGGGAAGTGCCAGTAGCACTAGGCAGCTTCTCACCTCTTCCAGTGGCACATCTAGGGCTGTCATGGGAACCTTGCTGGTGGTCCTCATGGAAACCAGAACCCGTTTTACTCTAGGACACTGCTTCACAGCCTGGTCCACTGTCTTCTTTAGCTCAATAACTTTGCCGCCTCTCAGCTCCTGGTTCACTGTAATCACCGTTTCTGACTGGGCTGCAGAAGACAGAAGAGTCACATAAGCAGCTATGCCCCTCTCTATCAGTCATACAGCAGTTTGGCTCTACCATGACCCTGTACCTCTCTCTTTGTTCCTCAGCCACTTTTACTCATGTCCTTCATTTAGCAAAAACAGCAGCTTTGCATCTTGGTTTTCCATTAATTCCTGCCTGTGTTGCATCCCCTCACAGCAGATGCTTTATCCCAGCCCTTCAGTCCCATGGATGAAAGAGAAAACGAGTTCATCCCGTGGACTGGAAGGTATTTAGTGAGCTCAATGCATTTTCTGCTAATCCCTGCTACATGGCTCTGCATCATGTCAGGGTACCCTCAGATAGCCCACGGAGCCTTACTCAGAAAACCTCTGCCATCCATACAATCCTGAGCTCCCCAGATGCTGAACCAACAAACTCAGCACTGTCTCCAAGGGAAATATGTCACTCTTCCCCACTGGCTCTTACCATCCTGGATCCTGTCAGCGAGGGACTCTGCACTGAACCCAGCGAATACCACAGCGTGCACAGCCCCGATGCGGGCACAGGCCAGCATGCTAGCCACTGCCAGTGGGCATGGCGGCATGTAGATTGTCACCCTGTCACCCTGTTTCACCCCTTGCCGTTTCAAGGTGTTTCCCAGGCGACATGTCAGCTCCAGCAGTTCCCTGCCCAAGGAAGCAATGACACAGTTAGAGACTTTCTTGCAGATCTACCCTGTGTGCATAAAGATGGGGGACCTCAGAGTCAGAGGGACTCAGCTTATATCCCTACACTCCTCACTCTGGAAGTCCATGGGAGAGCTGTAAAATTCTGTGGGAAGGAAAGGAGAAAACAGTCTCTAACATGGGTTGTTATTTGTGGACAAGAAAGAAAGCAGAATGGTTTCTACACAGCAATGGCCACTGTCAATTCCTCTGTCTCAGCCAGCCCACACCACCTCAGCTGACTTTCCCAGTGACAGCCTACTTATTTCTTACCAACCTGTACAACTGGTGTGACTCACTACCGTGCATAGCTGGAGGCTACATGTAAAAAGTGAGATACTTTCCCCCATGAAAACAGCTTTGCTAAAGCTGAGAAGGTCTGTCCTGGTTTGGGACAAATATGTTCAGAGAGATAAATATTCTCTGAGAAAAGGGAGGCGGCAGCTCCCCCTCCCCCACGGTGGGAAGAGAGAACCTGGAAGATTCAGAGGCCTTTTGTTGATATGATCTCCTTCTTCCTTTGCCATGGAGGAGAAAATGCGGGGCCCCCCCCCAGGCCAGGCCGGTGAAAGGGTCTCCCAGTGAGGTTTCAATGTTCTAATGTCCCAAACAAGTCCAGAAACAAAGAAGAGAAACCAAACTCCCAGGGAAACACAGAAGCTCCACTCTTCACCCTCTCTCCTCTCTGTAGCATGCAGCATACCTTCCCCCCCCGCCCCCGGAGCCCTTTTCAAGCCTTNTCTGTAGCGTGCAGCACCCCCCCCCCGGAGCCCTTTTCAAGCCTTATATCCTGCAGCTGTGGGAAGGAATGTTAACAAGCCCAAAGGCTCTGCAGCTGGGACCTGAGTATTCCAGGGGTCTTGCTGGAAATTTCCTCCTCAAACTGCTGTCTCAGCTCTCGGGCCCAGTTTAAAGACACAGAAAGGCCCAAGATTCATTTTTCCTGGTGTAGAGTTAGCGATATGGCGATATGGGATACATCATAAAGTCACCCCAAGACAAGGTCAAGTCCTCCAAAGCTTGTGCCCACCAGCAAGAACAACAGCTGTAGTAAAGCAGTAAGCAAAACGATGCCTCTCCTGAGAAGCGTCCCTCCCAAAAACCACAGCTTGGCTGTCAGTGACTCATTTTATGGGAAGGCTCTCCATGCAGGGAGATTGGCAGGGGTGGGTGGTCATATTTGTCATGTGAGGTCTGGAGCCAGAGAGGACAGAGGGATTTTTTTTGTATGCAGTGAGATGTAAGTGAACTCTGTGGCAGAGACTCAGAGAGCGGGAAAATTAAGCTGGATGATGGGGAGGGCCTCAGACCAACCTAGCAGGGCTGGACAGGCAGTTACTCCAGAGAGCCAAATCCAGCAGCACTGCCAACATGCAGATGAGCATGAGATTTCTCAACACACATGCAGCTGGCTTCTCTTGCAGACCATTTAGATGCCAAGTTTAGATACCAAGAACATTGCTGGGAAGGCACACATGTGACTTTTATGTGTGTCTTAACTACAAGCATTGTAGTGCTGGCCCAGGGGTCTTGCATCTGCCTCCCCAGCTGGGTAGAGACTCCTCAGAGCCCAGAGGGTTTAATCAGGAGGTAGTCTGAAGTTTCAAATCAGCACAAGCAAGCCAACGGCCACCATTCTGTTGATCTATCTGTGTGAAGGGATGCTGCATTCCCTCACATGACAGACATCAGCAGATCAACCCTGTGCAGTATTCATGCATGCTGCAATGTCTCTCATATGCTGAGGGGTAATTACTGACCTGTATGTCACCCGTACCTCTTCTCCTGGTTCATCCTTCTCCCAGATTAAGGCCACTTTGTCTGGGGCTACATGGACATGACGGTCCAGACAATTCACTGGAATAAAAAACCCAGTCTCATCAACAAAACAACCCTCAGTACATCTTACCTGTCATAAAGCCAGAACTGGCAGTTTCATTTTCAGACCAGTCAGGGCTGTGTGTGGGTCTTCTCAGCGTTAGCATTGTGCAACCTTTGTGGATACCAGCCAGCAGATCACAAGCACCATCCCAAGCTCATTAAACTCCTCACTACTTCAATACCTACCAATCCCCACTATCAGCTTCCCCCTTAACCGCAACTCTATGCAGTCCAGAGCAAAAACTGCCTAAAGTCCCTTTGGAGGTCACATCCCCAGTGCCCTCAGAGTCCCTGGCAAACATTAACTCAGCCTGCCTAAAGTCCCTTTGGAGGTCACATCCCCAGTGCCCTCAGAGTCCCTGGCAAACATTAACTCAGCCATCACACCACCCAGTACTGCCTTGCAGCTGCCTCTGGGGCGGACTAGGGCAGGTTTTTAGTGGCTCCTAAATAACAAATGTAGGACAAAATGAAACTCTGCACAGGAAAGCTACAGGGTGCATTTATCCAAGATGAAAGAGAGCCAGGGCAAAGGCAAAGTGCACAGCTCTTGGCTTTCCAAGGACATCATAAGCTGAGGCTTTAGCTGTAGTTCTTCCAAGAAAAGTTTCCCACATTGCTGGCAGCTGCAGTTTCCTCAGAAGCCTTGTTCCACTCTGTGTTTTCCTTAAATTTGCTACTGTGGATCATGCAGTGGCCCCAGTTTGCCCACCAAACTGTTTTTTTCTCCTGACCATTTGTAGTTTTCCAGGAGAGAAAGAAATGCACATGAAAGGAGGAACAATAAAATCTCAGATCCTAAAGGCAAATAACCCTTACTCTCTTTCCAAAATGGACTACAAGACCTGATTTTCTGAGAGGTTTGTCTCTTGTTTTGAACACTGGGACTAACAGCACTGTGAGCAGGACACAGTGTCACCAGCCTCTATGTCTTCCTCTGGTAGCCCCCCTAAGGCAGTAGCCCCAGTCCACAGAAGAGCCTCCCATGACAGTGGGGACTTCCAGTATGGCTCATTGCTCCTGTATTTTGCTTTCTGCAGATGTATCCCACCTTTGCTGGGCAGGAATGGCCTAATGTAACCCTGCCTGCTGAATACACAGGGTTCGGTGCTGTTGCCTGTGTCCTGCAGAACAGAGCCTGTGGGATCCACAGAGGCTGAGGGAGAACACCTTGGCTCCCAGCACACCCCAATCCAGCTGCAGCCCCTCCAGAGAGACCCAGTTGCTCCCTTAGGACCAGCTACAACCTTATACTACAACCACTGCAGGACAAACTGATCTTTTGGAGATCCCCCTCTCTCCAACCCTTTAACTGTGTTGCTCTTCTGATATGCTTCCAGAGCTGAAGCCTCATGCATAGAAGCCCCCTGCAGACTCTTGGTAGGATCCCATGTCCACCTCCCTCCTTACCTGTCACATTCAGCTGCCCACCCAGGAACCAGGAGATCCTGCCCCGGTGCAGGTTGCAGTCCTGGACAGAGTGGAAGGGGGTGATCCAGGTGAGCCGGCTCCTTCCTAGTGCTCCCCAGAAAGCATCCCCTTGCTCCACTGACACCTTGTACAAGTCTTGGTGGTCCTTGGGTCTGTGGAAGGCGATGGCTTCAGGCATGTAGGCAGTGAGGGGCCCATGGCTCCAGGCTTGGGCACCTACCCACACAGGGAGGCATCTGGGAGCCTGAAAAAGAGCTTTGGAGAAGCGGGTCCTGACCAGCAGTAAGACCATCACCACGCAGTACCTGCCTCTCACCAAGGAGTTGGGTACCTGGAGCCCTTGCAGCTGCTCAGGACACCTGGCCCAGACAAAACCCAGGGCCCTGTGGAACCTGAGGCTATGTCGTCCTGGGCTGACTGGACACAAAACAGCTCTTCCACACAGAAAGCGTAGGCACTCTTTGCCCTGCCTTGTTCCTCTCCTCCTCTTTTCCAGAGCACTATGGGAAAAAAGAAATTCAATCACTTTAAGGGAGGAGAAAGGGGTGGGCTGTAGAAATATTTGACTGAAAATAACCTTCATGCTAATTTGAGTCCTGACAGCCGCTCT
Source organism: Calyptomena viridis (assembly GCA_013390005.1). Lineage (NCBI taxonomy): Eukaryota > Metazoa > Chordata > Aves > Passeriformes > Eurylaimidae > Calyptomena > Calyptomena viridis. The sequence continues at coordinate 260,958 of WEIV01030408.1, forward strand.
TGAACAAGAGCCAGGTTCAGCATGTGCCTGGGCTCCCTTCAGGGGCCAAGGTGCCTGGGCCAGGCTCTAACAGCCTGTTTCTGCTCTTGCTCTACCAAGATGCACTGCATCCCCAGACTCCTTTGCTTCAGCCCCACTTGCCTCCCTCACTCCCCACAGCTCCCCCACTGCTGGCCACAAAGGCAGCTTGGGACAGGTCACCTGTAAAAGTTGTCTCCCTCATGAGCGATAGGACTATCTCTTTCCCAGAATTAAAGCCCATTTTCTACAGAGCACTAGGCTGTGTTATCTGTGGTGGGCCAGTGACGGTTTTACTGATGGCTGTCAGCTGCAGGAGGAGCATGTTGCATCCCATCCCACCTCACTGCTGGGCAGCTATCAGGGCTATCCCCTACAGCAAGCTGGGCTGGGCTCTCTGCCTCCTCTCAAACCCTACAGACTGGCTGTACCACCAGGTGGACTTGGAGCACTCAATGAGGCCATGGTGGAGCAGAGGGTGGTGGTTTGGCATGAAACACTGCAGTCCATGTCCTAACGCTGAGACCTCCCACCACCCACTGTAGTAGAGCAAAGCTTCTTCCCTGCCTCCAAGCACCTTTTTTTCTGCTTTCCTTTCCTTCAGGCCCATATAGGTAGGTTTTTTTAAGGAAGAGTTTGGAGGCTTCCTTAATTTCATCAACCATGTTAACCTCCCTTCCTAGGGGGCACAAGAAAAGGGCAGAAAAAGGCTCTCCCTGCAAGTAGGGCTGTTCTTAACCAGGCACACCAATGAGATCAATAGCAGACATTGCAGGTTAGTAGATTTCTTCTTTACTCTTCATAGTGCGACACCACTCATGATCTGTGGAGCTGATATCTTTGGTGAACAGGCTGGACACCAGTATGGGGGACAGGCACTATTTGCCATCAGGTACAGTCATCCCAGACTATACATCCGATTTGTATCAGAGCTTCCCCGAGCTCAATGGGTACCTACAGGGGCTCTGTTCCGCTGGGGAAACACAGTCCTGTGGACTTACAACCCCTCCACAAAGTCAAGCCCAAGCAGCCTCATCATTCCACAAGCCTCTTGTTTACTATGCACACCTGATCTGCCTACCTCAGCATCTTTCCCCTCCATATAAGACATTAGGTTCTTCCATCAGACCATCCCCAGATGCCCTTAGCAGGGCAGGCAAGTCTCAGCTTCTTATCTGGTAACTCAGAAATAGGCCTCTGCTGCTCTCAAATCAGAGCTCACCTTGCTGGAAATCCCATCAGTACCCTTTCCCCTCAACCAGCTCCCCTGCGCTTGCAGTGTTTGACTTCTTCCTCGGCTCCTCAGGCCAGCTGGGTCCTGCAGCCTGCTCCTGGCAGAGGCTGAGCCTGCCCAAAGGTCTGGCTGACTCTCTAACACCAGGGCACTTATGATATAGGGTGACCCAAAGCACAAGGGCTGTTCTGGATTCTGAAGTGACTTGTTTTCTGACCAGCTGTATGCTGTAACTTCTGTTCCAAGTGCAAGTACATCCCTTTCAACTTTGTCTTTCACTGCAAAAGGAGAACAGCACCTAAGGCCTGTCTTCTCCATGACTGGGTGGGGAGGAAGGTGCAGACCTCTTTCTGTGTCGCTTTGGATCCCCCACCTCCCTCTGATTACAGCCTGACATCATGCCCCCCTTATCTTTGGCTGAACTCACCCTCCTTGAACATTGATGACCAGACTCATACACAGTATTTCCGTTTAGTTTTATTCTTGTTCATATCTTTACAGAAAATGGCACATAAATCACAGATGCTGGATGACTAGAAGTTGTTACAGCTCCATATCTCAAACACCTCAATACTGAATTCTTTTCTCACTGTATATACATTATTTACACTCCATGGGCTATCATCTAACACGTCAAACGACCAGGGGACAAAGACGAAGAGGGTTTGGATGAATGGGTTGAACCTTTGATGGAAGAAGAACTCTGAGGACAGGGTGCTCACAGCTGAAAGCAGGACAGAAAGGATCACCTGGAAGTCACTGTCCTATAGCTTTCAGAGTGGAAGTAGTGCCTTAGTGAGATGGGAAGGTGATGGTACAATGGAGCAGGTTTGGCTATGTGGGTCTGCATGTGCTCGTATGGGATGTATTTACACATTACAGGGTGTATCAGGGTGGATGTGCATGGCTGTCATTCCCTTTAACACTCAGAGGGTGAGCTGGACAAATTCAATTCAATAAATACATTAGATGGATGTTGTCTTGCCTGCAATAATGTATTCAGTAAATAATTTCACTATTTGGCCCCTCCATGGGAGTGCAGGACTTTTGCGTTTGGGGCATAGTCAGAACCAACTGTGCAGACCTGCAGGAGCCAGTAGCATGGGCTTGGGTCACCTCAGGGTGCCACGTGGGTCTAGGGTGTTATGCCTGTAGGCTAAACCTGCCTCTCCTTGCCAAAGACGGGCAAAACATAACTGCTCTAAAGTTGCAGCCCCTTTCCAGCAGACCCCAGTGCTGGGCAGGGAGGAAGGGGTGGAAGGTGCAAACCACCCTGGATGGATAGTAATCATTTCATGCAAACACTGCCATGGGCTTGTCCTGCTGTGGCCTGGGCCAGAGGCAGAGGGGATGGTCAGGGGAAGGTAGTGGGTCTGCCTGTGGCACAGTGGGACAGGGCGCAAGGGGAAGGGGCCTGGGCAGCACTGGGGAGAGATGTGCACCAAGGAGGGGTATGACAGCAGGGAACAGGCTTGCTTCAGGATGGCAGATGGGGCTTGGGGCTGCAGCAGGAGAAAGCCCCAGAGCTGGTCATGAGGCTGAAGGGACCAGAGCCTTGGTGTCCTCTTGGGTGGCAATGATGATGTGACATTTCCTGGTCTCCCAAAAGGAAGGGGTGGGAGTGAAGAAGGCCTGGTGGGGCAGAGGAGTGAGGGGCAGGGGTATGTTTAAGGGGAGCAGGCAGTGGGCACCCCGGCCAGGCAGCCCCAAACACAGAGACCAGGGCCCTGCTCCCTGGCAGGGGTGGCCAGGGGGGCCTGTTAGTCCAAGGGGGAATGTGGCCCCCAGAGGACCCAGTGTCTGTTGGGGCCGGCTTCTGCTACATCTCTTCCCCCTAGATCAGCTTCTCCTCCTTCTGTGATGAGTTCAACTTCTCTGTCTGTCTCTCGTCGTCTGCAACTGACGTCTCCTCCCCTGTCTCTGGCTTCCTGCCTGGGACTGGGGTGTCCCCAGCGATGGTTCCCAGGACTTTGGTGCTGTGCTCCTGAGCTTTGGCCCTGAGGGCAGCAATGCTGTTTTCTCTCAGTTCCTCTTGGGAAATGGTGGTTTTGGGATCCGGACCCCTCTCTTCCTTGTCACCTTTGTCAAGCTTGGGCAGGGCCTGGCGCTCCACCTCTGTCTTCCTCCCCGCCTCAGCCGCTGCCTCCAGAGATTTTTTGTGCATCCCTAAAAAGAATTGTTGGTATTCGGGTTTAGAAAAGCGCCTGGGCATGGGAAAGCCATCTTGAACTGAAAACAGCAAAGATAAAGAGAGGCCAGAATTAAGGAAAAGCAGAAACCCTCGCTTCACACAGCAGTCACGGTGAGCCACTTGTTCCGGCTCCCGTGCAAGGGCAGCCCAGGCAAGGCAGCTGCCTGCTGGGGCAGCCTGGCATCTGTGGATTCAGGGCTGCCTCCAAAGGTCTATAATTACTCTACCCTTCATTTCTCTCTGTGAACCTAAAACTAACTTGTCCCTGCATGGGGATGAAGGTCTCAGATGGCAGCACAGTTTCCTGAGCTTCACCAGGACTGAGGAGGGAGATCCCTCATTGCTTATTTTTGTATCAACCTACTCCACACCCCTCTGCCTCTCTCAGTTTCACACAGACAGAAGGACAGCCCATCATCCAAGATGCCAGACACTAGTCTTGGGGCAGAACCAGCCTGGGAGGTCAGAAAGAGGGAAACAAAGAGCAGGATTGTAGTAGGGTAGCTGCTACCTCCGTGTCTGCACAGAAAACCAAGTGAAACCAGAAAGAAATGCATTTCCCACAGGTGTCAAGAGCAGGAGGAGGCAGCAGAGTGTTCCCCCTGGGACTTGTGGCAAGGACAGTGCATTTCGGAATCCTGACACCCCACACAGCATCACAAGGCTGGAAGAGCAAGACTGGGATGACCTCCTTCCCTGGACAAGGTTTGTAGCCTTTGCTGCAGGGCTTGGCATGGAGGATGCTTCAGCCATAGGAACTGAAGGCTAACACCAGCCTGAGCATGAGGGCAAATTTCTGCCCTGGCCAGATTCTGCAGGCCAGGATCCAAGGTCCAGAAGGAATTTGGGATGAGTGATCAAACCCTATTGACAAGGGTCATTAGGGAATAGGGGGCATTGAGGGAGGCAGGACAGGGGTGGCCTCACCCTGCTGCACTTCACGCATTTTCAACATTACTCCAATTTCTTCCTCGCATCCCCCTCTTCAGGTCTACCCACTCGCCATCACCCATGAAGGCATCTGCTCTCTTACCCAGGAGCCAAGGGGCGCAGGACTCCATGATGCCATCCTTGGCAGACTTGAGGATGGACTCAGGCAGTGGGATGGAGTGACGCACCATGGCACCGTAGAGCCCATACTCAGCCATCACACTGCTTCTGCCCCAGCACTTCTCCCTCTTCCGCCATTTGGCCCGGCGGTTTTGGAACCAAACCTGGAGCAGGCAACAAGGAGGGACATGGTTTATTTATGGGGAGAAGGCATGTTGATCCCCTTCCCACAAGGTAACACACATTTGCACAGCAGGATGAAGGCAGATGTATGGATGCTTGACTACAGGTACTACAACCTCTTTCTCCATGCAGCAGACACCAGGTATCTCTCTCTCTCTCTCTTGCAGAAGTGGTGAGGGCTGAGTGTGAGAGCAGGTCCCATTCCTCTCCACAGGATGTAATTAATTTGCCATTGCAGCATCTGTTTCTAGTGGCTTTTTGGCTCTTGTGCCTGGGATTTTCTTTTATTATTTACCAGGTGTCTGAGCAGCAGCACAGGGCTGCAGGCAGTGGTGCCTGCAGGGAGGGCTGAAATGGGGGTGAATGCTGAGGAGAAGCTGGAAGGTGATCTGTGCGCTTTGCCCTGAATTCCCAGTTTGAAAAGCCCCTCATCATCTCAGAAAATTGGCAGAATAATCTCTGAGCTGTGACCTGAGGGGCATCGAGCAGAGAGGCGGGTGGCAATGGCGGGGAGGGGGATGATACTCGCAGAAATCTATTAGTGCTCTCTCTCCGATTTCCATTCCTCTTGTCTCCCTCGCCCTCCTCCCTCCCCGGCTCCCCTCCCTTCCCGCCGAGCAGAGGCATCAGCTTTAGATGAAAAATTGCTTGAGGTCTATTCAGAAGGAGGCAAAGGAAGAGTCAGCCCCAGGGGCAGCCCAGGCCTGATTGAAAAATAAGTTAATTTCAGTTTGAATCGATGGGCCTCAGGCACTGAAATATCACGGGAAATTAAAGCAGCTGGTCCCCAGGGAACCACGCCATTGACCTGCGCTAATTAATGCCATGGAGTTACCAGGCCCCTCTCAGAGAGGCAGCCCCTCCCTCCCTGCGGACACCCCAAACACCTCCTCATTTAACTAATTAGACTCACAGAAAATTGGGTGTTAATTTGTTTAGGATTTTTTTTCCTTTTCTATTTTTTTCCCTTCCTTTCCCGGAAAATACACTGCAGAATGGAAATGAATGGCGTGGTCTCGCTGGCAGATGGATGCTCGGGGTCACTCCGCAATCTTCTCCGACTTGATTGCTTGATTAGGTCGTTAGCACATTAAAAAAAAAAATTGCTTGCCGTCTGGCGCTGGCCTGATGAGTGGGATGAGGCGGGAATCGCCTGGGTAATTTATCTTTTTATACTGCAAAGAATTTGATTTCAATCTGCAGATATATGGAGGTGCCTTTGACACCTGTTTAACATTACAGAGCTGACAGTTTAACCCTCTCTTGTCCCCACCGTTCGTTGCCATGAGGGAGCTCTGGTTGCAGAGGGGATTACTGGGGGTCTGTCTCAGTCCCCCAGCTCTGCCATGGGCACAATAAGACTGATACCGAGGAATGATGTCCTGCTCTGAGCTGGTAAGGCAAGCTTGCCTCTTCCACCTGTGCAGAAGGGAACTGCCCGGGAGTGAAGCCTTATGATGGGGACAGAGCTGCAGTGTAGGCGGGTGGGTTGCTAGCACTGGTGACAGCCAATCTTAGCCGTTCCTGGGCAGCCTTCCTTGCCTGCTTCACCAGAGAGCTTTGTAGGATGGGTGGGGTGGTGGTCCCAGGGGCTATCATCCTAGCTTCTCCCAGCAGAAGACACTCTGTGCATATCAGAGGGGATTTTACAGCCAGGCTGCTTTAACACACATCACGTCCTCTGCATGATAAACAGCCTGATTTACACTTTCATACTGCTGATATGTAACACCTGGACCATGGATGGCTGCAAATTCTCCAGGGCCTGAGCAAAGACCCTCAGAAATGCACAGCTTCCTCCATTCACCTGTTCCTCCATGCCTATGTGAAACATGGGTTTGCTTAGCCCAGCAGTCAGCGGAATATTGGCAGGGTCTCTCACTCCAGTCCAGGCATTGCTCCCACTCCCAGAGCACAGATCTGAAGGGGACTGGCTCACTCCCACTCCAACCTCAGCCCAGACTTCCTTGGTTCTTTCTAATCCGCCAGACTCAGGCTGTGGGGCAGTCATCCCCAATAATTCCATGCTGTTAGGGGGCAGCTTAATCCACCAGGAAATGGATCCTGCCTGTTCTGCCCTGGACAAACCAGTACAGTTAGGTGCATCACAGCAGAGTTCCTCTCTGGCTTCAGAGAGAAATTCCTGCACAGCCAAAGGGTTGCTGTCTGTAAATCTGGCTTGGTTTGGGACTGCAGTGACACATTTCCATGTGCAGAGTTCAGCTCTGTACGGCTGTTTTTGTCACCAGCTGCCACACTTAAGATCTTAGCCCAGGAACAGATTTTCTACCAAGTACCAAGAGGACAACTTTTTAAACTCTCCTCAATCTTTTATCAGGTGCCTATTCACTGATACTTTTATTACCTTTCCCTTTCTCCTCCCTCCTGCTTTCATGCTCCGAACATCTTCCTTCATGCTTCATGCTCCCCTACCCGTCTCCCTGGCCAGGTCTCAGTCTGCCCCAGCACTGTCCACTGCCATTAAACCTGCTGCCCTGGAGCATCCCCTTTTCCATGAGAGTGTTACACAAATATTGGAGGCAGCAGAAACTTTGCCAGCTGGCAGCCCAATTTTGACTAGAGAGAGTAGAAAATGTTCAATCAAAAAATGCTGATTCAATCACCCAGGAAAAACTGCATCCAGCCAGTGGAAGTGTAATCAAAATTATCTATGCCTTTGTTCTGAATGCTGTATTTTAATCTCAGATGCCTAAGACATGCAAAATCTATGCTTTGAAGCCAAATGGAAAAACCAAAATTACATCAACATGTCAGTAAGATCATTCTGAGATTTCTAAAACAAATTTTAGTCATTTGATGGGAATTTCCTCTTGATTTTGACTAGGAAAAACGAAAGTTTGAAATCCCAGAATGTCTATCAGAACAGAAATCAGGAAGATTGACCATCTTGCTTTAATACCAGGAGCCATATCTTCATCTCGGGCATGAAGCTGAGTGAAACGAATGGTGCTCAGTATTAAATCTTGCTGGGATCGGATCCCAGCCTAATGTCTCTGCCACAAGCTGATCCCAAGGAACACAGAGAGAAGAGCTTCAGAATGGCACTGGCAGCCCCTATGCCATTTCAAATCAGCAGAATTGTTCCCTGTGGCCCGTTCTCCTGATTTCATCCTCATTCATATGGCTCCATCAATGGGACTTTCTTCTGGGAGAAGATCTCACTTCTTTCTTCAAATTTCTTGACGTGTTACCAAAATTTTCCCATACCTTGATTCTGAGCTGAATTACACACCAGTTTTAGTAATTCCACTGTGTTGGTACATCAGCCACAACTCCAAAATATGCAGTTATTTATTATCTATTATTTATTATTGGCACCGCACTTTTCCTAGAGAGGGCTTCACCCTTGCACTTACATTTACTCATGATTTTTGTATTCTTCAGCTGCTTGTTGTCCTTGCTTGCTTTCCTTCTTCCATCTCTGTAAAATTTGATCTGCTTCAAGCAATGAATAGGTTTGTCAGCATTTTCTCTTGCCCCTTCTCATCCCACAGATTGGCTCAGTTTTGTGAAATGCTTTACTGATGTGGCTGTGTACCATGCACCCTCCTTCTCACTTGCTTTCATCTGGTTCTCTTGTTGCTCAGCCCAAAGTATGGTGAAAAGACTGTGTTTGCATTTCCACACCTAATGGGCAGTGGTGAAACCCTCTGATTAATTTTAGACTGAAGCACTTCTATCACAATCTGATGTGAAGAGGTGTCTTTCGGACCAACATGCTACACCTTAAGAAGTTTACAATTCTTTATTTTCACACAAACACCCTCTGGGAAACCTGGGAAGCTTGTTCTAGGAAGCCTATCCTCAAAAAATAGACGACAGAGTAAACTGGACAGGTTTGTCTCACAGTATTGCAAAGCCTTCTAAATGGGAATGTTTCTAACTTTAATCATCTAATTCTTGCCTCCAGTGCCCATTGCCCAAGGCAATAAAAGTTGAGGCATTCTGTGTTTGACCACAGGGTTGCAAGTGTTTTGGAATTAGAGTTTTGGAGTCAAGACTGGCAAGGACAACCTCACCAGTTTCCTCCTCTGAATCACAAATGATGACTGATACTTCTCTGGATTATTGATGATGCAGAAGAGCAAACTGTAGGAGGAGGAATGTCTCATTTTACAAAGGGACGTGAAACTCAATGTGTCCTTGTTATCCACATTCATCACATTAGTTAGTTTGTTTACCTAATCAGTGCCTGAAACATTGTCTGCTAAGGAGAGAAACCTCCCTGAGGTTGACCATGACCTAGGAATCTGAATTAGCAAAAGGATATTTTAAAGCATGTAGGGTGTTATTGTGTGTTTTTTCTGTATTGATTCAACCTAAAATTTTCCACTAGTTACACTCATTTCCTTGGCTGCTACTTTCCAAGCTGGGGTACACAGGGAGGAGAATTATTACTGGACTTTTTGTCTTCCTAATATAAAAAAATGTTATTTTTCCTGCCCAAGCATTCTTCATCTGTTAAAGGAAAATTCCAGGCTGGATAATGGTGAATTTTTGCTTCTCCAAATCTCTGATACTGCCGTTGAAATAGCATTTCAACAGGGGTCTTTCAAGGAACGAGCTTTTTTGGAGCACAAGCCGGTCCCAAAATCCTGCAAGCTGAACGTCCACTAGATGGCCACAAGCAGACGAACGCCCGCACCTGCAGACACGCCGGCACAGACACAGACACAGAGACACTCCAGAACATGCCTTTGCCAGACCGCGGACAGCAGCTGCACACAGCTTTTGCTAAACCAGCACCTAAAGCAAGCGACAAAATCCCAAGCCCACCAGCAGCAATACTGAGACCATCTCCCCTGCCCGTGGGCTGACGGGCATATCTTCTTTGCATACCTGTCACTTCCCCACTTGAAGGCCTTTGGTGGGTCCAGATGCATACCAGATAACACCTTCAGTTCACCTCTACATCCACGGCTGTCATATTAGCACTCCCTTTTTGCTGACAACTACATCTGTCCCTTTCTGCTTTCTTTCTCTCCAAACCAAGACTGTAGTCAAAATGAAAACCTCCTCTGAAAAACCAGCAATGTTCTCACACTCATTACAGGCAGAGCCTGTGGCCCTGGCTGGGTTCAATCTGAAGATGGGAGCACTGCAAAGAACAGCCTCATATCTTCCTTGGAGCATGTCCCCATCTATACCCATGAACACTGGCGCTGTATAATGAACTGCCATGAAAGCATGAGGCCTGACTGTACCCTGAGGCTTCCCTGAATCCCTCCTCTTTAGCAATCACCACAGGAAAGTTTTCTGGCTGCTGGTGGAGGCTGCACACTTGTGTAAGCCTGGAAACAGTTTACTGCTGTCTTTTCAAATGTAATGTCAAAATTATTGGCACTGTTTATGGTGACATCACTTTCTATGGCTGGTGTAAAGTGGTTATGAAGTTAAATGAGAGCAGTAAAAGTTGCACATGGGCTGCATGGCTGATTGCAGGACTCATCATCCCTCCTTTTACCAAACACTGGGAAAGAGCTTTCAGAGCTCACATTAGAAAGAGCAATTCCTGTACACAGTATGGCAAGTAGCTTTCTGATAGTAGCTGGAGTTGTGTCCGACCCACTTGGCTAAGTCTAACCAGTCATACAAGATGAGCTGTGAGACAGCTAAAATAGTAACAGGGCACACACTAAATACGGGCTTAATATGGCACCCAGCAAAAATGTACATGCTATTACTGTATCACCATTCCTGCAGACTAGGCCTGCCTCTGAATCCTGCTCTTAAAAGCACTACATGGGTCAAGCATAGCTACTTATTGCAATTTTTCTGTCTTATGCAGCCAAAGCTAGAAAATCCCGCTTGATCAGGAAACATGTGTTCCCATGGCAAATCTGGGGTTTTCACCTGGCCTTTCCACCTCATGTGGCGACATGTTTTTTCACTTCTTGTAACCTTCATAAAGTGAAGAATTTAATTTGCTGCAGGGCTCCCATCTTCCCTCCAAAAAAATAAATGTGCAAACAATGTGAGTGGTCAGTATAGTGAGATCAGTGGTTCAGCACACACTCAGCCTATGTATCACATCTGCACAGCAAATGCATCTTTAAGACACGGACTTCACCATGACTGTGATTCTGTGATTCTGACTGACCAGTAGTTTAGCTGGAGCTACAGCTCCACAGAGGCTGGGACACAGCAGATAAACAGCCAAATTACTCTTTTCCTAACATGCCGATTGAAAAACAGGAAAAACATCAGGGCCATAGGTGTATGACAGTCACAGGAAAGCTGACAAGAATGCACTCATCATCCTAGTCCACACAAACGCTGTGAGGCATTTGTCATCGTCACAAAGGGTGATAGCGCACATCCATCCTTTGGCTGATTACAATGCCTGACTCCATTAACTAAGCTGCTAACCTGCCTGTATTATTTAATTTTGCCTTCTTTTCCCTCACTAACTCTGCTCTGCAGGTCCTGTAGCACAGAGGAAACCTTAGCATAGATCTTCATAAACATCTATGTGCAATGCACTCTGTGAACATGTAGGGACACACCGTATTATCACTTTGTTAGAGCAACGTGAGTCAGGACAGTCAGAAGAGAAATGTCACATCCCCTTCATGATGCCTTTCAATGAGCACTAAAATCAGACCATGGGACCAGGATTCCTCTGAGGCTATGGGGCACTACCTATGCTCTGGGACTGTCTTCTGCCTGCCAGCACCAGCTCCATGGTGCCCTTTCCTTTACCAGTACACATCAAATAAAGGGCAAAGGTGCTCTCTGACCTTCTCCAGAAAAAAAAAACATAGGCACCAGAGACTGTGCATCAGCAAGAGAAGGTGTCTGCAGTACTACTTGGCACTCACTGTTTCCTAAGATAAGGCCCAAGCCCACCTCTGTGTGCATGGAGACAGTCCACAAAGTCCCCATGAGGGGTACAGTGTGTGCTCACTAATGCACTGTTCTCTTGGGGCATTGAAGCATCAGCTGAAAGATATCTACACAAACATGTGATGTTTTATAAAATTCTGTTAAATGTTGTATAAAATGTTTATAAAATGCAATTAATTTCCATGCAACTGCTTGGACTGAGCACCTAAAGGAGAAAGTTTACAATCTTCCCTTAGGAAGGTATGTGGTAAAGATTCCTTGCCTCATGCAGTAAGAGATACCTAATCACCCAAACGGCAAATCCTTCATGAGGCTCTTAAATCTGGGGAAGGAAGAGGACCACCAGAGCCAAAGAGCAGTGCAGAACAGTGGTTTGTCCCCTGACCACCACTCAAGAGCTCAGAAGTGGCAGTTATCTTGGCTGTACTGGGGTGGCCCTTCAGCACTCTCCTCCTACCACATGTCTTCTCCCAGCTCTTCATATTCCTCAGCTCTGTGTACCCTTGGCCTTCTTTGGGTAATTCACAACTCCAGGGGTTTTCACACGACATCTTACAGCTGGAGAAAATTGATGCTCCAGGCACTGGCTGCTGCTGTGCCACTGACGCCTGCAGCCAACACCACCAGCTCGGGCTAGAGCACAGCACAGCTAATGGTGTGACCTGCAGAGCAGGCAACACACAACCTGCCTGTGGGTGCTGTTTGCACTAGGACAGCACATCTGAGTTCACAGTACATTCCCAGGTATCCCCCATGCTTACTCCACCCAAGCTAAGATCTCCCAGGCCAGGACTCTCCCTCAGTTGTCACTGAAGCCTTGATCTCAGTCCTGATCATCATATAAGCTCAGCAAGTTGATCCAGTCAATTAAGAAATGGTAGGTTCCTGTAGTAACAGTCATGGGGCATTCTGAGTTGGAAAGATAGCAGTGAAGACAAAAGATAGGAGGAGACACAGAAACAGCTGATGGACATAAAGCAAGGTATCTTGGAGTGGACATCACTGACACATCTGGCTATGAGCAGTGACTGGCACAGATACTTATAATCTATGCTTACATGGATGGGGTGGGTAGATCCTTCCAAGGGCTTTTTCCCCAACAACACTCACAGTTCAGCCTTTTCTCTGGGTGAGCCAAGCAGTGTCTTTAGAAAGGAAAAGGTAGTACAGATGAGAAGGTATTTCCCCCAGGGGCATATCCTACAGATCCTGAAGCTTCAGGCAAACCAGGGAGGTGATCAGGTATAAGTGATGCTTGGCTTGCACTCCTTTGCAATGAATTTGAAGAGAAAGCTATATCTGAAAACTCTAATAACTACCAGCCATATTTTCAGCTCTGCCTTTGCTCAGACAGTTAGGAGTCCAACCTGCTGAAAGAGAAAATAGGGAGCAAAGTGTGCTGCTCACACCAGGCAGGTCCTAAACTGAACGACTCTGGCTGCTCCCAAGACAACAACACTCAGAGTAGACAGAAGAGCAACTAATGCTTTTTCACAGCCTCTGGTGAAGCTGGTTCCAGAAGGCACCGATGTTGCAAGGTACTATGGCAACACTTTGTTGTCCAACTCAGTTCCTCTTTCCTGCTCCATAGAAGGAACTACAAGCCTCAGGCATGCAGAGATCAGGATCATTGGTATGTCTGTTGAGGACTAGACTTCTCAACACACCCTGGGCCTGTGCAAAACCTGGCTCACAGGACATCCACAAAGAAGGGAAATGAAAAGGCAGAGGAGGTTTGTGTTGCCAGAGAAGAATAAGATGAACTTGTTGAGGTCTATCAAGGTAAAAGGAAATAAAGAAAAATAGATCCATTAAGAAATAAAGGGAAGAGTAAATTAACTGAGTGTCTAAAGTGCCTGTATTATTGAACTGTTAGAAAAATCTCTATTCAAAGTCAGGAAAGGAGGAAAACTTTATAATAAAGGGTCATTAAAGGAAAACATGAACACAACCATCTGCCTGCCTCTGCCAGGCATCCTAAGGCTGGAGGGGAATTAACTCTTAAACTTGCTAGGCTGACCAATTATTTTTTAAAAAAACAGTTGTGAAAAACTGCAGTGGTATCAGAAGAGAGAAAAGAAACTTCATCATTAAATGAAGGAGTGAATACAAGTGTTCCCAGCACAGGAATTTGGGGCAGCATTTCCAGAAAAGCTTAACCGATTGAGGAACTGCAATGCCTAAGCAAACTCAAAGAAGTGTTACCCTTAAACTACTGTTGTTAAGAAAATGAGGGGACAAATGCAGGGAAGAGTTGTCATAGCCTGGCATCAAGCCTGCAGAGCCATTTCTAATTTCCTGGATGTGACGGGGAAAGCCTTTGCCAAGGCACTCCACAGAAATGGGCTATGGCATATTTTGTTGTTCACCTGCTTTTCCTCTCTCAGGGAACTCCTATGCCCCAACACTTGAAGGTGTCTGACCCTTGGTGATGGTGTCTCCGAACCATGGAGAGAACAAGCAGAGTCACTGCAAAGAGCCTTGTTTCCCTCCCAATACTGTGGAGGAGCACACTAAGTTCACAGTCCCTTATGCTAGGACAGCCATAAACATCTTGCAACGAACAGAGCAGAAGGCAAGGACAGACAAGTTGGGGTTTATTTGTTTTTCTGTCCCATTTAGAAAAGTCGTCAGTGACTAAAGCAACTCAGGGAATGAACATAGAGGCATAAAGCAGTACTTGGGTATAGAAAATATTCTTAACTCTTTATTTCCACCTCTGCAGTAAAAAGATCTTTTAAACTCACCTCTAGCCCCAACAGTAGCAGGGTAAATCCCACAAGCTAGGCAGGCAATCTGCATGGTCTACCAACAAGCAGGAGAGTCCCCACTACACAGTAAGCTGCAGAGTTGTTCCCCACCCTCCATTTTCCTTCCTTTCTTCTACCACATGTTCTTTCTCTATCCAAAGGCATTCAGTGTAAGACTTTTCAGACAGGAATCCCTTTGGGAAGGCTTGCCTGGGCCCCTGCTCTTGCTCATCACCCAGCCTCTCTGTTTGCAGCTCTGGTAATTAACTTGTAAACTAAGTTCTAGCACATGGGCTGAAAACAGGCCATAGATAAAAGGTAATGAAAACAATCCATTACAGAAAGGGCCAAATTAAACAACTCTTAATTGAAAAATGGAAATGAATATGAATTTAGATCAACTAAACAAGCATGTTATTGAAGAGGCAGCAAAGTGGATGAACTCCTAACACACCAATTAAAGACATGGAGGCAGAGATGCACCATACGCCATGAGAAAAACTCGTAATAATATTCTCACTAAGCCAGTAAGTTTGATTAGTTTTATTACTCTCACATGTATACTTCCTACATTTCTGAAAGCATAGGGGAAGTTAATGACACTTATCTGGTATCACACAGCCATGGCTTGCTCCAGTGCTCAGGAATTATTGGTGAAGGTAGCCAGCACTAACTGCTCAGCTCTATTTCATGATTAAGTGCTTGCAGGGCTCTTTAAAATACTTTTCTTTTTTTAAATGCCTGGTTCACACAACAGCAACAGTTTTGACTTCTCCTTCACCTTGGTAATCTACCTCCAGCAACTCTAACCACTCTGGTAACCTCCTTCCAGCTACATGGTCTCCGTGAAGCTGCTGTACAGAGATAACAGTTGGAACTCACTGGCAGTGTGTCTCACACTGGCCTTTCTCTGTTCTATGAGAGTCACCCAAAGTTTTAGCAAGAATAGACAAGTCCTAATTTCTTAGACTAACAGTGATAAGCTTAGAAAATCCAACATCATCACTACTTTCAGTATCACTAAAATCCTTTGGCAGCCATTTCAGGCACAGATTCAGGAAAGGTCACCAACTGCACAGAGCAATCACAGCATTCCATGTGTACATCATGGGATTCAGACCACGACTCAGAACTCTGCAGCAAGCAGGAAGAGCTGGCAGGAGAGGGAGAAGTCGGGGCTGCTAAAGCTGCATAAAGCTAATTTTTAACTTCACACTTTCTATTACGTTTCTTGAGGGGACTCAAAGGGTTCATTCCTGAGCTCATGCTCAGTGCAGTACAGGTTCCTCAGGCCTTTCCAAATTATGTTTATCTCTGAACAGACAAATTTTTTGCAAAGGTAAATAAGGTAAGCCTTTCATTTTGGAAAAACACTCTTGGTACAAATGCTTCACTCTAAATGACTACTCCTCCTGATTCCTCCATCCCTGTTCAACTCCTAAAGGACTGCACAGTGATACTGAAATGTGTAATCTGATAGCAGATAAGCCAATATATTTTCAATTAGAGATTTAGTTGACCTTGCTTTGTTTTTAGCTAAAATTGACCTTTTAGCTGCCTGACAAAACTTGCTGAATACACAGGTAATTCCCACTCCTCACACACAGCACCAGCCTCTTTTTGGGATTCCTTTTTACTTATATGAGCAATTTTTTTTGTCCCAAAATTCATCATCCACATAATTACTATACAATATTTTAACAACATGAACTGACAATTTTTAACACTTTTATTATCTTGTTAATTGACCAGTTCCCTTAAAAAGTGACTCTAGTGCCCCCATAGTGGCAGTCAGGATCTTCTTTTTGGCAAATACTGATTAATCAATTTCTTTGATTGGTAGGAGACATTATTTTAAGGACAAATATACACAGCCTTTTCAATAATCTCAAATCAAACTGTTGCTGAACTTTAATATTTTAACTACTGTGTTTAAACTTTGAAACTGTTACATATTAATAAATTCAATAGGGATAACTCATCTGAAATCTACACATTACACTTAAGCATGTTTGTTATGAGAAACAGCGACTTGAGTCAGATGTCACAATACCTGTCAGCTTGAGGCCATTTTTAATACTTCATGTTATTTACTATGGATATACTTCCCCACACAAATCTACTTACCTCACCTGGATTTTACAGAATGGTCTGGGTTTATTCTAATAGTGGCATTTCAACTGTTATGAATATTCTTTCAAATACATCAATTAACATGGACTTTTTCAAGTATCTTGCAAAATGGCTACAGTGACATCTAGTCTGACTTATGCATAGTGTCTCACCATGAAAAAGAATGACTTTCCCATGTTGCCCAGTGGGAGGATGCTCATTTTCCTTCCAGGAGCAGCCAGCTCAATGTTGGAGAAAGACACATATAGTGTGAAAGCATGCTGCCTTGGAAAAAAATTACACATTAATCTTCTCTTTAAATGGAGGATTTGAATATTTTTTCCCTAGATTCAATGTTCTCTCAAACCAATAACTTTCTTGGCCTCTGATGGCTACTTGTAGTGTTCTGCTGAAGGTTTTACTTGCAAACAGTTCCTATATATCATTCTTTCAATTGCACTCTTTGAATTTCACTTTCACATCAAATTTCATAGGTGATTTACTTTCTCTTTGACTACTACCCCCTGAGAAATAATTCCATGAATGAAAATAAGGGGTAGATACCACTCTTAGTTGTGGTATGAGAACCCACATGAAATGCTGTGGAAGTCCACAACATATGATACTCACAACAATCTTAGAAAACACTTTTATTAATGACATACAAGAGGGAGAGAGAAATGTTGAAAGATGAGAGGAACTGTAAGCTGCAATAAAAATGCAAAAATATAGAGCTCCCTTGAGCAGCTGGAAACTCATGCAAAGAAAAAAATTCAATTACATGGAATTATAAATATTATGAAGACAGGGATAAAGATTCATTGTCAGATGTTCTTCCAAGGGGCATTAAATGATATTACGAGATTCAAAGCAAGAGTACTTCACTCAGGCTGTTCTGCTGCAGAACTTCTTGCTGTGGGATATTAAGATATTTACATGTGTCCAAAATCCCAGGAGGCTGCCAAAGTACTCAGAAAATATCACTGGATAGCTGCCCTGTTCTCCTACTCTAGCATCCACCTCTTGCCAGTGTCAGAGCTGGTTGGGCTGTTATTATGGCTGTTAGTCAAAGTTAATAAAATGCCATATGAAACCTAGAACGTTGAAGAGCAAATCCTGAGCATAAAAAAAATATATTTAAAAAAAAGTTTGAAGTGACTGAATTAGATAGATAAATAAATAAATAAGGAAGCAACCAGACCAGTGCTAATCCAAGGCTCTTTCTACAAGGGCTCAGAAGTCCAGCTGAACCAATGTGAATACAGCCAGTGTGCAGCTGTAGGCATGTGGTCCCTTAACTGCAGGAAGACTGACAGGCAGGATGGGCTTCACATAAGAACAATCACATGATTAAGAGATGATAGTGTAATTTTTGAAGGATGATTTAAGGAAATATCTTTGCAACTTGCTTAAGCAATGATAAAAACCAAAAGTGACACCCAGAAGAAGAAATAGCTTAGATTTACTTAAAGATTGTGAACATTTTAACAAGAGGAAAGAATTAGGGTCATAAGAAAAAGGGCTAAAGTTGAAAAGGAATATGAGGTGAAATATCAAGAAGCATGATCAAAGGTGGGAATCATCTTGCTGTGGCTTGTCACACACAAAAAAGTATGGACAAGGAAATTTCATAGAATGTGTGGTAAGGGTTAATCAATTGCTGACCTGCTGGAAAGGACAGTGGTGCTCAGGACTCCTATGTGACCCTGATGCTCACCCTGGCAGAGTGCTCATGCTCTCACACAACAGATGTCAGAGAAATTCTGCTGTTTCTTGTTATTTCCCCTTTCATGGTGAGCAAAACTGTTACTCATAAGCACTTCCTTTTGGCATACACATGCCATTAGTTACACCTGATGTTCAGAACATGGGGTGCTTCTGCTGTCCAAGTCTAATCTGATCTCTAGGGCAGAGGGGTCAGAGTAAGGAGCCCACCTAGGTTTAAAAACTCTGCAGTACAGGAAGAATAGGCAATTGTTCATTAGCTAGTTGCAGAATGACATGGCAGCAAGTCAGTGACAATTAAGATACTTTAGCCACTATTTCACTTAGATATTAATTAAATCACCAAGTGTCAGTACTAGAAGGATGCTCTGGATACTGGAGTAGTATGTGCAGTGTCCAGCTCTGCACTGTCTGTCATAATATTTCCCCCTCACCTCATACACAGTGAAGGTTCTCAGCTTTGGACACAGAAATGGTGCCTCTGGAGTTCAACATATACTGTGTCACTAGATTAACCTCTTCCATTAAAAAGGTCTTTTATGGGAAATCAAAGAATCTTCTTTCCAGCCCAGCATCAGATGGTGGGTGCAGGCAACACTAAACTCTCAGTAGGTGTCTCCTCTCGACTTGATGTCCTACAGGATCACAAGCAGAGAAATGATCCTCCATCCATTTCACTCTCTAGAGGCAAAGCATCGGGGCTTGTTGCTTGGAGCAAAATCCTAATACCTCAGGCAGGATTTCAGAAGATGAGCCACTCAAGACTGGTGAAAATCCTGTCAGCACACAGGTTATCTACAAGCTGTTGGGTCAGCAGGAGTCCTGCCAGCTCAACGGGATAAGAAGCATGAGTTGCTTTCATAAAAATGTCACTCTTGATTGAGCACAAAAATAAGGATGATGTGGGGGTTTCGAGACTGAGGAAAAAAAAAATGCACTTTTGTTTGGGAGGATCTTCCTGTCCCTGTACAGGGTTTTACCTCAGCAGCTTCCAGCATCAGTGTTATCTTGCTAGGTGCCCTCTCAGCTACATTCCAAACCCATCAGGGAGCAGCCTCCTGGGCCATCCCTTGAGCAAAGAAAGAGCACAGGCTCAAGAAGCAGCTCAGCAGGTGCTGAGCATGCATGAGGGACTGAACAGAAGGAGGAACCAGGGAAACTAGGACCCTCCCAACACTGTGTGGCACTAAAGCCAATGTCTCTTGTAGACACTGCTATGCACCAGTCACAGCCATTGCCACTGTGCAGAGGACCAGGTCAGCTCTCAGCCAGCCCAGAAATATTACCTGTACCTGCTGCTCAAGACTTGGTCATTTGTAGTAACCTGGCAGGAGCAAGTCATGAGTTGAAAGGAGGTAATAGAAGCTGCTGAAGCCCACTCTTGTGAGCATCATATTTAGTTTGTCCAAGCACATTGTACACAGCAAATGTAAGTCTTTGATTTTTTGGCTGTAATTATTTCTTGCTTTGATTGCTGCCATACATGACAAAGGGTGGGTGGTGCTGGCACAGCCCTGCAGCTCAGGCTGCTTCTTACCACTAAAGGATTCACCATACTGGGATGATACTCTACACCACCTTGTTCTACCTCTTCAAAGTGGCATGACAGGACTGGCATTCAATTAAAACCCAAACATTAAAAGTTATTAACTTAACAAAATTTTAAAAATTAACAAAAAATTATCCCCAGAAACTTTTAGAGAAACTTCACTTGAGGAGGCAAGTGCAGTGAAAGTGGTGCAAACGGCTCACTGGGACTCACCCATTATTCCCACACTGAGGTCCCACCCACAGCAGTACTAGCTGCCTATGCCATGCCTGTGCACCCTTCTGTGCCCAGAGGAGCAGAGATCAGCTCCTGCCCTCCCACAATGCCCACCCAGACACGGCCTCTGGTAGGCTCTTTTCTTGCCTATACCAAGACCTCGAAACACTGTGGTCTTTTCTTGCACACCTGTTCTTCTTCTCTGATTTATAACTCTCTCTGTTGTACACACCCCCAATCACTGGTACAACACACCACACACAGGACATGTTGACACACAAATACCAAACACAAATCTGCCAAGACTAGCTGATCTGTCTGCCTACCCATGGAAAGCAGGGGAATGGACAGCCTGGGGAACTTTATTCAGAGAAATGTCAGCCTTCTCATGCTACTACCTTTTCTGCAGGGAGGGATGAACATGGCTGAGAGGAGCACAATAACGGGGTCCAAGAGATATGATTACCTGTATCCTGTCTTCTGGCAACTCTGTTTTCATGGCCAGCATCTCTCTAGCATATACGTCAGGATAGTGGGCCTCATTGAAGGCCTTTTCCAGCTCCTCCAGTTGGTAAGATGTGAAGATTGTCCTGAGGGGAGTAAAACTCTTTGATCAAAAAACATAAGAAGAAGCAGCAAAGATGATGAAGAGTCAGAGAAATGGACACTGAAACCAGTGAAACCTAACACATAGCTTTTCCCCATCTCCTGTGTTTCTGTGTACAAAGGTCAGGTGCCAGGGTGAAAGGAGAACCAGAAAATGCCAGAAGACAGCACTTTTAACAGTTACAAATCATCTTCCCTTTCAGGGACTTGCCCCTGGAGACAGTCCCTCCCCATCGGTGAGAACCCACAGCAATGGCAGCTGCTCTTACATTTGACTCCACTGCCTCTTATGAGGGTCCTGGTGTGTGTCTTTATCCCTCATGCCCCCTACAACTTCGAACCCACCCCTAGCCTGGCTTAAAACCACACCTCTCCTCCTCTTGCATTCAGACATTTCTTAACCCTTTGATAGTCACAATTAGATGAAGCAGCATCCCCTCAGCACCTCATCTAGAGAGGTGCTGAACCCATTCCCAGCTGCTGGTCCTTAGCCTCTTCAATCTTGATGAGCAAATAATCCTTCACCTTGAGTGCTGCCATGGATGAATGCTCCAACTGTTTTGTCCATTCTAGTCCCCACTACTTTTCATCCGTCCTTACCCAAGACGGCCAGGGCCAGCTCCCTTCCTCTGCCTTTACCCTGGTTGCTCCCTCTCTGATATCCCATTAGCTGCTCCCTGCCAGTTTGCATTACCCCATTATCCTCTGGAAATCCTCCTGGACTGCCCTGTGCAGGCAGCAGCCTAACTTGCCTTCACACAGCCAGTTCCCAGTTTGGGACAACCAAATTGAAAAATCAGCAGCTGGAAAGCCAAGACAGATGAAAACCCTTCTCATCTGGATGAGAATTCTCAGACCACTTCCACTCCTCGAGGATTAAAACTCTCACCCTTCAACTCCTCCAGTACAGAGAACACAATTTCTGATAAAAACTAATGATACTCCAATGGCAAAAACAAACCCAAACCCCAGCCAACAAACAAAAAAACCCAACCAAACAAAAAACACACAAAAAAACTGCCCAAAGCAAAAAGCAACGAAAAAACTAAACCAAACAAAAAAAATAATAAAAAAAAAAAACAGCTCTCAACCCAACAACAAATTGCAGCCTTTTTGCAAAGTCAATGTATAAATATCATCAATCTAAGAAACATATAACTCCTAGAAGGAAAGAGGAAACATAGCCTTTTTCTAAAATACGTCCAGATTTCAGAAAAGCCCTACAATTCTAGAAAGCATAAACAGAAAATTTCACAAATATCCTCCTCTATACAGAATGAAAAGGATTCCACCAGATCGATAATATTACTAACAAAAGCAGCATGCAAATGCAGGGGACCTGCCTGCAACCAGACCCTTTTTTAAATTCACTCTTAAATCCACTCTCTTTTCAAACCGTTTTTCTTCAATTCTGACAAATCTGCGAACTTTGGGGTCAGCAGACACACACCAATTCGTGTATTTTTCCTGGGACAACAGGAAAAAATACTCCAATTTTGATCCAGTTTAGATTTCAAGCATTCCCCTCCACTTCCCTTCGACAAGAGCACGGAAGCTGGTCGAGGCTCATCGGGTGGCAGGAGGATTTCGCCTGGCGTCCAGCCGAAGTCTTCCGTTTTTAGCTCATCCTTGGGTAGCCCCTGTCCCTTTTGAAACACACAGTCCACATTGGTGTTTCTATCCTGCAGATATTTGCAGGCTATTGGCCAGTCAGTCATCTCCTAGGACTTTCTTGGTACAACTAGACGTCTTAACCTTTTAGTACGGAATATACAAATACAGCCAAATGTTGCAGATCTGTTTCTGTCTAGAACTGAAAACAAAAGAAATCTGAATTTCGTTTCCTATCTCCCACCCAGGCAGGGACCTGTACACCAGTCCCGGCTCTGTTTTCACACAGTCCTGTCCGGGCCACAAAGAAAGGGAACTCGTGTTTACTCCAGAGCACTCAAACTGGGAATACTTGCCTGGGGAGAGGCTCCGAGTTTGGGATGAGCTCTCCAGACTGAGCCTCCTGTTGCACGCATAACAGGACGTCTCCTGGGATAGTCAGTCTCCTTCCACCCCACATCCTGCTAAGCTTTCACTGGGGCGTCTTTTAATCCACCTTTCCTGAATCGTGACAGGATTGATTTAATTATTCCTAAATCACCCTCAGTGGATGGTGTCTGGCCTTCCTTTGTCCTGGTGCTCCGGCCACAGCCACGCCAAAACCCAGCACGGGATTTTTCGTTTCTGTTTATAAGGCACAGATAATCCAACTCCATTTTAACAGTGGGAGAAGTCAGGCAAAGTCTATTACCCTGACCGTGCTGAGGGGAAACCACATCCCAAAGTGGATCTTCCTTTCTTTAAACAATTTTCCAGTCTTCTTCAGCTTCTCTATAGGCTGTCTCTGATTCCCAACTATTTAATCTATTAGCAAAACATTTATTTCTAAGTAATAAAATATTTAAATTATTTGAGAGGAATTTTGTCTTGCTGACAGCCAATACTAAGATTGCTATATATGGAGCTGGGAACGGCTTTTATTATTTCTGACAGGTTGATGATTTTTCCCTTACGAACGCTGGTGATCTGCATTCAGCCTAGAAGCTCATGACCTGCTCGGGATTGCGACTGGGGACACCTCGATCCGCGGCCAGAAAAAAATTAAATAAAACTACACGTGTTCGATCCCCCCGCTCCCTATATTTACGTCCCCAAATTCGATTTATTTTGGACGGGGAGAAGGAAAATGAGAAGGACACGGTTGATAAGCCGCAGGGGCGCCGGGGAACTCCGACTGCCGGTGACGGGAAGAGTATTTCGCCCCAGGCCGGAGCGGGTCGGCCCCGCCGGGGCGGCGGGGCTCTCCGGTGCCCGGTTCCCTGGGGACTGGGGCGGCGCGACCCGGTGAGGTGGCCGCCGCTAGCTTACCTGTGCCTCCGCTTCTTTCGTTTCTTGCTCTGGTTTAGAGAAGATTTTGACATTTTTCGGTCGCTGGAGGACACATCCTCGGAATCTGCAGAGAGACAG
>WEIV01030408.1:286174-369832 GCA_013390005.1 Calyptomena viridis
CCCGCCCCTGCGCAGAGAAGGGCCGCCCTGGCCCGGCCCGGCCCCGTAGGCCCCGGCCCCGCTTCGCCTCCAGCCGTGCCGGGGAGGTGGGGTTAGGGGGGGAGAGAGGGAGGGATGGAGGCATCCTTGCTTTCACAAACACTCACGGCGTGGGGCACCGGCCCCGGAGGAGAGATGTGCAGCCTCTGAGCAGGGAAACAACGGACTATCCGGCTTTCTTGCTCATCCTGTATTCTGAGATAAATATGTGTTCAGAAGAGGGAGCATGGAGTAAACCTAAGAATTAAAACTGAACAGTGTTCCTTGAAAATGTAGAGCTGGAAGCTTTGCATGTTGGAGAAACATTCGGCTTCATGCTGTCAGAGGTGGTGAAACAGTTGCTTGGATTCTACACACACATGTTTCTGAACTACAGTTTCTCAATAACTTGTCTTTCACCACCCATGGCAAGATACCACACCTTGTCCTTGCCAGCATTACCCCAACCAAAGGCATTAAACAAAGAGAAAGCTAAAGCATTCCCTGTTTCCTTCAACCTGAGCGAAAAGCTCCATTACAGCATGTACCATGACAGTGGTCAATAGTCCAGAGCATGGCTCCTAAAGTTTGCTCATGGGTGCCAGTTAATCAGTGGAATACCAAACTGGGGCTGGGACTGTAGCTCCAGATCAGCATGAAAAGCCCATTTTCTGCTTCAGTTTCGAGGGGAAGCAGCTCCCTATTCCTTCTCCTCTCAGCTTTGCAGGCCTCTGGGGTGGTCCATCAGGCCAAACGGCTCCTGCCTTCCTGTGAAGGGGAGATTCTCCTGGTCTCTGCAGAAGGCTCTGCAGTGCCCAGTGCATGGTGGCACAACGAGGGCTAGGAACTGTCTCTGAAATTCGTGGGATCTTTCCAGGATGGCCACAGGAGTTTTGGACTGGCTAAAGGGTATGTCCTGCATACTTTGGAAATCCTGGTTTAGAGTCTTGGCCTGCTGCAGATCTGAATATCACGCCTTCCCTGAGCAAACCAAGGGCACCTCCACTATGATGGCAAGATTGTGAGGCTGTCTCCTGTTAGAGCAGCAAGGTTGTCATGTACTGACTTGGTATTACAGACATTCCTAGCCATGATTTTAAAGCAACTCATGTTTCCACAGTAATGGAAATCATTCATAAGAGGCGAATGAAGATTGCCAGGGCACTGCAGTGGCCAGCTGCTCCCTAAGGAACAGGAAGCTGAGTGCCAAATGTGATAACACAATCATTGGAGCAGGATTACTCCAGCTAGGGCTCCATCACACTGACGTACCTGACCAAGGCAAGCAGAGCAGCTGTTGGCAGTAGCCAGACTCAGCCTTCAGTCCAGATCACCAGACAAGTCAATGAGAATGAAGCAGATCCCCATTCAAACCCCACCCCCTGGATGGAGGTCCAGATCAGTAGATTACTTAGCAGGTACAGGCTCTGGCAGGAGACAGGAATGAGACTGTCAGTTTAACAGCATCTGCCACTCCTAGAAGGTGTGAAGATTGTGCTATGAGCCCTCTCAGGGATGATCCTACCACATCAAATCTTGGCTGTGTCTTGTCTGCATTACCTAATGCATGGTTTGACCTCTGTTCCACCCTGCTGGGGCTCCCTAGGTATGGTATGCAATTTCCTTCCCCAGCATTCAACCTGGAGCTACACAAACAGTGCCTCAGCATGACTAGATCTGTTAGATAAAAAATTCAAACTATCATCTTGCTAATAAATTATTTGGAACTTTATTATGGTCTCTCTAATTCTCAAGTTCTCTGTAAAGTGATCCAAATTACTCCAAAAGCAGCTCCTCCCCACACATCTCTGATGCAGCATGACATCGTGTGGGTTACATGGCCCCAAGATGCAGTCTGCTGCAGAACCAAGACCACCAGGTCTGAAGCACTCTGAAATGTTGCAACTGCCTATGTTTGGTACCAACATTGCTGTGAGAAGGTATATGCTGTGGTTCTATCTAAAGAACTGCCCAGGGCTTGCACAGAGTGTAGAGGTGCACAGGGGCTGCTTCTCGACTTGAGCCTGTGTTCTCATCACTCTTTGTAAACTGCCCTTCCTCCCTTTTTCCTTCAGACTTAGCTCTGCATCCCTATGCAAGGACAGGTTCTTTGGATATGCTAGCTCAAGCAGTACTCACACAGACCCCAACTTGACAAGCCCATCTGAGCTTATCGGCATGAGATCCACTCTACAGCATGTGTCAACATCTATCATTTTGTGTCTCCTTGACCAGTGATTGGAAGTAGTTCATACAAAGTTAATGCTCTGACCACTGCCAGGCTATAGAGGTATAGACATAGGGTCTTTGCTGATGTGTACTAAAATTTCTGGTGTTTTCATTGCTTTGCTTCAAATGCTTCATCACCTGCCCACTGGGGTTTTCTTGCTGGCTTTGCAGTGGTATGTCACCAAATGGTACTCTCTACACCCTCACCTCTGCTTTGCTTGGGGTGCTGGAGGGCCCTCCATTCCCCTGATCATGTCTCCAAAGCTGTGAGCACAGCTCTGTCCCCCTCTGACAAATCATTGTGAATCTCTGGCCACTGAGCTGCAAAACTCAGTCAGTGGCTGTCTGCTTTTCCATAGGCCTTCTCTCATTCCTCTTTGCCTCTCTGCAAGATTTTGTGAGTAGGAAATTGAACTTATATATCAGTACTTACTTATATTTCAATACCTCTGTGACTAATCCCTGGAAATATTTTTAACTTTTTGACCAGAAGAAATTCTGGCTTTATTTGAGCTTTTCTCAGCTAAATGGCTCAGATGGTCTCCTGGGGAGAGGAACCTTAGAAACCTCAGATCCTCTCACATTTTTCTGATCTAGTTCATCTTTTGCCTTCTTCCATAGTTATTCTGCATTATTCTTGAGGGTGACCTTCTCCACTTCTTCCATTTCTGTTTGCAAACCTGTCCTTCATCCAATGCACATGTATTGGGCTGACTTCATTCTTCATTTAGTCTTGACTTTGCTCCAGCCT
This sequence comes from Calyptomena viridis, assembly GCA_013390005.1. Lineage (NCBI taxonomy): Eukaryota > Metazoa > Chordata > Aves > Passeriformes > Eurylaimidae > Calyptomena > Calyptomena viridis. The sequence goes on from WEIV01030408.1 coordinate 289,173, forward strand.
TCTGTGTCCATGGACAACCTGAATCCCAGTAGAAGCAATGTTTTTCATTATTCCCTCAGTCTGCAAAGAAGTGTCACTTCTCCATTTCTATCACAGAACCATGTTGTGCATAATTTCTGTCAGCACTGGATTCAAAGCTGTCTTTCTTTGCCCAGGCAGACTTCAGTGGATTCAGTGGATAAAGGTGGCTTACAAAAAAGATGAAGAAGAACTTTTTACATGGGCAGACAGTGATAGGACAAGGGTGAATGATTTTAAAGAGGAGAGATTTGGATTAGATGTTAGGAAGAAATTCTTTACTCAGAGAGTAGTGGAGCATTGAAGCAGGGTGACCTGAGAAGTGGTGGATGCCTCATCCCTGGAAGTGTTCATAGCCAGATTGGATGGGGCTCTGAGCAACCTGATCTAAGGGGTGGTATCCCTGCTCATGGCAAGGGAATTGGAACTAGATGATCTTTAAGGGCCCTTCCAACCCAAACCATTCTATAATTCTATGATGATTCACACAAATAGGTCAGAGACCTGATCTCCCTGTGTTATCTTGATCTCCTCTGAATGTTCTGACAGTGGAAGTGGCCATACAGTTCCTGCCTGTCTCCTTTCAAATCCTATATAGGGAAAAACACTTTGAATGAAAGTCTCTCTCAGTACGTTTTTATTTTAGCTGTGTTCTTAAACTTTGGGGACCATTGGTCATCTACTGAAGTTGCAGTTGCAGTCCCTGGACATTTTCACATTATCCTTCTCCCATATATTGCACTGTAGATGGATATAGGACATGAGAACGCTAATATGACAAGAAGAGACACTTGCTGTATTAATAAAAACTGCTGAGACATGAAGACTGACCATAGATGTTGTAAATTCTGTCTGTCACATAAAGTCTTCAAATCAAGGCTGAAAGTCTTTAAGAGGTGATCTATAACTCATCCAGAAGCTATTGGTCTGATGCAGAAATTATTTAGTGAAGTTTTGTAGCTTATTTTATGTTGAAGTTCCCTTCAGGCCCTAAAATCTTGAACTCCATGGAGCTCACAGTGTCTGATAGGTATGTTCTATCTAAAAAAAAAGCCTTCCCACATAAGAAGCTTCTGAGGTCGTGTCCTGTTGAACATATCTTTTTCTTTATGTGTCAGTGTATTGAGCTCTAAATAATCAAAGATACAAAGTACGTGATGACAGGAGATTATGGCACCCATCATGCCCCCGGCTAAAAGCATGGCAGCTGCTGACTGAGTTACTGCAGCACCGAGCAGACCATTCTGTTTTTTCCTGCTCTGCATTGTCCTGGTAGTTTTGAGTTGCACCTCTTAACCCCTGGGTAAAATCCTCATCCTACTGAAGACAGCAGGACCTTAGCCACTGACATTTAACAGGGCTAGGATTTCACTTTTCTTAGCACTTCTTCTGGCATTTTGCTTTTTTCCCATTATACTGACACAGATGCACCCATATTTCTTCTATTTTCTCTCCTGTGGCTAAGTGCCTCCATTCATGCCACATGGAACATCCAGGTGTTAGGACTCAGCCATTCCGCAGCATGGATCATTTGTCTGTCCTGCAGTTTTCTGTAGCAAAGTCAGAGTAACTCATGACACTTTTTCTCTGGCATCTTTCAGCCTGAGGCATTGGACAGCTCTGCCCTGCTTAGGACAAGGGGTTGGACAAAACCTTTTCTGCATGGGGCTGCTGGGTGGTTAAGGGTTGGACTCCAAAGCTTTCTATTACCTGAATATATCAGTAACTTCCAGTTGCCTGTAAATCAGAGGGGAAAAATGCAACCCTTTGGGCCAGTCTGGGTGGGTACTGCATGTCAATGTTCCATCACATCTGATCCCACCTCCCCTGCTGGATGGGGCAATACCAGAGGTTTCTTGCCACTCTTCCCTAAAATAGAAGAGAATAATTTTCAATGAATAAATGTTTCTATCTCCTTTTGCAAGAAGCTTACTAGAAATGATTTTTATATCAAGCTAGACCTATAGTATAGACATGCTTTTAACTGTTCTGGAGCAACTGAATTTATTTTTATTCAACTAGTTTTGAGTCCAAGTGTTGCTTCATTAGAAAGTAACAAAGCAACAAGACATGGGCTATACTAGTGTAGAACCAAGTGGACTAAAGTCTGTTCAGCAGAGATAATTTTAAAATCAGCTAGAATGTGGCATGGAAAAGTAATGACATTTGACCTGGACATCCTAATAATGTATATAAAGATTTTCTTGATCCACTGTGACTGTTGGCCACCTCATTAATCATTTAATATCACCTAATATTAATTTTTGGGTGAGGATGTCCTGCTCAGTTCTAAATAATGTTTTGGCACATAGGTGCTACAGAAAATTATACACTGCATCAAAGGATTTTGTCTGATGCATTGTCCTGTAACTATACTAAATGTTCCCTTTTCTTGGGGTGTGTAAAAAGGAAATTTGGGAATTGATTTGTTGTCCCTCCCATCATCAGATGACAAAATACTCTGCCTTCTTTAAAGAAAAGTATGTGTTTGTGTTTGGGGAAATCCAGGGAGATCTTGTTTTGTTCCAGAGCATGGAGCCTTTAATGAAAATAAATCTTATGGGAAAATATTACTAGACCCAGCTTCTGCCCATAAGTGAGTATCCAGACTGCTGACAATATACAAGATAAAGTATCTAAAGCTGCTTTCTAGCCAGTCCATGGCCTAGGTTGCACTCTGCTCTGCCCATTCTGGGTACTGAGCTTCAGAGCTGAGGATCTGGGCTAATTGTTGACCGACTGCAGAAAAATAATGAGATTAAAAAAAATCTGCAGAAACTTCAGAAAAACAATGAGATATCTAGGAAGCATTTCTTTCATCTACAGAGAAGATGACTGAAGTGAGATGCCAACAAGTCTCCAAATACATTTTAAAAAATGTAGCAGTGGTGGTCTTCTGAAATTGTGCACTATATCTACTGAGCATTATGGGAGATGCCTTAATCTGTAGCAAGGCAGTAGGAGAAACTCTTCTAACAGTTAGGAAAGTGTTGGAGAAACTTCACTGTGTAGGTTTAAGGATGGGTTACACAAACATCTCACATGATTGGTTCGTGTATTGTGGATCCGACTTACAGCTGGGGAAGGACTAGAGGGCCTGCCAAAGTCTTTATGAGCTGAAATTGCTCTGTTTCTATGAATAAGAAGTCAAAAACTCAAGAACATTGCTTATTCCACTGCATTCAGAAGACAGAAGTCTTTTATTAAGGATGAAGTCTTAACAATCAAATTTGGGAAGATTAGTGGCTTTTTTTTCGCAGAGGAAGCAATCTTTTGCCCCAGATCCTAATCATTAACTAAAGAAAAAAATATCTTGCCCATAAAATTGCATTAATAATCTTAACATTACAAGGTGAACATAAAATGATGCCAGGGAATATAAGGAGCCTGAAGCTCTGATGCTGTAGAGAACTGTTCTTACTCTGTCATGTACTGGGGACATTTCCAATTTCGTTATCTCACTTTGGCACTTTGGAAACAAGTTTGCATTTCATCCACAGAAGGAGAAGTTTGAGCAGGTAAAGGCATGTTCTATGGATTTACCAGATGTTTTTCACTAAGTTGGTTGTGAGGAAACTCAATGTCTTCCCAGCTTTGGCAAACATGCTTGCCTATGACCCACTGCAAATGGCACCTTGCCTGGGAGTGTGCCATGGGTTGTATCACTCGGAAGAAGTACCCTGATGGGATTTTTCCTCCAGTACACCCATAAATTTGTTTGGGTTTCCAAAACCAGGAAACAGACAACCTCAAAATTATCTAACAAGATAGTGAGATGAGCTACAACCTTCACCACAGCAGTGCCTATGGGGAGCATGTGTGAGGAGGGAAGATGCTATGGCAGTGGCCACATCTGCACCCATCAGCAGCTGTGGTGCTGCTCTTGCCCACACCCACACTCCTGCCATGGGGTCCTGACCCTCCTGAAGGTCCAGAGCACAGGTCATGCCTGGACGCTCTTTCCCATGTGTGAGGCGTGAAGTCGTGGGAAGGGGCACGGTGATTGGTACGCTGAATCTGTCCAGGCAGGGGGTTTGGGAAGGCAGCAGGCCCTGCAGTGGGAATGGGTTTCCTCTCTGCCTTGCCCCACTCCTTTTGAGTTCCTCAGGTAGCAGGAAAGTAAAGGAAACTCACAGCTCCCAGACCTCTGCTCAGGGTTTCTGAGCAGAACACCTCCACTGGGGTGCAGCTCCTCCTCTAGCATGCAGCAAACTGAGTTTCCATGTCCCAGAAGTGATTTTGCCCTCAGGTGGGTGAGCTTCTTGGGGACTGTTGTCCTCAACAGGGTGCCCCCATAGACAGACATCATTCAGGTTCCAACATGGGTGCCCTGTCATGGCCAGCATGAACTTGATACCACTGGGAGGGAGCTGCCATGATGTTACAAATACTGGAGCACGAGGGAATCCAGCTGAATATTGTGAGTGGAATAGAGACATGCCAGGCACACAGCATCAGCTGGGGCAGGAGTGCTGGCGCGAGAAACAATTGTTTGAAGGTTGTGGACTGGTGTAATTTCAGATGCACATCGGTTTGGGACCATCACAAGACATGGATAAAAACCACCCCAGGGAGATGGGGTCAGGACAAAACTTCTTCGCTGCAGATACTCAGCACCACATCCTGCCTTTCCCTGTGTCCAGGGAGGCTGCGTAAGCCCGTGTACCAAGAAGGACCAAGACCATCCAGTGGCCTCCTTACTCAAAACCCTTTTAGGAGTGATTTTAATTCGTGTAAATGAGTGTTTTTAATTTGTTATACTGGCCTTTATCTCTATTACCATCTCATTTGCTTTTAAACCTAGTTTTGCCATCCTGACTGAATTCCATTTGATGCATTAGGAGTAATTCTCTTCCCAAAGGGTTAGACATTTTCTCTCCACATAAAAGTCGCTTATTTTGGATAAAGAGACGATTAGATTTATCTTTAATATTTTAATGGCAGCCAGGATTATTGGGTGGGCAGCCCTGGTTTCAGTTGTTGTTGGGGGATTAGACTCTAATAAACTCTTCAGATTGGGATTTTTTTTTCTGTTTTTCACAAAGTACTTGTATTTATTTAAAAAATTCACTTCTTTTTGAGTCATAAATTCCATTTGCTGTTTCCTATTAGTATTAAATCAAGTTGATTAAATTCATAGTGACTATTTGCACATATATCTTTTTAATTTTAACATCCACAACATAAAATCTTTAATGGTGCAATTTGAAATACCTGCAACATACATTGCTGTTGCTGTTTAAACAGATGGAAATGAGGATCCAGAGGGAAGGGAGAGGGAGAGAGGAAGAGATGGAGAAATGGATGTTGAAAAGGGGGTGAGCTGACTACCCCCATCACATGTAATGTGGAAAATTTGAGGGTTTATAAGGAGACAGAATTTGGAGAAAGCTCCTTCTCCTCAAAATCACCAGCATCTTTTGGTGAGTAAAAGGAGCTTGCAGCCTGCCCAGGGCCGCAAACTCAGCTCGCCTAACAGCCGTTCCAGTGCCGGGAGCCAGGCAGCCCCTGCAAGGTGGCATTTGCTCAGAGCAGATGCTTGCGGGGCCGGGCCCGTGCAAACCCAAAGAGTGGGCGCCCCTCACCCCTCAGGGCTCTGCACCCTGCCTTGGCTGTCATGGATCCTAGTTTAGGCTAATCGTAAACTTGGTAATAGAATAAAATGTCAGCAAAGTAGAAATCAATAAGTGTTAATGCTCCGGGACTTTCACTGCTGGTCTCCCCTCTCGGGCTCCCCCCTCCCGCACCATCCTGTCCCTTTGATTTCAGTCCCTTCTCTAATCCCCACCTCATCAGCTCCGGGAAGGGCTGATCTGCAGCAGAAAATCCCTCATTCGGGGCAAAATCAGCTTAATTTGCAGCAATTTGTAGCAGGTCTTTGCTGGGATTTGAGTCTCAAAATTATTCCGCGGGTGGGGGCCGCAGCCCCTTGCAATATGGGCAGAGATTTCCCCGCTCTCTGTTTGCAGAGATTTGTCTGGGGAGTAATTACAGCCGGGGGCGCAGCCCGGCCCCCGCCCGGCGCGGCGCTCGNGAGCAGTGAGGAAAGGGAAGGGCTGGGGAGGGATGGAGGCGCCCGGGGACCTTGTGGCCTCGGGACGGGAGATCAGAGCCGGCAACTTTCCTTCCGCTAATGCCGCTAATTACAGGCGGCGGCTCTGCCGCCGGCCGAGGAGGGATCCAAGGCACGGGGACCCCCGGTTCCCCCGGGGCCGGACGCCTGCCGGGCCCGGCGAGCGCCTTCCCTTGGGGGCAGCCCCCGGGCGAGCCCCGGTGGGGCTGGAGCAGCTCCAGGATGCCGCTTCACACGGCGGGGGATGAAGTGTCCAAATCCACGACCCCAGTAATCCCGGAGGATGGGTGCTCAATGGAGAACGTTATTTGGAGTGTGACTTGGTTTGCGGGAGGGGGAGAAATAAAGCGGTGTGGAGGCAGCTGCAGCTGCTGTCACAGTGCGTTTGGGTGCCGGGCTAGCACTTTGCTTGGCACCCCGTCACTTTTCTTAGTAAAAAATTAGCTTGAGGTGAAATCGGAATTACACACATTAAATGAATTAAAAGCTGACTAATTAGTAGTTCCGACAAATTCAGCGGGGAATCATCCACTGGCACAGAAGTTTGGAAGATATGTTGCCTAGAGATCGGTTCGTGGTCCATACTGTGCAATATCTTTGTGGTGACTCATAAGAAAATACGGAATCAATGACGGTAATGATTTCTACTTGACATAAAAATTGGTGGAGTGATAAATAATGATGGGAGTAGGTCAGTTATACTGAGCAATCTGGTTCACTTGGCAGGCTCTGCTCATTTGAACAATATGTGATTTTAATATAGCCAAATGCAAGACCATATATCTCAGAACAGAAAATGAAGGTCACAGGATGCTGTCATGGGAAGCAGTGGCTTTGAGGAGGATGGAGGAGATGTGACAGATAATAAAAACTAAGCATGGATTTTTGGTGTAATCTGCTCTATCAGAGCTATGCCATTTTTGGATCTATTAACAAGAAAATATTACCTAGCAGAATGAGGATAGTCTTTGCATCTTAAAACCATAATAGATTCATATCGTGTCCACTTCTGGTATCTGCATTTCCCCCCAAAAATACCAAAGATCTAGACATTTTTCAGATAAGAGCTTCATGAACAACCCATGAGCTGGAAAACCTGCCACAGAGTGAGAATTAAGAAGCTCAATCTATTCAGATTGTTAGGTGGGAAAATTAGGATGTGTCTTGGTCACCTTCTGTAAGCAGTTAGGAGAGACACTTTCAGAGCATGAAGGATGCTTTAATTCATTAGACAAAGGCAAAATGGGATTCAGCACTGGAAGGTCAAGCTAACTAATTCATAATTAACTTAATTAAATATAAGTATTAATATAAGGCCTGATTTTTGCAGAGAGGATAATTAGTAGAGTAGGCAAGACATTTTTTAAAGAGCTTCTTGTTGAAAAAAACCCCTCTTTGGATAGAAGTGTTTGGGGGTTTGACAGAAAAATAGATAGTTGCTTACAGAAATCCCTAAAGCAATGTATTTTGAAACTTTTTTTTTACAAAATTGTTCTGAAATGTATTTTCTCATGTTAATTTATGCATTTTCATTTTGTATTATTGTACTACTATTGCATTATAGCATGAAAAATCATTTAAATCTATTTTCATTTTAATTTTCAAACTCTAAAGTACATTTGCTATGTAGTACTGAGTAAATACTAAATTGATGGAAAATCCTTTTGTTATAACACAGCAGAGAATCTTCACGCTGCCAAAAGTGTGAAATATTTCATGTGCCATGAAGTTCCTGATGACCTTAATGATTTTAAAATATAAAATGGGAATCACTATCTTGCTAGCAATAGGTGTGTGTATACTGTAAAATTAGTAAAAAAAAAAAGTTAGAATTTCCCACACTATGGGAGAAACTGATTTACAGCTGTGTCTAATACTCCAGCATTAAAACCGTTTACTGATGAATGGTCTTTCCCACTTAGACGTTCTAAAATGCATGCTCCAGCACAGACAAAACTTGCAGCCTTGGCTCAGGTCGGACTCAGTGACTAATGAGTCTGTCTACACTGAACATGGTTTTTGGATCCAGGGTGCACTCCAAATGCAAAGGTTCTGATTGCCTGCTTCACTCTGTGTTGCACAGGGGTCACAGGAGGCTCAATCTGGTGTCCTTGCAGATGAAGCAATGGGAAGATGATGTGGTATGAGCCCCCACTTCCAGCACCCTCCAGCTGCTAATGGGTCCTTGGTCCATGGTACCAGAGAAGAGCTAATCCAGAGAAACTGCCCCAAACATCTACAGTGGAGGTGCCAAGTCTTCAGCACCAACTCTCATTAGTGCCTCCCTGTATCTCCTAATGAATTAATAACCTGCAGGGCAGATAGAGCCGTGAAATGTCGAAAGAAAGCCATGGAGCCAGTACTGAATGCAGTAGTGGGAAAACAAGGTGAAAGCTGGAGTCAAAAAATCCCTTATCTGGGCAGCCCAGGAGGGTCTAAACAGGTGACATTCCCAAGCCAGGAGCTGGACTTCAGTGATCCTTGTGAGTCCCTTCCAACTCTGTGAAACTGAGGCTGCATGGAGGCTCACTGTGGCCCACTGTGACCATGCCTTGCATGACCTTGCTTCCACAGCAGGGAGGAAGGTTGTGTTCCAGCTGCCCAGGCATCTAGCAGGAGGTGTCACACCACTTTGGTCTGAACTACTGGAGTCCCAGCATCCCTCTGCTTCCCTCCTGGTAAGCAAAATGACCCCAGGGTTCCCTTTTGTTTCCTGAGCCTATATTAGCATCTGGGATCTCTCTTTCATGTTTATCCCAACTTGGGGTTGCTTGGGATATCAACACTCTTGGGCCTCTTTCTCATCTTACATCCTTAATATCTTCCAATATGCATCCCATTTTGTTGAAAGACTTGTCCTGTTGTCTTGCGAAATAGCCTCTGTTTAGCAACACATCTCTGCCTTCATCCTTGTGTGGAGCTGAGCAGCCCGCCTTCAGATTCACAGATTCACAGAATAGCCGGGTTGGAAGGGACCTCCGAGATCATCGTGTCCAACCCACACCCTAACACTGTAGCTCAATAACTAAATGAGGCCACCAAGTACTATGTCCAATCTTTTCTTAAACACATCCAGTGTTGGGGACTCCACCACCTCCCCGGGCAGGTTATTCCAATACTTTATAATCCTTTCTGTAAAGAACTTTTTCCTAATCTCTACCCTGGCACAGCTTGAGACAATGCCCTCTAGTTCTATCTGTTGCTGCCTGGTGAAAGAGACCGACCCCAACCTGTCTACAACCTCCTTTCAGGAAGTTGCAGAGGGCAATAAGGTCACCTCTAAGTCTCCTTTTCTCCAGGCTGAACAACCCTAATTCCTTCGATCTTTCTTCATAGGACTTATGCTCCAAGCCTCTTACCACCTTTGTCGCCCTCCTCTGGACACGGTCTAATATCTCAACATCCCCCCTAAACTGGGGGGCCCAAAACCGAACACAATACTCAAGATGTGGCCTCACCAGTGCCGAGTACAGGGGAAGGATGACCTTCCTACTCCTACTTATCATACAGTTCCTAATACTGGCCAGGATGCCATTGGCCTTCTTGGCTGCCAAGGCGCACTGCTGTCTCATATTCAAATGGCACGGATCAGCATGGATTCCTGAAAATGCCACAGTCTCACTCCTCAGACTCTTTACAGTGGAACCTAGACAATTTTAAATAACATTTTGACAGTCTGGGATGGGAGAAGACTCTCTCAGTGCTGCTGCTGTTGTGTGGTAGAGCACAGGCAAAGCTGGCGCTCAGCCACCTGCCAGAGTTTTGGTTTGCTAGGCAGAGGTGGAGCCCAGGGGAATGAGCCACGCATGTTTGTTACATGGGAATGTAACATGGGAATAGGTTACATGGGAATAGGTTAAAGAGCCAGGGAAGTACTCTGAACTGAACTGTGGTGTTTAGAGGCCCTGGAAAGAAAGCGCTGCTTGCTCCTCAGGGATGAAGCTGGGCAAAGCCGATGGCACAGGGTGGTGCCACTGCCCCTCCTGGGTGACATGCAGGAGTATCAGATGGAGAAGACCCTGCACATGAGGTGGCCTGGAGAAGTCAACTGGCTTTGATGTGCTAAAATCCACTGTCTTCTGTTGAAATTAGAATAACACAAGACTGCAGTGTTTCTGGTCCCTCAGCTCATGCCATAGCACTGCCCTTCATCTTCAGACTCCTAGCAAAACCTAAACTAAAAACTGAAACGAAACATTGCTCCAGGCATTGCAGTATGTTCTTAGATTTGTTGTAAGTGAACATCCTTTTCCTGAAGGTCTCCATAACAACCATCAAGAAAACCGGTTTCAAACTAAGGTTCCTTCAGAGGCTAATAAACAGAAAAGCAGATGCCAAACCTCTGATGGAAACAATGGAAAAAGAGGGTCAGGGTGGTATCTCCATAGAAAAACAAGATAATTGACCCAAACTGCATACTACTGGAATGACAAAGTAAACATTTGCATTTACATTTGTGCTAATGAAAGGGGTTGAATGACAGGTTATTCAAAACTTTACACATTTTATAGTAATTATTTTCTACTGCTTGTTAAATGGTTTGGGGTTTTTTGATGCTAACATTCTCAAAACTCACTTTGTGAAAAGTTTGCTGGTTGTTGGTGAAGCTGTAGCATTAACTACATCCTTTATATCTACAAGTACTCTTTTATTTTTAAGAAACGAAAGGTGCATTAAAGGGTAGAATAACCTCCAAGTGCCATCACAATGTCAAGGGTGACCTCATCACAAAGATCTGGTAGCATTACATCATGTAAGTTTGCTCTCTGGTCCTTAGACCTTCAGTTGCTCTATCTTTGCTTTGCCTTGGTAGAGGCAAACAACTGCAGATGGCCTAGTGTTTAGAAGAGGGAAGAGTGGATCCGCTGCTGTGAGCTGTGCTCTTAAGGGTGACGTATGAAGAAAGAGCAGAACTTTTAACTCAGAAATGGGGTGTCAGGGAAGACTGCATTTACATAGTAAGCCAAGACATTGGAGGTTTGAAATATCTGGTACCTTAGTAGATGAGTGTATGACAGTGAATTACGTTTTGGGTTTCAGCTTCGTTTTTCTTGTACGAATGCTTCTCCAAGCATATTACTAATCATCATTGCCCGTGTCTGACAAGCTCCACGTTGAACTAGTGGGTAAATTTGACTTAGGCTGTTACTGTCTGATAGTTTCTAAATCATGTTATGAAATTACCTCAAATAAACAATCCACTCCAGTTTGGCAGTTTAACATCAGCAAATGATTTTTTTTCTTGTTCTAATTTACAAGAGGAGTAAGAATAAACTAGTAATAGTTTTTAGTTATTCAATTTCCTGCCATTGCAAATCACAGCAAGTCATGGAGGCTTTCACGACAAGTTGCAGCTGACATAGAGGGTGACAGCTAGGAGGGAGAGAGGGAGCTCTATTAGACAAGGTGGAGCACCCCCATGGAGCATTCAGGTAACAGGGTGCTGTATTTTTTTCTCCCAATTTTTTTCTGCTGCCAGTACTAAGTGCAGCACTATCCCAGCCTGGCTGTGGGGTATTGTGGCTGTATGCTTGGGAGAAGAGAAAATACCACTGAAAAAAACCCATGGCAAGTTTCCTGGAAAAATCTGGGGCTCTGCTCCAGAAGAGACACCTTAGGGGGTCAGGGACTCACTGGTGGTTCTTCCTGGTGCAAGAGGGGGAGCCATAGCCTCTGTACTGTTTATGGTTTTATAACAGCCAGCACGGTGTAGAAATTGCTCAGCAGGGCTCCAAAAGACAGGAAGAGGAAAATGTGAAAATGTTCATAGGAACCTAGGGAAAAGGCAGCAATTCCAGAAATGTTTAGCAGAAAAGTGAGAGTATAAAGATACCACCATTAACATGGCTTGAAAGACAGGATGTTAATGCAGCCAAAAGCTCTTGCTGGCTGGACCTGTCAGGACATCCCCATCTACACGGGTGTATCAGCAGCCAGAGGGGCTTTGACTTTGTTGACGTAGGTAGGTAGGAGGAGAAAGTGGAGAGAAGGCACAGGAAAGACGGAGACCAAGAGACAAAAAAGAAAGAGGGGGGAGAGAGAGAGGAAGGAAAGGACAAAGAGAAAAGGGAAATGGAGAAAGAGAGAAAATGTGGGGGGAAAAGAAGAGAAATGGGAAGGAGAGCAAGCGAGACTGTATTTCTATAATTACTGTGGATTGGCTCGGATTAAGGGCAACTAGCTATCTCTTGGTTTTTGCTTTTTATGTAACAACTAATCTCCTTCTAATCAGTTATTATTAAATTATATTCCATTTTTAATTCATTCACAGATCATTGGTGGCACAATTCGGACATCTGGACAGATAATTGAATAGAGATAATTTATGTAAATGAGGAACAGTTGTGTACAAAGGTGGGGGAGGGGAGAGTTCAGTTCCTGAGGCCAGTGACCTAATGAGGAGTCTCCAAAAGCTGCCTTTGCTCCCTGGGAGGACTCAGGTGTGAGGGGGGATGTTTGGGCATTGTGTGTTGGATATTAACACATACAAGAGGCCATCAAGCCCAAGCTGACTGTGGGACCAACCTGTATTAAACATAATTTCTCTCAAGGCCAAAAACAATAGCCAAATCAGTACCTGGAGATGCCCCTTTTCTCCCAGGAAGAGGTTGTTTCTAACCCAGATCTTTTCATGCCCCTTATTTACAGCATGATGCTCCAGTGCTGTACTGACCTATCCATAGGGTTGGGGCAGCAGTGAAGGAGCTACTCCATCTCAGAACATCAGCTGGCTGCCAAGCCTAGTACCCTGTGCAGGACTGATTGGAATCCTGGGCACTATTTCTTACTCCTCAAAAATGCCTCTCTGCTCTTTGATATATGTGGTCTAATCTCTCATTGCTTGTCCCAAACCCTGAATTTTGGGAATCAGGATAAACTTATGTAGGTAGACTTCAAAGAGAGCTGCCGTGATCAAAGGCAATACCCAAGCAGCACAGAGGAACTGGACTCAAGCATTGTGTGACATTAGGAATTATCATTTGCAACAATGGGAAAAAACTACTCCAAAATTCTGGCTTGTTGTCATCTATATGGTAACTATCAGAATGGGCAAATGGAGATCTGAAGAAAAATATTGTCCAGAGAGAGAACACAACATGGCAATGAGATCCATCAGATCCAGCATGAATACCAATGGGATAGGGAGTCTACACACTGGGAATGTTCCCATTCTAGCCAGAGGACTCTGATCAATAGGCTCAATAGAGCCTAGGATACGGTTTGTCTTATCTTGAAAGAGGTGTCCACACTGGATTAGGGGGAATTGCATGTCCATTGACTTTATTGATGAAATAAATATTGACTACAGAAGTAGCCCATGACTAGCTCAGGTGTGGGCATTTAAAGTTAAGCAAGATGGATCCTGCAGTAAGGGAGATGAGGTGTTATTGTGCTTTTGCAGTAACGGAACAGCACAAATGCATATTCCTCTGCCTCAGAACAAGGGTGAAGATTAAAATGAAGTTCTTGTTCTGGGCTGTGGTTGTATTACTTTTCTACTACATTTGAATGCCACAGAGCTAGGTGCTGAAAAAAGAAGCATGATAGATAAATTTATCTTCCAAAGGGGGAAAGAATCCTCGACTCAATTGCTATAGCAAAAATCTAATTTCCATCACTCTATCATAACAGGAGGAATTTTGCTGTGCATACTGAATTGTCTTAGTATTGTGGGACTGTTGGAGGAAGGGAACACCATAGATACATTCAATGTGTGGGAAGACTACTCACAAGATTTGTTCATCAAAATAAATTCAGACTGAATTGCCAAGGATACAAAGCAAATGAAATGAAACTGGTTCAAGTGATGTTCTTGCCCAGTGTCAGAAATACACTGGGCTTTGTTCAGCTCTGCAGGGGTATTTTATTGATTAAAAAATTCCCTTTCCAGGTCTGTTCTTGAGGTTCTAATTATCAAAATGTGAAATTGCCACTGGAAAAATTATTATGAATTTTCAGAGTTATCAATGGTGATGAGAATGCAGCCATGTGACTGTAAATAATCTCTGAGTTCAACTATAAAGCTGGTACAAAAGTTCTCCAGCAAGGATGGTTTAAATCTGCTCTTCTTTAAGTCTTCATAAACAATGAAGAAAGCAGACAAAGCCGCCTTTTGCAGGATACTGGGTTGGAAGAACCTGTGCCCATAAGGCAGAGAGAACCAGAGTGCTGCAGCATAGAGAACATAGGAGGGAGTCAGCTCAGCAGACTGTCATAGGGGTAAAATCCCAGGGCCAAAAGCATGCCAGCCAGACAGAGACAGACAGCAGGACAGTGAGAACAGCTGGAAATAATAGTTCAATGTGATCAGAATGTACCTTTGCAATATGACAAAGCTCTAAAAAGGTTTGAGACAGCTCTATATTCAGAAGCATAACTTTGTGGAACAACCCATTAATGTTTTTCCAATGTTAAGACTCACCTGTGCAGTTTTGCACATGTGTTTTACAAGGAAATACTGATAAACTGAGCAGAGTGTAGAAAAGAGGAAAGAAAATGCCTGGGAATTTGTGGTTTTGATCTGTGAACTGTGCATAGATGGGTCTGATTTAAGTGATAACTAAAGGAGAGGAGTAGTAACCCTTCAGCTGCCAGAAAGGTACAAAATCAGATGAGGCAGACTAAAGATTTGGGCTATCACTAGTAACAGGAGTAGTAGTCACTAAGTGAAAGGCAAATCACAGATCACCTATGCACAGGATAAAGGAGAGCATTGAGAGGGAATGGATACCGTTAAACTCTAGACATCTCCCCAGAATAACTGGTTGGACTGTGGGAGATCTGTCATGGGGAACATTTAATAGATTAGATGTTTTCACTCTCACATACTTGCCCTCTTACGAGGGGTAGCCACCAGTGCCAGACACAGAAGCTGTGCAATGCTGCTGACCCTTTGCTTCCTGTATGCTTGGCTCATATATATATATACACATATATATATATATACATACAAAACCCAGTGAAGGCAAGAAACTCCTACATCATGTACCATGTCCTGTCCCAACCCTCCTCAGCCCCATCCCCAAGCTCTTTGATATGTTTTCTGTCACTTTTGTACACTCTGTCTTTCCTGATACTGCTCTCCCTTAAGCATATTGGGGGCTGCTGAATGTGTTAGAGTTTCCAATTAGTTTTCCTTGTGACCATTAAACTAGTTTGGTGATTGGTAATATAGTGTGTTAAGAAAGAACTATTGCATTTGTTTCATTGTTTTAATAATACTTTATAATATTATGCCCTCTTTTCTCTTTTAGTGGAAATGCGTCTTAAGAAAAGGAGCACTGCTGTGGGTCTTAAATTTACCCAGTCTGGGGTAGTGTATTTCCTCTGCAAATTTACTCAATAGCCAAACCTCCTTGACATTTATCTCCATTTTATCTCCAGTCTCCCTCACTTCATCATGGTCTTAGGCAACTGCATTTTCCCAAAGGAGCAGGTGGGCCGTGATGAAAATGCAGACTCAGACATAATTGACTCAGAGAGTTTTGAAGACCAAAGCTAATATCCTGGCTCGGCAGACAATGCAACATGAGAATCATCATGACATCTAGAACACAGTGGCAAGTTGCTCATCTCAAAGAAAGACCGATCCTGGGAATGTGTTCACCTTTAATACCAGATACAGTGAATTTAAGTCCAACGCGCATCTGGCCAAGGGGCTGTGATTCTCTTAGGGTCTGTCTCCGATCTAAAATGAAGGGGTTTGTGCTCCTCAGATAGACAAGGGTGTGTGGAGCATCGAGTGTGATACAAGGGTATGATACAAGCACCTTGGTTTCTATCAGAAATAGTGTGGCCAACAGGACTAGGGAAGTGATTGTCCCTCTGTACACGGCACAGGTGACGCTACGCCTTGAATCCTGTGCTCAGTTTTGGGCCTCTCACTACAAGAAAGACATTGGGGTGCTGGAGCGTGTCCAGAGAAGGGCAACAGAGCTGGTGAAAGTTGTGGAGCACAAGTGTTATGTGGAGCAGCTGAGGGAGCTTGGGTTGTTTAGCCTGAAAAGGAGAGACTTTATTGCTCTTTACAACTACGAAGGACATTGTAGTGAGGTGGGGGTCAATCTCTTCTCCCAAGAAACAAGAAGCAGGACAAAGGGAAATGGTCCCATGTTGTGCAAGGGGAAGTTTAGATTAGATATTAAGAAAAAAATCTTCACTGAAAAGGTTGTCAAGCACTGGAACAGGCTGCCCAGGGAAATGGCTGAGTCACTGTCTCTGAAGGCATTTATAAGACATGTGGCACTTACAGACATGTTTTAGTGGTGGACTTGGCAGTGCTGGGTTAATGGTTGGACTGAATGATATTAAAGGTCTTTTCTAACCTAAATGATTCTATGATTCTATTCCATGAACAAGAATGCATAGGGCCAAGGCAAGAAGGTGATGGAGAACAACCAGGACAATCATACAGACTGAAAATAGCTGTGAATAGAGAGAAAGAGTAGAGGAAAAAAATTCCAGCCTTTGCTTGAAATTTCATTACTTGGGATGGATACTTATGCCAGCCTAATATGTTTGCAACCTCTCTAGATTTCCCCAAGGAAATGTTGCATAAATAGATACTTCTATTAAGGTGTATAGACAGTTTATTGTAAGTCTTCAAGACATTGCCTGAGTTAGATTTCCTAGTAGGAAGAAGCAGCACAAGCAGTCAGGTTGGTTATCTGGTGGTGGTAGGGAGGCAGATGCTCACACAACTCTCACAGCAATGCTTAGTCCGTCATGGGCTCACATGGCAGTGATCTGGGTGGCATGTCCCTGCCTTTTCCTTTAGCCAGGTCCCAGAAGATGGTAAGGGACAATAATTTGTCCATCTCCGGGGTTCAGTCATCTCTCAGGTCTCCATCCTGTCATCATTCCTGGTTAATGAGAATACACTGGGGTGTGAGTGAGGAGAGTAGTCACGTGTTCAGTGAACCAGTGGCACTTCCTTACACCTCATCCCTCCCTATGTACTTCCATCTCAAATATTGCTGAAGGTTACATGGTGGATGTCAGAAATAAGGAGATGGGTTCCTAGAAAACTAGGACTGAAAGGAGCCGAGAGAGGCTGTCTCTTTGTCCTTTCTGCCCCATTGAATGACCAGATGTCATTCTTGACAGAGGGACAAGTACCTAAGTAATCTCTTCCAGTGTCTCCCTTGCAGTCTCTCTCTCCCTGATCATTTTTCTTAATTTTGCTCCTAATGTCTAACACAGATCTTTGTTGCTACTATTTCATGTGTCATGGGCACAAAGGGCAGATCCACTGGAAATCCTCCAGTGGGTCCACTTTAAAAGCAATGCCCAAACTGGGCTCAATACACCAGCTAAAGTCTTACCAATGCTGATTACAAGGAAAGGTAATTTCCAGAGCTCCTGACAGCTGTAGTCTTATCTAGTCTTGTCTTTACCATGGACCGTTTGCTTTATTTGCAACAATATACTATTTTTGACAGGGTTTGTAATCCCTTCTAACCCCTAGTGCTTTTTTGGAAGAGTTGCTGCCTAATAAGTTGTTTTCTAACCCTGTTTAGAAAAAAGGGTTATTTCATTTTTTTGACATTGTGTCTGCATCACTGAGATTCTTTGCATGGTTTCTTACTGATTTCCATTTAAGTTTTTTCAACCACTTTCCCAAATTGCCAAGATTATTTTGAATGCCAAGTCTGTCCTTCAGTGTATTTAATGTGTCTTCCAGGTATGTGTCTTCCTGATGTGCCCACTACCTCTTTTGTCTTCCATGTAGTTAATTCAATCGGTGAGCAGAACCAGATCCAGAGTAGACCTTTGTGGAGCTATTTTCAATACATCCTTTATTTTGATAGTAAACCACTGAGAACTATTCGCTGAGCACAGTTTTTAAACTGATTTTTCATCTATCTAACGGTAGTTTCTGCTAATTTATTTTTCCCTAGTTTGCTCATAAGGATAGCTTTTGAAATGGAACCTAAACAGCTTCTGGAAGTAAAGATACACAAATCTGTTCCTTCCTTGTCTATGAGACCTGTTGCCTTGCAACAGTAACAAATTAGATTGACTGGAAAAGTCTGATCCTTGACAAATCTACACTGAATACAATTGATTGTCTCATTTTGCCTTTGATATTTAGACATAACTTGATTATTTATTCCAGCATTTTAATGGGAAAGGGAATTGAGCTCGTTGCTCCACAACTACCCATCACTCTTTCCTTTTCTTTTTTAAGACCAATGCCTGTGATTCTCCTGTACTCCACCACCACATCTCTACAGGTTCTGGAAGACAGCCACTACTGACTATGAGATTGCTGTAGCCGAATCTCTAAGTACCTTCAATGAAGCTCATTACGCACAATAAATCCAAATGCATCTAACTCAATAGCATTACCTCTATCATATTCTTTCCTTATTCTATTCTATTCTATTCTATTCTATTCTATTCTATTCTATTCTATTCTATTCTATTCTTATTCTTTATCACTGCTATGAGTATCTCTAATGTTATCTTTTGTCAATAATTTTCACTCTCGAGTAGTAATCCAATATTTTGTTTAGTCTCCCTCTTGCTACTAATGAATTTACAGAATGATTTCTTCTTTCCTTTGATTATCCTGCTACTTACAAACTTATTTTATGCTTAACCTTTTTGATTATATTCCGGCTTGCCTCTGGTGTTCTTCTATACTCACTTTTTGTGCTCCAAGCTACTGCTTATCTTCTGCATCCGTCCTTCACAGGCATGAGGTCAATGGTGAATTTGCAAACTGAACAGGTTGTTTGAAAATAATTTTTTCCTATTTTTCAATGAGACTGCCCCTCCTGGAGAAGAGGAGGGTGAGTTGGCTCATAGAAATAGGGCTGGTGTATCATTACTTTGCTCCACTTGAAGAAGAAGGTTAAGGGGCAAGTTGCAGGTTGACAATTGGATTAGGAGATGCCAGAGGCAGGGAAATACAGATGTGTTTGTTGTAAAAGCAATTATTTTGAGCATTATTAAAGATCATAACCATAGTTCTAATGACATTTTTGTGAAGACAGTGTTGGCTGCATCCTTGGATTCTGCAGCCTCAGGCGTTAGCCTGCCTTTCCATCCTGGGTGCATGTCATTGGTCTGATCCTCAGTCCACTAACAGTACCAGGAGTGGGCAGGTTGAGGAGGGGTGGGAGGCTGCAGTGCTGTGCTGCAAAGAGGCCCTGCACTGCAAGACACCCAGGGTGTGCCCCTACAGTGGGGCCTTGTCACCTCTCACTATGCCACCACCAAGCTTCCCTGTACAACAACTGTACAACAAATCCTGCTCCAGCATCTTGCCTCGACAAAGCCAGGGGCTGAGTGCATGGGCAGAGGGCGTGGGGGAATGCAGGGTGAAGTCCTTCACAGCACCCCATCACATCACCTTGCCAATGCTTCTTCAGCATCCCAGCGTCAGTGTCCTTACCCCTTTACACTCCCCATTTTGGCCTGACAACAGGTCCTCCTCTTCCTCTTCCTCCTGCTGTCCTGGCTTCTCTGCAGACAGCTTCCCTCCCTGTGCTCCTCATTAACACCCCTCCTAACCGGCAGGAGCAGACACCACCAGCAGCTCCTTTCCCCTCCAATCCCCTCCCCTTCCCTTCCATAATCTATCTAAATATTAAAATGAGTTTGCCCCTGATTTACATGCGTAAGAAGGGATGTAATAATGAGGACGTAGATTAGAAGATTTAGCACAATCGTTTGTGTAGATTGTGTCCCATCAAAGGGCAGCTCTGACAAGCCGAGATTAAGGAGCAAACAGCTGCCGCTGGAATTCAGTCCATTTGTTTGTTTGCTGTTTTCTCTCTTGACTCCAGCAAACAGTCTCATTAACATGCAAGTGATTTGCCCCTTAAGCCTTTTCCTGTTTATTATTGGGGGAGTTGCTGACGAGGGCTTTGTAGAGTCCCTGGCCCAGTTCTGAGAGATCGACATGCAAATCAAGATTAAAATGGGAAGTAATTAAAAACAAAGAAGGGGCCACGACACCTTGGTCCCCTCTGCCCTTTGAGGGGTCTTAAAGTTAGGGCACTGGGAGAAGGTGTGGGGTGGGGGGAAACAGAGTTGCTACCCACCACGCTGTGTGGCCTGGCTGGCCATTCTTGGCCGTGGTGCTGAGCTCTCCCTTTCTCCTGTTCTCCTCCACTCCTGCCTCCCCCCTCCTCAAAATGTCTGTCTGTCTACTAAACTCATTTGCAGCCTTTGGTTCAATGGCCTCGTTTGCAGCACCTTCCATATGGTCCCTGCTTGCAGCCCACCACAGGCTTGGCATGCTGGGCAGCACATCCCGCACCAACTGCTGCCTTCTCGTGCACAGCCCCTAGCCCACGGCCGCCCATGCCTTCTGCCCCCTTGGCACTGGTGTCCCCATCCAGCATCATGACCCTACCAAGAGACTCTGCAGCTTTTTCAGCGTCCACAGTGGGTGCAGGACTGAGACACGTAGGGATCGTGCAGCAGCCATGCTCGTGGACATGTGTAATGATACACTGAGGGCTCCTCGTACAAGGGTCTCCTGCAGCCACATGGTTTGTGAAGGCAAGCTCACATCACTGGAGCAACACTGAAACAAACCAGCACAGTGTCTGTCTCTCAGTAGCACCTGGATTCAGCTGGTGAACACTGCTGGTGAGAGTGCAGGGGCAGTGACTCGTGTGACCAGTGTGCTTGTCTGCTGGCTCCCTCGTCCAGTGCATCCTATCTGCAGTGGGCTAGGGATGACAACTGTGAGGAATGGCACGAAGGATTTCTTGGGCTGAGAGCAAGAGAGAGAGAGAGACTGTCACATAAATTCCCTGCAAAGCAAGCAGCCCCTTCTCTTCATTTATCAGAGTGCTTGCTCTATCCCCTGCAAGACAAGTAAAAATATAGTAAAGCCTAGAAACTTGCTCTGGGAAGCAGTAATGGTTGTTCAATGTGTGTCTACACAGACAAGCAGGGACAAATGTCAGTTTGCTCTGGCTGGCAGCTCACTCCTGCTTGGCAGCATGGAGCTGTGCTGGAGCATCTTCACACTCAGCCTCGTGTCTTGGTCATCCTCAAGGCTCCTGGCTTGGGCACAGCTCTTCCTTGGACACAAGGAGATTCCTGCTCGGGTACACAGCATGCTTGCACCTTGTTAACCAGACTTGCATGCAAATGTGTGTGCATACCGTCAGTGCCAGGATGAGGCGGTTCACCAGGTGTGGCACTGAACAGTTACGAAATTTGTGCCTTTCATGGTTTTCTTGAATCCTGATGTCAACAGACTGCTGTGCACATTTTCATGGGGCCCACAGCCAGAAGGAGCTGAGGACAGGCAGCCTGCTCTAGGTTAGCCCAAAACCTCTGGCCTAGGGGGCTGGCTGTTGTTTTCAGTGGGTTACCCAGTTGTCACTGAAGTTGGTTTCACACGTGACCGGGGAGAGACTGCAACTTTGCAGATACATGATTGCAGATTGTGTTGTAATAAACACATGTAGGAGAATCATGATGCATCTTGTAAGTACTTTCTAACCTGAGTGCTTTACTTTTATAATCATGGGGTAGAGCTGCACAGAGGGTTGGTCAGCAAGAGCTCACTCTCACCCTTGCTCCAGTTAGCTGTGAATCCAGAGAAGCTCATGGCTTTCATAGGAACAACTGTTTAGAGCAGCAGTGCCTTCTCCTCAAACCACTTCTGCTAGTTGCCAGGGCAGTGCAGCAAGGAACAACCAAACCAAAACATCATCAGCTTCAATGTTACGGCATTGCACAAAGTAAACGAGGTGGTGGCTGTGATCCTTGCAATCACCCAGGATTGTATACAGACAGAATGACAGGCGAGTGATTGTGAATTCCCTGCTGTTGTTTCCAACTCGTTGGCCAAAATAATTAATGAAATAGTTATAGCTTTTGCTTTTTCAAACTCAGAGAATGACACAGTTTCATTGCTTACACAGCATTTTTTGTGTGTTTGTTGTGACAGTGCCAAGGGGGAGATTAACATTTTCCCAGCTGGGACACTACCTGCAGGACAGCATGGTCTAGTACAGCTGGAATGGCCTGTAAGGTTCAAATAATGTCAAGAATAGGAATAGATATTTTTTTCTGTCTTGAACTTGAATAGCTGCTGGATTCCTCTGATCTATTCTGACCCTGTCCCTGTACCCCTCTCCAAGAAGTACCTACCTGGCCACAAGCCAGGCTCCAGTTGTGCTCCCCTAAGAGATGGCCATGTGCAGTTCCAGCCAGGCTTCTGGCTTCCCCAGAAGGGCAGTACTCAGCTGTACAGTGCCTTGCATGCTCGCTCACCATGAAGTCCCATCAGCAAGGAGGTCTCCAGGCAGCAGCAGCAGTGCCCCACCAACAGTAACACTCCCCCTTAGCATGATTTTTTTGCCTGTTAACAACTCAGCCCTTGTTGCAATCGATTTTCAGTGAATCATTGAAATCTGTTCCATCAGTCCAGTTCTAACAGGTTTCTACTGCCTGCTCTTCTGTTGTTTTGTTTTTTTTTTTTTAATTTCCACAAAGATAGAGTTTTGGTTTATAGTATAAGGGATATGTGGCTTTGGGCACTTAACCTCATAAACCCCTGGGCCATTTTTCCTCAAACACAGCACAGCCAAAGCAACCATCACTTCCTTGGATTGAGATCAGATCTGGAGAACTTCACACTCCCTAACCAAAAGAGTTATGAGTGATTAGGAAGACTGCTGATAATAGAAATGCTTAGTCAGCCTTGATGTAATTCATTTGGATGCTCCAGCTCTAAAATAGGAATGAGCATGTGAAATCAATGTGCATCTGCAGCATGCCCACAAATAAACAGGGAACTGCTGGAGAATGCTGTTCACCTGCAGCTTATGTCACCATCCACGTCACTGTCATGCAGTGCATCCCTCCCCAACTGATCCTCAGAAATGTGGTGATGGACCCCAGGGAGTGGGACCGCTGCTTCAGCCAAAGGAAGACACATGATGGAGAGAGGGGTCTGGAAGAAAAACACTCATAAATGATGGAAGTGAGGATACTGGAGTGGTTCCTGATTCCCAAAAATAGAGCTTTTTTTTCCCAGAGGAGTCTAGAGATCACCCTGAGATGGCAGGTGCAGGAGAAACTCTTGAAAATGGTGGCTTTGCCAAGGGGACAGAGGGGACATTGAGTCCCCCAGCATCTCATGGGTTCCTGCATTCTGTGTGCAGAGTGGTCTCTGCCCAAATGTCCTACTGCAGTTATAAGTGCTTGACTGAGAACAGAGCAGCAGAAAAAAAAGAGGGGCCTTGTGGGCCCAGCTGCAGCATGTGCCACCTTGTGAGCAGGGAATGTGGGGAAGTCTCTAATCCCTCAGGGCCAGGCCAGCTGCCAGTATCCCGGTCGTTCCCCAGCATGGCAACTCTGCAGCCTCTCTCTCACAGCCGATGACACCCTTTGCAAGTCGGGAGCTGCCTGCAGCCTCTCTTCTTGGGTCTTGTGCTCCAAACAGCTGCAGGCACAGAAATGCCAAGTTTTATGTGCACCTTCTTTCAGGAGGTCCAGGAGGCTTTTATGACCTGCATCGACACTTAGGAGGGTCAAGGGGGAATGTTGTGTCTCCTAATTTGCCCCTCTAATTACTGGTGGTTGCATGCATCAACTTTGCCAGAACTGTACTGGGCTGTTGCTTTTCCTCTTTGTGAGGAAAAATAAGTATATAATTATCCTTATGGACATAATAGGGGGATTTTTAATCAAAGCCACTCCAATGAAGGAAGCTTCTCTCTTCAGAGCCAAGATACCCAACTCACCCTCGACCACATCCTTCTTCTCTCAACTATGATTGTTGTTGCATTACTATTGCTATTATGTCATAAATTGACGTCTTGTGCTCCTGTTTGTTATCTGGGGATTCTGCTCTAATCTTGACAATCACTAATGCAGTGTAAATCCAGCGCACTGGGTGATAATCTGGCTACATAAAAAAAAAAAAAAGGACTTTCTAGGCATAATCAAAACCTTTCACTTTAATATTGAGCACAATACTTTTACCATGAAATTGCATTTCCCCCAGGTCTTCCCTGCAGCTCAGAAGGATATCGTGCTCTGTTTGCATTCAGATAAAGCTGAGGCTCACTGGGATTTAGTGGGCAGGGTGCAGGATGCAGCCCCCGACACAGTGCAGAGCAGTTCACGCCCTGCACTCCAGTGACATCCAAAAGCCGGCAGGAGCCCTGCTCCCTCCCTGGCCTCGGCAGGGAACGTCTCCCTTCAGCCAAACAGAGGCGGATGGATGGATGGGGTCTTTTTTGGGGTTGTGTTAATTCCAAACAAAAATTAATTCAGTATGACTCATTTTTATAGGTAGTAATTAATGCCTGTTGAAACCTCGTTTTCCACCTACGTGTATTTTCATATTAAATAGGTGTGCTCAGAACTGAGGAGGGCCTGGGTCAGTGAACAGGGGCTTGTTTCAGTCCCCTTCTCAGAGAGACATTAGAAGTGCGCGAGTGTAGAAAGCACAGCAAACCAGAGAGACAAAACGGGGAGGGCGAGATGGTGCATTAAGGCTCGGATATTTCGCAAAATGAAACGGCCCTCTAAAGGGCCAGGGCTTTTTGCAGGCCGAGGGCCCCAAGCAGCTCCAGGGGCCACCCCACGCTGGCGGGGCAGGAAAGCCAGTGGCCCCCGCCCCAGCGGGGCCCCCGTCCCTGCTGCCCCTCCACGGCAGGCCCGGGGCCGGGGGCGCNGGCGCGGCGTCCGGGAATGCGCTGCTGATCCTAACCAAGTTTGCCAGCCATGCTTTTCTCATGGCTCCCGCACAATAGCCCGTTTTCTGCCCACCTGCCGATTATGCTTAATTAGGCGAGGAGTTGATTAATTTGAGGTAATTGACAGCTAATTACAGGCCTGAGGGCTCATTAACTTGACGTCCTGTCTGAGGGAATCAGCTGGAGGGGGTCAGGTGATGTGCAGCCTCCCTCTGGTGCCCACTTGCTGCCCACTCACCTGGGCGGCCAGGATGGGGACGAGTGAGGCCAGTCCATGGGAGATGGGATGCTAAGGCCCGTGGCCACAGGACCTAGGGAGAACAGACACCCCCAGAGGGGACACAGCATAAGGGATGCTGCAGGCCGGGAAGGCTCCCCACGGCAATGAAGCAGGCTCCAGGTGGAGAGGGCTTTTGGAGGTTGGTGATGGGGTGGGGGCTCACAGAGAAAACAGCCAAGCATGCAGGTAGGAGGGGAGAGAGGTGTGGATGGGGTGAGAGCTCCCAAGGCTGCAGCTCCCTGTAGGCTTGGCCAGCAGCCCCCCACCATGCCCATGGCCCCAGCAGGGAGTCTGTGGTGGTGGAAGGATGCCACAGGTCCCTGACAGCAGCAGGAGCCCACAGCAGCTGCCAGGAGGCTGCAAGGACCCGTGCTTGCTGTACGGCAGGTCACTGCAAGGCGCCGTTAGTCACTTCATGTTTCCATCAGACAATACAACTACTGATTGAAAACAGGGAATATTTTTTTCAATAAGCCTTTTCTTGGTTGCTCTTAACTGCATGCAAATAATAGGACAGCAAGAAAGTTGTTTAGCTAGTATCCTATCGACCTCCCTCAGTGGAGAATTTGGGCATGTCCTCTGGCTTTACAAATAGGTCCTTATCTCACCTTTCTGGAACTGGTGAGATCCCTGCATAAAGAGAGGCTAAATGACATAACCAAGGTTACACTGAAAATCTAAGAGCTGAATCCAGCTTTTTGAACCCTAAACCTAGGGCCTTGACCATAAAACCATCTTCACTGGATCAGGATTCAGTGGTGAGCCAGTACAGAAAGTGGCAGAGGAGGAATGAGTAGAAAGCCATGCCAATAAGCAGAATTACTTTGGGACACATAATAGCTGGACTGTCCGAGCAGTCATAGCCTTCATACCAGGGTACTTTGAACCACTATGAGCAACGAAATAAAAGGAATGGAATCTCCTGGCAAAACTGCAGACAACCCTTCCTCTGGGTGCCTGTGGAAGTCTGGTGAAGAATCCAAAAATCATCATAAATCACAGTTTGGCCTGACCACTGGGGCTTTTCAGCCACAGGAAGCTACATTGCAACCAGAACCTTCTCAGACATTTCCCTGCACTCACTGGCATCATCCCTCTGCCTTGTTTTGGCCTTACTTCTGCCTCTGGCTCCTCTGAAAATGCTGTGCCATCCTCACATTCTTGGTGTGATCAGAAATGAAAAATACAGGTGTCTTATCTGCATATTGCTGACAGTGGCTTTTAGAAACCTGACTAAACAACTTGCTTTGATATCCTGCTATTGCATTCCACAGCTAACTTATACACTGCCCTTTATCCCTTTGAAATGTACTGGTGTTTCATTTTCTAAGCTCTCTTGTTTAAATTTCATGGAGTTGGGTAAAGCTGACTGATCTCTATGGCAATCATTATTTAATACCCTTCTCCCATTTGTTGTTCCTTCTTTCTACCCTAAACACACCCAGACTGGGTGATGATTCATGGTACGGAGGCCAAATGGACCCATGTGATGAATAAATTTTGCTCACTTGCTCTGAACCTCTCCTGTGTCTGTCTCTTTCAGGAGAAGATGTCCATAATTTAAGTTACATTTGAGAGGAGAACACCCCAACAACTTTTATAGTGGCATTTATCATTTAGAACCTGGGAGAGCAGTTATTTGGAGGAGCCCAGGCAGGCAGTTCCCTCTTTTTCTCTCTAAATCCATTGTTGAAATTGGCTAAACCTTGGCTATTTCTCATCTTGACTATTACAAGGCTGTTGCCTTCTAGTGTAAATACAAAAACTACATTGGTGCAATGATATTAAGCATTAAGGATAGTACTGGGCTACCTAGTCATGAATGTCTTCCTCTCTCCTGTGTTGACACAGATTTCATCAGTAGTGCCTGAGAATCTCATAAACTGGGATACATTTGACTATATACATTTTCTATAAGCTCACTTAATGTTATCATCAGGTTATAGGTGGAGCACTAGGACCCAGGTAGATTAAGTGATTATCCACATTTAACAGGATGTCTGAGGTAAATCCAGACAGGAGAAATGCATTCTATGTGTTTTAACTCACTGAACTTTTAGAGTTCTCTCCTGCTATAGAAAGCCTCACCCACCACGCACCACACTGTGATGCTGAGTGCTTTTCAGAAGAAGGAATGTTTCATGGGGACCATGACTCTTCCAAGATCTAAGCTTTAGGAAAACTTCATTTTTGATACTGAATATTTGCCTGAGTTCCGAAGAAATCTCTAGAAGCCAGAAGCCTCACTCACTGTTCCTGGAAGTGTTCCAAAAGCATATGGAAGTGGTGCTTAGGGGTATGGTGATAGACCCGGCAGTGTTACCTTAATGGCTGGACTTAATCCTAGATGTCTTTTCCAACCAGGAAATTTTACACAGCTGTAAAGCTCTGGGTAGGCAGGAACAGATATGGTCCTTGAGGGAGTTGGAGGTAGCCTTGCTAGGATTGTCATACGGAGGTGCTTCCTCAGAGAAATCCACCCTACAACAGTATATTTTGACTTAGGATGATGTCGCTTCAGCAGGGGAGAGTGGTTACTGGTATATGTTCATAACAAGCTATTGGTTATAAGAGCATGCAGGTCTCTGGGACATCCAGAATTTCATTAAATTTAGGCCAACTCCTTTTTGTACTAAGTCTGTGAATGCTGGAGAAAAAAAAAATTGGAAAAGACACCAGTACTCGAAGAGAAGTGTATTATACCAATAGTCTGTTTTACAGTAGTAGAAGTGCAAGTAATCCTTACACAAACTACACACAAGCTTTCTAAATACATTAGCAGAATGGAAATTATTGCTGTGATCAACAACAGGGTAACCTGTTTGAATTGAATTTGCTTTTTATCTTAGAATTTTTGACTTTGGAGTCCTCTGGCTCTTGAGAATCCAAAGAAGAGGGGAAGGTCTCAGCAAATTGTTTATCTGACGGACGCAACTCTACCCTTTTTGGAAAGCAATCTGGAAATCCAGCATGTTGCAGTGTTTTAGAAAGTTTCCTGATTTCAAGGAAGAGGGTAAGATATTCCCACTTCTGATGATTAACTAAGCAGTGGAAAGGATGTGCCAGTTTAAAATGCTGTATCAGCAACCGTGTGAAGCAGAAATTTGTGTTGTCTGGATGAGAACTGTGCTCAGATGTGGACTGGCAACACGGCTTGTTCCTTCTGCACTACCCTTTCCATTGCTTTCCCCTTTGGACAGAGCTCAGACCATTTCTAGAGGAGGAGTGTTAGATCTAAACCATTAAAATTTGCTTGGCTCTTCATCTGTTCTTCTCCGATTTGGCAGATCCAAGATGTTGTTCAGCATGAACTTCCCTGCACCACATGTCCAGCCACAAAGGCCTACCTCAGAGTGCATTTGCAGCTGAAGCTGGGTCTGAACCTATCCACAACACTATCAGTAATAAGTGACTTTTTAGAGTGACCTGCTCGTTCTCCAGTGTCTCCATTTAATTTGGGTACCTCTGCAGTGTGAGATAATACAACAGGCCAAGAGGACTGCTCTAAGCCCAAGGAGTATGAATGGCCAGAGGGAGAGCTTCTTAGGTCTGAGTTTTCTGAAATACTTCCAGCTCTTTTTCTTACCTCTGAATTACTTCTGCAACATACAGAGGGAATGGCCACCAAAAATAAGCTCTTTCTATTGAGTCTGGCTCCAGAAGTAATTTTTTTTTCACATACACAGAATCCGTGTGAAGTAACTCAAGGCACTGTGATGACAGCAACAATAGCTTGATGAAATATTGCTTTAAAATCCATATAATAACTACTAGGTATGTATATATGCCCATGTTTGTACATCTGTATATTGGATGTGTATCCAGCCTCTACAGAGGCTGGATGGCAACTCTCCCAAATCAATTAGAAGCCTGAATTTTAGGTCAAGATCCTGCTAAACAGCTTCAAAAACTGCCATAAATACCCTTACCTCGTTGTTGCATCAAGCAGGTCAACTTTCCAGATCTGATGTTCAAAGAAAGGTACTTTTCAGGTGTTGCCAGTGTAAGTGACATAGCTCCCAATCATCAGAAAACCAGCTTGTATTTTAAGCTTAAATGAGACCTCAGGATCAAAATTCTACAGTTCCAACCCAAATCCAATACATGATGCACAAATTACTGATACACATGCTCAACTTTGTGTCCCTGAGAAGCCAGTTAGCTTCTCAGTACACCCCAGAAGGGTGTACACAGACTTTTCATATAATTTTGAACACCTTTCACCTTACAGAGCTGTGAAGTAACAATCCTCTATCAGTAGCTGGATTTCAGAAGAGAAGTAGCCTGATTGACTGCCTTGCTCAGGAGTAAGAGGGTTACTGTAATTATCTTGTTTGCAAGAAAAGTAAGAACATTTTTCTCATTTTAGGTCAGCAGAAGAAACAGCAATTGTGAAATTTATCATTAGCCCAAACGCACTTTTATTCTGCAGATGAATAAATGTTGAATGACTGACCTTTGTGCCAGTATTTTTCACATTATTTCTGTAGAAAATTTATATTAAATTTTCTGTTAAATGCTGTAATTTTTCAAGACATTTGACTGACCCAATAAGAACAAACGACCTGCATTTTAACATTTTGAGGTGAGAATAAAAAGTCATCAGTTTCCATGCTGTAGAAAATGAAGAATATTTCTGAACATTTAGCTTACATGAGATAGTTTATGTTCATGCACAGTAGTGCCGATCTATTGCAAACTTGTTTGAATTAAACAGAGTCCCAAGGGGAACCTTATACCTAATTTGTTTGAAGATAGTGCAAGATAATGTGCACCACAAAAATCAAAGAGAAGGAAACCTTTCTCTTTTTAGATCAGCAAATCACCATGAGGATTAGTCTCCTGGACTCCCTGAGAGCAGTTGATTACCTTGAGCAAGCAAGTTTCCCCTTCCTAGGATCCACTTCTTTATACATCCTAGTAAGGACCACAAGTCCAAAGTGAAGAGGGCACTTTGGTAAATGTGGGACTGGCATAGGGGTATCAGATGATCTGCCATCCAACAGCAGAAGTCAGGCACAAGTAGCAAAAGGTTTGCCTGTGCACTGTCTTCTGACTAATGCACCGACAGTACCTCCTGCAGATCTGGAGGAGTCCGAGGAAGGAGGTGTGGGCACAGCTGACTCAGAGCATCTATCCATACCTTCTCCCAAATAATGGTATTTTGAAATTGTGTCTAGGCAAAGACATCAGATACTTACCCCTTCAAAGCACAGACTGTTTACTTTGGTATAGCTCTGAGCTGGAATTTATAACCAATTTAGCAGGACAGCTCCTCAGAATTTATAGAGGTTGATTATTTTAGCATTAGTTTGATGACCAATCTTCAATCCAGTGCCAAGACTGAATTAATTTACTGCTCTGATAAGATAGTGTTCTTTTTGTTAGCTTCCCTCAATAATACTTATAGCTTACATATGTATACAAATATGTATGTACCTTATTTGGATGCTATTTTTATTTCATCTTAGTTTAAGACTTTTATGAACATTGTAATAAAAAAACATGTACAAATGCCCTCCTGATACTTCTTCTGTAGGCAATAACAATTGACCAGAATGGATATTACCAGGCAAAAAGCCTGACTGCATTCACTTAAGAAGTCAATGATATCCACACGTTTGTTTCACTGACAGTATATTTGGTTCATCAAACGTATAGCGCTCTGCCTATACATTCACGTTTTCAGGACAGGGGCTTGTGACAAAGAGACATCTACCCATTCACTACACGAAAAATGATAAATATTACTTTTTTTGTCATGGACAATAATTTTGTTAAGTTACAAAAACTAGGAAGCTCCCTAGAGAGTAAAGAAAAGGAATTGTGCTATTGATCATTAACATAAAAAGATAAAAAAAGAGGCAAATTTGGACTTCTCAGGAATATGTATTGCCAGTAAAATAACAGAATTTAAAAAATGGGGAAAAAAAAATCACTATCCAGGTAGAGATCAGAAAACAAGCATCATCATTAGGGACTTCTAAAGAACAAATTGTGCTGGAGAAACCTGATTGCTTTTTAAAATAGAATTACAAAATTAGTGGATAAAGGAAACACGATGGATTTGATATATTCGGATTTTAGTAAAGATTTGATACATAAATCCTACTCAAAATTAATGCAAATGGGTTTGGCTACACCACTATATGGAATGAAATATTGGCTAGAGACCCACAAATAAAGGATAATGATGCATAAAAAGGTATTGTGTTGGAGGGAGAGGTCTCCCTCCCAGAGATCAGCAGTCATTTCTTTCCTATTTAACACCTCTTGATATGATACCTTCTGCCTGGAAATCAGGAAATTTTAAGAGTGAAATATGGAAGGACATGTGGGGTAGAACAGCTGAAAATAAAATGGGATCCCAGCGAAAATACAAGATTTGTCTAAACTGTAGTATAGTCATGAGGAGATCCCTAGAAAACAACAGATGAGAATCACTGCAGCAGAAACCAATGAGATGGGAATTTGCACTGTGGGACAGCAGAAAAACAGCTGGAGGGTTTGAGTAATAGAGCTGCAATTCACCTCAGTGTGGAAAGACCAGAAGGCTTTTGCAGCATGTGTCCCATATAAGGTTTCAGTGAGGTTCCAAGCAAGTTTTGATGGTGTACCTGGTAGGGGAGTTCCTGAAGTCTCTCTTGTCACATGCTGGAGACAACACTGCTGAAAGAGATTTTCCCCCCCAGAAACAACCAGTGCAGACACTCAGAGTGAAGTTAGCCTGATTTGGGAGGAGGGCTTTAAATAGATCCTTGTTCATTTTTTTAAAAATGTAAAACCAGGAAAGGAAATGGCAGTAAAGCAAATTAAATGCATTAATAGCAGACATAAATCCCCATTTTCCTAATGTTTTCCCATTCTCTATCACTCATTCTGTCCATTTGCAATTTCAGCTATTAAACATCTAACCTTACCCTCCATCCACAGGTATACATGGGTGTCCCAATGACTCTTGAACCTGTAGGTCAATTTCAGACAACTGTCCAGGTATTTACCAGGTAGGTAATAAATTTTTGTACATTTTACATTAATTGGCTGACCAATAAAGAAATCCAATGACTGCCGTCACCTGAAGTGTGAGCATACCCTCTGTGAGGCATCAGAAAATGCACACATGATGCAGTCTTGAGAGACACATTCACAAGGAAAAAAAACATGCTTCCCTTGCTGGTTCCACCGCTCATGTAACTTCTGCTTTTCTCTGACCTCCTCCTTGCTGAAAACCATCACCTATTCCTATTTGCTCCCCCTGTGTTTTGATTTTTCACTATTTTTCTTTTTAAATTGCATTTGAAACAGTCTGCCTCCTTTGCTTCTTTGCATTTACTCCAACCTCCTGCCCATGCCTTGCTGTCTTCCAAACTGGGCTTTTTTACCTCTCCTGGTCTCCGTCCTCTAAGACCCTATTTTTAAATTCTTCTCACTTACCTGTATTTTTCTTTCAGTCTTCCATATCACTCCATTTCCACAGTCCTCTCCCACAAAAAAACCCAACTTGCTAATAATGTTTCGATACTTACTAGTGAAACTCCTGTAAACCTTACCCAGATGCATTACACAAATCAGGTACACTAATATTTATTGTAGCAAGCTTCTCCCGTTCCAAACTATTGAAGTGAATGAGAGAAATCATCTCTCTTTTGCTAGAGCAAATAGTTTTAAGCTCCCTAGAGAGCTGCAGTGATCATTTTAATAATGTTCTCTGTTAAGGCAGGATCAGACCCACAAAGCATCAGAGCAAGAGCAAGGTTTTCAACATGGCAGAATTAGGAAAATTACATTTTTCCTGCCCTGGTCTGTTGGCAAACATTTGGACTGAGCAACTGTGGAATTACATGAAATCTGAAAAGTAGCACTTACACTCTCTCTGCATGAAAGTAAAAGGCTCAGCAAGGTCAGAATAAGTGTTATACATCAGTGAAGATGTTATAATTATTATTAGGATCTCTGTAATGCTCATAGCTCTCTCCTAAATGCTTGTGTACTGTGCACTGTGTAGCAGTTAATAGCACTGTGAGAAACCTTCGTTTTTGCTGTTCTGTTTTTAAATTCCCAATCTTTAACACTGTACAAAGTGACTTAAAAGAATTAAATTCATAGAATAGTTCTTAAAGATCTTTAAAAAAAGATTAAAATATCTGGTATTGCACTTTATTATTATTATTATTTAAATTTCTAATGCCTGTTAGTTGCTTAGGCATTTGTGGTTTTATTTATTTATTTACTTAAAAAAACACATCTACTTAATGAAACAACAAGGCAGATGGCAAGCATTGAAAGGCCACTTGACTGTGGCTAAGAAGTTACAAGGTGTGAACCATGCTGGACAACCTCTAACAAGTCTCTTTACATCTTGATGTCTCCTTTTGTCCTCCCACTCTTTTACTATTTCATCTGCTTATAACATCTTGAGGACAGAGATCTTCACTTAATTATGTGTTTTTGTGATTCACAGCACAATAAAGTTTTGATACTTGCTGAGGTCACCATGACTTAAACGACTACTGTAATGCATTTGATAACTCAAACTGCTACAGAGATGTCCTCCAAACACCACTCCAGCCCACAGGCCAGGTTCCGTACAATTAGTAAGTGTCACATAAATGGCAGGAGGTCTCAGGGAAGGCCATGAGAAGCCATTGCACCCTTTCCCACTATCTGCATATTTTTCACCCATCTTCACAATGTTCTGGAGTGCAGCTAATCTGTAGGAAGGATATTCTTCATCAGAATGTCCTCCTCACCAGGACACAAACCCAACACTTTTTTATACTGTCGATCCTTATCTACATTTGGAAGTCAGAAATTTGGCATGATATTATCAATACAAAGAGGTGTAACTGTCAAGGACCCCAATACTTCCATGGGCAAAGAAATGGAGATAAATTGGTAAAACCAATGTCTTTTCGGAGACATTTCTCCTGGTGTCTGCCAGTAATGTCCAGTCTCTTGAGGGAGGCTTGACATGGGAACTGTCACCAACCCTTACTCAAGGAGGTCACTCAACTCCTGAACTTCCAGAGCATGAAAACTGAGATCAGTGTGATGGTCTTTTGTTTTCTGTCACCAATTTGGGATTCCTTCTTAGACCAAGAAGCATCTGGAAGGCAAGGTAAGTGGCCATGTGGTGTAACAGGCAGTAGTTTTTCCTTTTCAGAAACTAGTGTTACAGATCTGTTCTGCTGGTACACTTGAAAGCAGTGGAGACATGGGTTTCAGGTCAGGTGGAGTACTTGTGTTAAGATGTTTCTCTCTGCCTCTTTCTATCCCTGAGGCAGCATAAAACCTGCCAGCTCACTGGGGTAAGGCAGGAGCAATAAAGCTTTTCTCCTTTCCTCTTTGGGTTTTAGTAAGAGGATTACGTATCTCCTCCTTCTAGAATAAACCTCTTTGCAGGGAAGATACTTCTCAAGCCCTCTTTGGAGATCAGTCTCCATATCAAGACTCCTAAGATTCAACCCATCACAGCAGCCAGTAGGAAATGAACCCCAGTTAAAAGGGAAAGGCTTTTACAGCTCTACAGGACTGCAAGGTAAGGGCAGTGTATGTGCTGCCACAGCAAAAGGATCCTCGCTGGATCACAGCTATCACAGACAGAAAAATAAGGAGGCACAAGCACAAAGCAAAGTTCAAGCTCCATCCATGATGACAGGAGACTACTGCTGGAGCCTTGGGAAGACACAGCTAACCCTCTGGCTGGAACAGCTTCATCACTGGGGACAAATAACCCAAGAAACAAAAGAGGGAACCTCTTGTAACTTTAACCCTTGACCAAATATGTCTGAAAAAAATTCCCAAGCATGCATGAGTGCATGTTATGAGCACATTGTTAAAACAGAGAAAGCAAATTAAAAGCTTTAAGACATAGCTACATGTTTTACTACATTTAACTCATAGACATTAATTATGGACCTTTAGAATGACCATAACATCCAAATCAGACTTAATAACTAATACGTTCCATAATTTTGTAAACATCAACTAGCAATTATGCAAGTTACTCTGTTTGTTTACAAAACACCTATACATTAAAATGAAAGTCTGTGTGACAAGTTAATAAAACTACTCACTTCCACTGAGCCTCCTAAGCACACACTGTTCTTGTCTTCTGCTGAGTCCATCTCAGCTGCTGTGACTCTACAGACCTGCTGTGGCTCCTGTGTTGTCTTCTGTCTCTCTCTCCTCTCTCTGTAGCAGGTCACTTTCTGCCGTCACTCTCTCTACTCTCTCTGTAGTAGTTTTAGGCTAATGGTATGTAAGTGTACTTTTTTTTAGCATTTCCTACAGGTCCTTTGGTCATCATATTCACCTACCTTAACCTGTGTGAACCATTTCAATGTTGCCTGCCTTTCCAAGCAAAAGAAACATCCTGATACCTACATACATCTTGCTTCTCACCTCAGATCACAAGCATTCCACCATCAGCTTGGAGAGGGGATAGTCTATGTCACCTCTCGTCTTTCCAGCTTTCCCCTTCCTGGCCAGACTGGGACCTGTGATGATCACAACAACTCACAGAAGATGTATTTCGTGATGGCACCTGGAGGCTCTGGCATTTCCTCAAGTCTCTCTCTGTTACTCACTTTCCAGGGGCAGAAGCTGACACATTGCCCTCAATATGAAGGGTCACTTGGGGAGAAGGGACTGCTGGAGCTTGACCTGCTGCTACTGCAGCACTGTGCCCTTTCCCTCTCTCTGTTGACCATTTTAATGGTTCTTCTGTACTTTTGGATGGCTGATGGATGCGTCATATGTAACCCCCTTTCCGCTTGTACACACAGCATTTGCCTGCCTTGCCCAGTGAGATGGTTGGGTTTTGGAAGCACCAGGTGCAGCTGCTGGGACTGCTGGTTGGAGAAACATTTGCCTCCTGAGCCCGTTAATTAGCACAGTAACGGTAACTGTGCTCCATTAGCCAACCCATGTGGTCAAGTCCCCTCCCCGTCCACCAACCTTGCCCTTAATGAGAGCTGGAAGGGGGACACTCACAAAACACTGCCTCAGAATAATATTCGGCTTTGTCCACGCCGGTAACGAGAGCTGACAGGATCACTACGTCCATTTCTCTTCTAATTAGCACACTTCCAGCTCGGCCTGAGCCAGCAGCCAGAGAAAAGCGATCGGACAACCGTACCGAATCACAAACACAAAGAGGCCCATTCCCCGTAATTAGGTGAGACAATCCCTCAGTCTTTTCTCGGCTGGAGCTTGCCAGTAAGACTCTCGCTGTTTTGGTAAGTCCCAGCAACACAAGTTACACGTCTCCCCAGGACACTAATAAGCCCCTAATTGTCTTCCGCTTCACACGGCTCGTACCATAGGTCTGACTTGGGGGAATTCTTCTAACGAGCGGCAGCCAGCACTCCCTGTGCCGCAGACGGACAGGGAGCCGCCTCTCGGGCACTGGGAGGAGAAGGGGGACAGGGAGAAACAGCCAGAAAAGCAGTCCAGGCACTGGGGCCCAGCTACATGGCACAGAGCTGGTGGCTGGGCAGAAGCCACAGGGTGCTGAGGACATGAAACTTCTCCATCCTTACTCCATCTCCACCATCCACCTGCACTGTAGAAACCTGAGTTCAACTCTCTGGCCTGCCTTCTCTATCATCTCCAGTGGTACACAGGTACTTGGCTTCCATGCAGAAATGCACCATCAAAACCAAACACTGACTGCAAAGATTTGCCTTAGGTCTCTGCTAAGGCTTGCTGGGGACTACCCTTACAGAAGTGTAGTATGTGGCATGTGCTTTTCTCCAGTGAGGCCATCCCACGAGTCTGTATCTGAGTTCAGGAAGCACTTGTGCAAACAAGACCCTGTCAGTTCTTGTGGAAGGGAACACATGCTGGTCTCACAGGACAGGTTTCTAAAGATGCCCACAAAAGGATTAAAAACACAAGTTTTTAAACACAAGTGAGAGGAGTAGGAGACCCCAGCTCAAGCTCCCTTATCAAAACAAGGCAAAGAAAGACACATACTCCCGCTAACTTTCAACCTGACACTTCTTTCTGAAACCATCATTAACCAAATACTTTTCAGCAAAACATTTTCCCTAATTTTTGATTACAAGCTCATATTGAGTAAAATATCACAGCTGATCCTGTTAAGGATACTCATGGCCTGCAGATCCCTTTGCCTCCTGTGCATCTGATTACAAACTGATCCCGCCTGCAAATCAGGGCTCAACCTGATTCCTCCCACAACGGGCCTCTAAAGAAGCAATTTGTCCCCTGGTTTTACACGTGCTATTTGGCTTTGGTGTGCTCAAAAGGGGTAGAAGCCTAAGACAGGGTGACAAGTCGATCTATGCAAAGTACAAGAGAAATACACATGCCAGTGCTTACCCTGAAAGACAATTTAGGATAATCAATATACATACACATATATATATATAAATTAAAACTACCTGTAATAAGTTACTATAATACAGAGAGAAGAAAACAAACCGAAGGACAAAGAACTAGGCAGCCTGAGCATCTGTGTCCACTTGGGTTGCTCTGCTGGTCTGTTGTCCCCCATTCTCATGTAGCTGATAAGCTCTCTTCCTGCTTTTTCTTACACAACTCGCTGCATTTTGAGTTATTGTAGTAAGTGGAAGATGGCAAATGGCAAATTTCTGGTGCTCCAGGATTAGCTTTAAAATTCTGTGATTATGAAGAAAGTGGTTAGATGTCCCTGGTATTTTTGGGAGGGCAATCTTCCCTTGGCATCTAAGTGTCCACAAGAACAAAATTTAATTACCCTATATTATTACACCTACTCATCAGCTATGGGCCACAAAGCCAGCCTTTCAAGTGATACAGAACCAAGTCAAGTACTTTGTCTTCCCAGATATCTGTTCAATAAATAAGGTGCAAGGTCATTCTTATTACCCATTTTTTGTACTAGCAATTAAGTAAGGGCTTTCAAGCTCAGCCTTCTTCCTCTTTTCTGTTTCTTACTGAGGTGTCTATAACAGAGACAGGCAGGGAGCACTCTGGCTTCACTGGTCACTGATCTGTATTATAGAAATCAGCAGGCAGGCCAGAGGTCAACCACACAAACCCAACAAGAAAACGCCTATTCTGTACACTCATCAGCTGCCTGGAGTCAGTCATCCTCCTCAAAGGGACATGATGGAAAAGGTCAAGTCTAAAAATCGGCAGTTTCAGTGGATGATGAAGTCAAAATGTGAAGAGATCCTGCCACGCTGAAAATCTAGCACAACCTTAAAAAAAAAAATAGCATCGTTGCACATATTCTATGAGGAATGTGCATTACACTCTATAAAAAACTGCATCGGTCCATATTTCTCTGGCCATTTAGCCTTTTAACTGTCTTTATGAAGACTTTATGATTGGCCACAATGATTGACTTCAGGATTTTGCATTTTACATCCTCCTGAAAGAAACTCAAAGCACTGATGTAAGGATTGGCTTGCAGAGACAACATGTCTCTCGAATAGCTTTGATTCCAAGAATCACAGCATTATATAAAACCAAAAGGATCCAGTCTCCTTCACTTCCTTTTTCTTAGTTTTCTTTTTCTCCCTTTTTAATTTATTTTCTCTTTTCTTGCCTTCTAAAAATATAGAGGTCCATCTCTTATCAGGGCAAGGCATATTTGGCATCACACATACAACATATTTTGGACGTATCTGGCACCCTGGCTCATGTATATACTGGAATGTGCACGTACAAAGGGGTTTGTATTTCTGTGGTGAGAAGATTTTGCTGTAGTAATTACAGAAATGCATTTACAACATTTGCATTTGTTCTTCTAACAATTGTCATTCAGCTCAGTGTTCATCCATGGGATGTCCATGTCTCTGTCCAACTATAATTTTCTGGGCTGAAGATACAGAGAGGACCTCCTAGAAAATGGTCTTTCAATGAATTATCATCTTCTACTAAACTCTGATTATTCAATGACTTCTTAAAAAGTGTCAGTGACATATGAAGATGGGGGTACAAGTCTAAGAAGAGGATTATTTTCATGCTATATTAAATTTGCTTGCTGTGTTCAGATAGTTCAAAGACATGACACATTTCACCATTACAAATACTCTTGTTGCCTAAAGTTCTTCCTTAGGAGACACAGAGTAAAGGTGAGGAAGGATGCTTGAAATGCCTCTATCAAGATTGTATCTCTGGTGTTTTGAATGACTGCTGGCTCTAGGAGACTGTATGTATGGATTTTCTGCAATAGTGATTTGCAAGTTGTCTTTTTCTTTTGATTGTGTATATCTAAAAAATTATATTGGTTTAGAAGCATCACAGAAATGTTTATGAAATGTTACTGAACTTGATGGAGGCCAGGATTCTGGGATTTCAGACCATGTGACAAAGGTGTGATTTACCTCTTTTATGTACTGCATAGGCTGATGAATTGTCAGGTGTCAATTCATGAGCACAGAGTGGCTGGCATCACTGTCATCATGATATGGAAAAAGTGTTGTGTGCCCAGCACAAGTTACTGTGGGTGAAGATGAAGGGGATGAGATCAGCTGTATACACAGACTGCAAATCTAACTGGTGATCCTGTTCTCAGGGATACTCAAAACAGGATTTAGCCCACAATGATGTGGGAGAAAACAGCAGAGTAACAAAATAACAGCTGTAATTAGGACTTACATGCTTCCACAGTATGCTTGCACTCTGAATACTCTGCAATTTTGATTATGGCAGCTCAGGCTGTAATAGAAGACAGACAGTTGAACATTGTGAACATAAGGAAGGTGAATATAACCATGGAACCAAAAACATAGCAAAACCTGAAAAGTCTTGAGTTGTGTACAGACAGCAAAGAAGAAAAAATCCAAACGACTGTTTCTGACAATAAAAATAACGAAAGGTTCAACATGGAATTATCAGATAAGCAGGTTTAAAACAAGCAGTTACTTTCCCTCCTTTTTCTTAATTTTTAATTTTAATTGGCATAACTGAATTATGGAACTCAGTGTCCAGGGGCATTTTTGAGGCCAGTAGTACAAACAAATTAGGACCGAGATAAATTTATGGAGGGAAGGGTCTACTGTGGACCAGATTCAACTAAAATGGATTGCTGAATGCTGTGTAAGTTACCCTAAAGCCTTTTGTTTATGTCCTTCCCTATCCTTCTACAACTGTTTTTAAACAAAGAGAAGATTACAGATAAGAGGAGCTTGTGATTTGACTTGTAATAGCACCTTACATCTTTACATAACACAAAAATCAGTAAAACAAACCAGAATAAGGTTCAAACATTACCTCCAAGTTGGATTTATCAGTTTTCACTAATCTGTCTTTCTTAGGTGACTTGTTGAAGGAAACATGAAGCAAAGTTAAGAACTGTGGATTATAGGACTGTTTCAAAATTGTTAATTTCATAAAGGCAGGACACTGAGTTAAATGGAGTATCATGTTTTTCGATTGCCAGTGCACATAGACTTTTATTTTGATAATGATTGACATAACAAACAACAATTTCTTCTTAGTTGTATTAGACAGCAAAGCATTTGAAAGTCCAAGACTGAAGTGAATAGCCTTTATAATTTAATACATGTAACACTGGCATTTAAAAGGAACCAAATACACACTGAGTTTCCTTCCAAGAAACGCGCACTAGCATTTAACATACTAATACATGAAAACACTTTATGAAGCAATGCACTAGATTAATCTTGATTTTTCTTACACTCCTGATTCCCATCATTTATCAAAACTTAAGTTTCAAAATACAGAAGGCTATCAGTAACAAAAAGTCACTCAGATTTTCTTGTATAGATAGATAACTGCATGGATATCAGGAAGGATATCACTGTAGAAAAAAATAGGGTTCAATAGAGTATGAAAACCTTTACTACCATGTGGATATTGACAAATATTTATCTATTGATGGGAAATAAATATTGCCAATAAATATGTCATTGACTCATCTCTACAGATAACAAGTACAAACCCAAGAAATATCACAATTCTAAAGCATATGTTAATGGCTGCCCCATAGCAGATAAGTACAGTATATGGCAAAAGGAGACTTTTCTTTGTCTTTTATTTTTTAAAAACATATATATGTTACTAAAAACTACCTAAAATTAGAAATTCCTTACTGCACATATCAGAAAAAATACATATACTTCCATGACAGGCTTTCATATATTCTCTCCTTTCAGATTTCAATGTGTTGGACCAACAAATCTCTAAAAAATGCACAAATTCATACTGATGATACAGATGAAGTATCCCATTATGTCATACATGTATATATATACAGTACACAACTTAAATTTGCATTCAAAATGTATAATTCAATGCTTAAAGCTACATCAACATCAGTTTGTACCATAAGTTTTTTCTGTTTCTGAACTACCACTTTCAGCTTCTCATTCGTCTTAACTCTTATATTCTCAAAGGAGAGAATTCCTGTTAAGCTCAGTCCTGCATAAATTAAGCACAGAAATAACTCTGTTAACTTTAAAATCAGACTCCAGATATTCTGAAATATTCAGTATTTGTGCAGGATCTTTCTGGCATGTGGGACTTGACTACTTAAACTTAGTTAACATGAGCTGTCCAAAACAAATAATAATCAAGACCACAGACTGCCAACCAAAGGGTCATCAGCAATTTAGTAAAAATTCAGAGATGTCTATTTGATTAAAAAAGTCTCCCCCCTCTTTATTGTACATGCACCTGAAAAGCATCTCCTCTCTCTACAATGCCAGGAAAGTGCAGTGCTCTAAGGATGGCCTATTACATGTACTATTTCCAAGTAATTTCTCCTCTCATACATGACTATGGCCTGAGAAATGACAAGTTTTGAAAAGTCTGCATGGTAAAAAACAACATTTCTAAATAGAAAAAAACCCTGCTCTTCATTAAATGTTTCAACATTATGTTGTACCCTAAAAAGAACATATTTACTAATGCTTAAAACATTGTTTTCTAGGAAAAGGAAAGAGGAGGAAACAAAAAAAAATAATTCACTTAAATAAAAAGTCTGAACATGCTCTTTACCACTTGTAAGGGCTGAAGATGTAAAGTGCAGGAACAGAAAGAAAATGCATTAAACTGTAAAATGAATAAAACCCAAAACAGTGTACTGAAAGGGACCAGGTCACAGAAATTTCTGTCTTAAAAGTCCTGGGTTTGTAGGAGAAGAAAATTTTGAGGTGCTGACTTATAAGTAACTAAAAATACCACAAAATGTTATTTTCAGAAATGCTAAGAATCTGTATAGACCATCCTTGCAATGTGGCTAAAAATCCCGATGCCATTTCTTGGAGTGGTAACTGAAAATATTACCATCTTTCAACTTTATAACTCATTCCAGTTTCTAGCTGAACTGTAAGAAGCAGAGAATTGCAGTGGACTGACAAAGCTGTTTCTTCGTGTAATGGCCAAAGCTTCTGTGAGGATATTTTTCTTCACAACACAGTTCACTGTGGTCTGTCAGTCTTGATTTCACTAGAGAACCATTTAGCAGTGAAACGAAGCTCTGGCCATTCCTTGGAGTGCTTCTCTGAAGGCAGTGAGTAACTGGAATCTAATGCAGAACTGCATTTGGCTTCTTCACTAATAGCATATGCTCCTGCTGAACCAGTATTGGTCAATCCACACCCCAAACTATGCTCAAATCCTTTAGCACAGAAGTCACACATAGGAGATCAATGCACCTGAGACAAAAGACACACAAAAGGGTTAATGCCTCGTGATGCACACCAGCCAGAGTCACATCTGCTGTGCACTTC
This sequence comes from Calyptomena viridis, assembly GCA_013390005.1. NCBI lineage: Eukaryota > Metazoa > Chordata > Aves > Passeriformes > Eurylaimidae > Calyptomena > Calyptomena viridis. Next base: position 331,941 of record WEIV01030408.1, read on the forward strand.
AAACGGGGGCTGCCCCTGAGAGCAGCTGAACAAGGACATTGGCTGTTCACTTGGAACAGCTGATTAAAACAGGTAACTGTCAACAGCATGTCAGGTTGGACATCCTACAGCCAGATGAAGTCCAAATTCCAGCGCAGCCATCTGCAGTCCTTGTGACCTGTGTGTGCTGTACATTTTCCCCCTTAAAGAGATGAGCTGTGGAAGCAAAACCAGTTGTTTGCTTCTGAAGGTCTAGAGTAAGAGCTTTCTTCTTCTTAGATGTTCTGGGCTTCATCTGTATCTGCAGTACGTAAAATTACCTGGCTGGGATATTTTCATCCAAACGCTAGATGTTGCAGCTACTTTTTGGGTTTCTCTAGGATGTTCAGGAATTTCCCTCGAGTCATTTCTCTAGCTGAAATCACAAGGGAGGAGAAAGAAATCAGTGTTTTTTAAAAAGCCAAGAAACCCAAACAATTGTATAATTTACATATTTTAACCATAGGATAAGAAATTCATTTATGTTTGTGTTTGTACCAAGAATAAGGATTATTTTATTTATCTGTTTAAGTGGAAAATGAATTAAACTGCATTCCAACTTGAATTCCTGACATCCTATAAATGCAGGCAGGGCCTGGAATCTTCTAAACTTAGCAATAATTCCCACAGGCTGTCTCATTACATACAATCTATGCTTTCTATTCCTACTGCAATAGGCTCTTGCAGCACCTCCTTTTCTCTGTACTATCCATCTCTGAATGGTGAAATCCAGATCTCCATCACTCTATCTCAGCACAATTGTTCCTGGATGTTATAATCTGTCAGAGATTATGGAACTCCCTCTTTCTCCATTTCAGGATTATTGGTCCCTGGATGCCATGATCTTCAACAGAAATTAGAGAGCTTTTTCTCTGTCTCAGCAGTGTCAGTCCCTGGATGCTGCAATATAGTGGGGTTTATATTCCTTCAATGCAATTTATCTGTGGATAGTGTAATAAAGTAAAGTTTATAGAGCTTTGGTCTTCTCTCTTTCCCTGTATTGTTAGTCCTTCGATGTTTAATACAGCAAGGCAAGGTTTATATGTCTCTCTCTCATTCTTGGTACCATCAATCTCTGGTAGTCTGTACTACAGCAGGGTTTACACAGCCACTTTTCTGCATGAGACATTTCTGACCTGAGAAATCATAACCTCACAAGCTGGCAGAGCAGCCCTAATACTATCTTTGTCTTGCAATAACAATACAATGCACCAAAGAAACACCATTAGCAAGTGAGGCCTAGAGAAAGACAATCCACTGGTACCTCATTTCTTTTCGATAAAGGTATAAGCTTTCTGTTGGACTGACAGGCATCAAAACATGGAGGGTTTTATTCACAGGAATGATTAAAGCATGCATGTTTCCCAAACCTAGCCTGAAGACAGTCTGGAAGGAGATGGGAATTATTTTTCTATTTTATCCATTTAATTCCTGACCTCTCTACTGAGAGGAACCACAGAAATGACAATTAGCATAAAAACTAGAGGTGGGTTTGTTACTGATGTTGGGTTTTCTTTTGACATTTTTGATTATCTGTCAAAACAGAACTAAAATATAATAAAAGTGGCCATCTTGAAATAATGTGCACTCTCAGGTAAAGACATTTTGTCATTCTTTACATAAAAGTTGGAATTGGTGTCTTAAGGCCTTTTCTTTAAATTATTACACTCTAATTTGTCCACCCAAAATTTTATCAAAAGGTGTTGTCATCAACAAAATCCCTGTGAAACAATTAATGGTATGTCTGTATGTATATGAGAGCATGTAACCTCTCTGTTACATACAGATACTCATAGGCTGAAAAGTCCACTGTTCTGAGTGGAACATGCTTCAGACTAGCTGCAGATTCAAGCAGATCACTGCACTATTCACTTGGTTCATGCCTCAAGCTATGAGGTATATCACATGGCATCCATTCCCAAACTCTTCTTCTGATTCACAGCATGAACTACCACAAAAGTCCTAATTTGTGCCTCTGCCTCCCCGTCTGCAAGATAACTTGTATGTTTTAAGTGCTGCTGAAGTGACACAGGGATAGAAGGTTCTGCAGAAGAGCAGAGTGGATTGTTATTTCATCAAGAACTAAGCTGTTATGCACAAAGAACATGACTAAGTAGAACTGCAAGAATTTAAAAATTTCAGCTTGAAATACTCTCAGTACCAATTCTCTGACACATCCCTGCCTTGCACCATCAACTTGCACCATCAACAGTGCATGGTTTTAAAACACTTTTAATGGAGAAAGCACAAAACTGAACTGTAGTTGATAGAGTGGAAAGTTTTCCAGAGTGCAAGTCCCATATAGGAGATATACGAATGCATGACAATTCTGTTCCCCCAAAGAGGGCTGCACCCTATAAATCAGGCAGAGAACATAGACTCCTTCTGTGCACTGAGTGAAATTACTGTGGGTTGGAGGTTGCTCCAGAGCACGTGCCCGCCTGTTCACTTGTCATCGGAGATGTTAACATTTCTGATTAATTCACAGACCTCTCATTTTATTCTTCATTCCTTTATCCCTGCTATCCTGTTCTGCTGCAGCTTAAAGATTCTTACCGACCTGCTACAATAATCACCACCCGCTTCCCCCCCCAACCTGGTGAAATTGTTTAGTGATGCCAACCGCGCTTTTAATTTGCAAGACATCAGACACAGAGGTAATTTATACCAACATCTGTTCATTTCTGACTTCTGAAACAAACTCGCACATGCTGCTACAAAATCCCATTAGGAGCAGGAGACAGCCTTCTGCTATTCTGTATTCCTTGTCTCCTCACAGACTCAGGCTTGCACCGGGGCTTTATTTTTAAAGATATGATGCCAAACTGCAAAAGAAAAAAGACCTTACATCTTTGTATATGTATGAAAATGGCCATGAAATAACGTGGTCATACGGCAGAAAAATCACAACCAAACTAAGGGCAAGTTTCCACAAACATCAACAATCTTCTTTTCCCTGCTTCAGCTGCTTCACTTATCTGCCCAAGAACCACAGTTCAATGTATTCCTGGTAAACGCAGCCCAAATTTTTATTACATGGCACTGCGTTCAAACATCTTGGCTATTCCTTCCCCTTTGTTTCTCTTTAATCTGCACTGGAGTACGATTTGAGCTTGGATTTTGCACAGTAAAAGCCTCTAATATTAAACTGACTTCTCTGCGCAGTATCGCTTCTGATAAATGAATTCTCATTAATGGGAATAAAAAACATAATTTCCAATGGGGTCTTATGGAGCTTGCTGGAGTGAGGGAAGAGCTTGTGAATCAAGAAACCATCACCCACATTCCAAATATGATTGCAGGCTAAGAGAGATGGTAAAATCAGATTTAAGTAACTACCCAAGGGACCAGCAGAAGCCAGTTGAATAGTAGATAGAGGTGGATTTTTTAATTAAAAGGTTGGACAAAACTATAGTGAAAACCTCAGGGATTTTTTTCTTTACAGTGGTTGTTTAAACCACAGACTTCAAGGGAAGAGAGGGCTTGAGTGCAGGTTTCATTGTACCAGCAAACACACACTACAGAGGCTGCGCAGCATGAAACAGAAACATGAATCTGCATGACAAGTCACGATTTACAACCTTGCCTACACTGTGTATCTACTACAATAGAAAAATCAACAATGAATACAATCGCAATAGCTTAGATACAAATTAATCTCACCTACTAGGGAGGAGGAAGACACTGAACTCCACAGAAAAAAACACTTTAAGATGTTATCAGCACTGGATACAATGGAAGTAGTACTTGAATAGACTCAGATAAACGTATTGAAAAATGGTATCAGGCTATTATAATTAACAGAGGATGCTGTACTGTAGGAATTAAGTTTGCTGCCTGGCAAGAGCTGTGAAGCAGATCTCAAGAACAGGTACTGGGTAGGAAAGGCTGGGGCTGAAAGGAGGAGGAGACATTTCTACTTGATAGGGAAGCAGAATAAGGTTTAATATAATCTCCTCTTTAAAACTTCAATCCCTCAATCCCACATTTAGCCTTGTTGCCTTGGGCTCCTTTTTTACAATTGTCCCCAAGCTGCCTTTCTGCAGTAAATTTTGTAGTTGCTGGTTGAAAATATTCAGTAGTACAGATTGATTTCCTACAAGTGAGGAGATGAGGGATTACCAAAAGCAGTCCTGGTTAACAAGATTGGGTGTAGAATCTCCTGCTAGAGCAGCCCACTCTGCCAGTGCTTTGCATCCTTTCACTATGACATATGGGTTTCATTACACAAAGATTTTCCTGATTTTAACTTGGAGGCGATTACAGTGGAAACTCAGAGCTATCTTTACATCTGTAGCAATTTAAAGGTTAAGTAACTTTTAATCAAATGACAAAGACTCATAATGTTTTTTCCTTGATTGAAAATGAAAACTGCTGTTCCGGATATTCCTTCCAGTGACAATTTAATTAGAAAAAAACCACTGCACTGGAGATTGGGGTCCAGTCTGATTGCTCCCCATAAAAAGCCTTCTCACACATACAACAGCACAGGACATACTGTGTCACAAGGTCTGGATAGCCAGGAAGGATTTACTGCTGTAAAATCAGCAAGGAAAACAGTGATTTATACTTACATAAGCAACTTTCATCCAGGAGAATCCCTAAGCAACACACATACATACACACACACTTTTTAAACATAATATACACTTAAATGCAGAAGGACAACACACTTGGTGATAAAGTCTATGTAAATAAAGATATATGTGACAAACTGTGTTTATCACACATTCATCATGAACATTACGTCTTCACTGCTTAGTACTTCTAGGCTTATCTAAAAATCTCAAAACAAAGCCTGCAAGCATCTTCAAATTACAGATACTTTAAAACAAAGTCATGTGCTAAAGAAGCACTTCTGACACTCTCCCAGATGTACAACTTATGGAACAAATTTGACTGTGATCCTCCTCTGACCTGAAAACATAGCCTTGTTGAAATATAAAGTTCTTGCTACTAAAAACCACGGAAATACTATTAATGTTTTTAGCTCTCAAATGTCTTGTAGTATCACATTTTGAATGCTACATCTTTGACTACAAAAAGGTTACTTTAAGCACTGTCATACTTTCTTAGCTTACCAGTTATTCCTCCCATTCAGTTGTGTGATTTATGGTAACTACAGAACTTGTTTTCAGTGTGGAAGGATTCCTTTACAGTATGAATCATGCACTCTTAAGCTATTGCTGTGTCTTAGAACTACATAGAAAACAAAATTACAGGGTTTATTTCTGAAGAACTATCAATGGAAATTACCATTTCAAGGCAAAGAACATGAATTGCAGAGAGACAGCAGAACACTTCTCTCACTTTTAACCTTCTATTGCGAGAGTCTATTGATCAGAAATTATTTCTTATGTGCTGAGATACAATGTTAGGATAAGAAGACACAACCATTCTTTTTCTTAGATGGCAGGGCCTAGAGGAATCTACCTGTGAGTGACTGTGGAAGTTTTGTTTGGCTGAACTTGTGAAAGCCAATCACAAAGTCACATGTTTTAGGTGGGCCCAACTTATATTGCATTTAAAATGCATTTAAAATGAAAATTAAAAAATAAGTTGGCAGGGAGGGTTGAAGGCAAAAGGTAATTTAAAATCAGTAAAAATACTTAAGATTGACATTATTACTGAACATTATTACAAAGAAAAAAGAGGCTTATGACAGACAAGACCAAGAGAATATTATTACCCAGACAATATAATCTGAACTTCTATCAGAGACATCTATATGGACCACTTTCTATTTCAGACTAGACCCCCAAAATCCTATCCCCATCTGGATGCCTGCAGGCATTAGCTCAGTCCTCTTTCTTCACAGAAAGAGCTCCAATTACTCTGCTATCTGCCGACTTCCAAACGAGCTGCTACTAGAAGACTGTGGGCCTCTGACAAACACCAGTGAATGCTACCTCAAGCCCAGCTTCATAAAGAGCTGGACTGCCATCTCAGGAGAGCAGTGGTTAGCAAAAGCAACATCAGTCACATTCACTGAAGGCACAACTGGAACACACAAATGCTCTGAGCCATGCTTCAGGAACTGTTACACTGACACTGAAGACCACTGCAATCACCTGGCACTCTTGAAGTACATTCTTCAGGTAAGACAAAAGAATCAGCATAAACCTCCAGGTGGAATAAGCTTGAATTATCATGGTGTCTTCCAGTAATCAATATCAAAGCACTCGCAAAGTCTATCAAGCCTCACAATATTCTTTGAGACATAAAATTATTTAATTCCCACCTTACAGATGGGGTTACAGCCTCAGTAAGGAGTGATGTACAGATTGTTGTGGTTTCACCTCAGCCACCAGCAAAGCTTCACATGACCACTCACTCTCTCCCCCACCAGCAGAATTGGGAAAAGAATCATAATGGTCAAAGCTAGAACACACGTGAGTTGAGATGAATACAGTTTAATAGAGAAAGTAAAACTGCACATACAAGCACAGCAAAACAAGGAACTGATCCACTGCTTCCCATGGGCAGGCAGGAGTTCAGCCATCTCCAGGAGAGCAGGGCCCCATCACACATAACAGTCACTTGGGAAGACAAAAAACATCACTCTAAACATCCCCTTCTTTCTCCTTCTCTCCCCCACTTATATACTGAGCATGATGCCTTATGGTATGGAATATCCCTTTTGGTCAGTTTGGGTCACCTGTCCTGGCTGTGTTTCCTCCCAGCCTCCCATGCACCCCCAGACCTCTCGCCACTGTGCCAGTACCAGAAAAGCAGAAAAGGCCTTGGCTAGGTGTAAGCACTGCTCAGCAATAACAAAAATGTCTCAATATTATCAACCCTGTGTCCAGCAAAAACCCAAAACACAGCCCCACACTAGCCACTGTGAAGAAAATAAACTCTACCCCAACCAAAACCAGCACAAGATGTATACTAAAGGAGTCAGCAACTGTGCTAGTATTCAGGCTCTGAAAAATGAGCTCTGTCAAGTCTTGCTGCAGCATTTTAAAATATTAACATCTCCTTGGTACAAAGCACCACCATCCTTCCCTTGGTGAATGAGACAGCAGAATGTGCCCTTATATCAGCTGTAGTTCAGAGTCTGGCATGACTTGCTTTGAAATGCCAAAGAAGGTGAAAGCTTGAGCAAAGCCAGGCTGTGAACTGGAGCAGGTGAGCCACATGGACCACTCCTCTCAGTGTGCTATGACAGAGAAGTCATAGTCGTCTCTGACAGAGAAGTGGTAAATAGCTGAGACTGATAAAGTTTTAAACCACTCAGACAGTTTAGTGAATGTTAGCTAGAGCCTTGAGAATTGAAATCAAATACCTAATGCTTTCCCAAGTTATGAAATCCTCATGTGACCTCTTTCCACCATGTTTTTCTCCACCCACAGTAGTGGGGTTTTATCTTATACCCGGTAAGAGATCTCAGAGATCGTTCATGATTATCCAGTACAATGATAACAGATCTGCTGCAGATTAATACATCCTCAAAAATATTATTGTTGCTATCAAGAAAGACTAAAATTATATCAGCTCTAAAAAAATTAGATTCCTTCTCTGCAGAATAATTTACCTTGTTCTCCTAACCAGATTTCCCTACCTTGCAAGGTGGTACCATTCTGTTTGCATTCTGTCGCAAACAATGTTCACAAAGCTTTGAATGCAGAAACTACAAACAGTATTGATTCACATACAGATGGGCAAAGTCAGTCCACAAAAACTCTCAAAGCAAGGGGCAAAGACAACCCTGCCAATGCCCAGGGAGCTACTAAACTTATGTTCCAGGTCACGGATATTAGGATGTGCAGGTATTTTGTTCTGAATGACCCCCCTATTATAGGAAACTCTTACAATATCTCCCAATTCTAGGAGCTGCCTGCAGCCAACATCCTGTGGGGCCAAACATCCAATCCCTTTGACCCCCAAAGAAGGGAAAGAGTTACATCTTCTCTCTGCAAAGCCAATAAAAACCTCTCTTGATTATAATTTAGATAAGAGCCACTGGATTGAATAATAATGTCTGAAACTCCCCTGGCTGTTTCACCTTGAGACGTCCATCACTGGGTTAAACATGATGCTAATTGCATTTGGATTGATTAATTTCTCTCACTCCTGTCTATTCGAATAATGCTTAACAAAATAATCACAGCACCCAGAGCCAAATCTTCTCCGTCAAAGGAATGAAGCCATCAGAACCAGCAGAGATGAAAGAAATGAAGATGACCCGTAATTACTGCTACGGTGATATCATTACCATATTATAGAAAATGAGTGTACGTGGGGGGAGTGGGGGCTGCAATTATTATTTATTTTTTAATGGAACCTCACATCCCAAGAATACAGATCTGACACAATGGAGCATATAGAAATACAGAACTACAAAATTATTGTGCATTAAATTTCAAAATACAGTGAAGACTGGGAATCTGGATACATTAAGTGTCCTGTAGTGTGAGCTGCTGTTTGTTCACGTCACTATTTTTTCATTGCAATAATACTCCATGTACGACTAGCATAGAGATTTAAGATTCCTCCCTTCCCCAAAAGATCCTCAAGTGCCTGCAGCAGAACTCACCCATAACCTTGATGCTAAAGTCATTCTCTCATCCTACTTTCAATGCTAGCACTCAGATTTTTTTAAACTACAAGACCTAGTTTGATGCTCAAATAAAAGCTATCATGCAAGAAATTTTTATTCTTAAATGCTGATTCTTATTTGAAGGCAGTTATAAATTCCATTCCCAGCTACAGTAGATCACTTTCAACCATTCAGTATGCTGGTTCTGTAAAGATTTCAAATATATCAAATCTGCAAGAATTTAAAGCAGGATTTGAAAAAAACCCACACAAAACCCCCAAACCAACCAAAATCACAACCCTACCATACAAACGGAAGGCCTTCTGCTCCTTTTATTCTCCAAAATACACTCCCAAAGCCCCTCTCATTTGAGAAACAAATAGCTTGGCAATTGTGTAAGATCTACAGACACCTGTGCACTGCAATTCTAATTGTGGTTTATACAGTTCACTTCTCTCAGTGCTCCTTATGTCTGCCCCCTAGTCTCAGACCAAAGACAAAAAAAACTACACACAACTAACAGCTTAAAATATTTATTCTGGAATAAAGCCAAGGTCAAATACACAAGAAAATTTCACACGCCAAAAATGTCAAGACCTAAGACCAGGTGCTGACTGATGAAGCTAATTAAACACAGAAAAATGATGTTCAAGTATTTTGTGAGGCTGAAATAAAAAATAGAGTTATACTTCTGATATCAAAACAGTAACAAAGGCAATTTTATATCAAAGTTGAAGATACTTTCAAGTATACCTGAAAGGTATTTTACTAGCATAAGTTATTATTGAAACAGCTACAGCTTGGGAGAGCTCTGACCACCAAATCCCACAGATGTCGGAGGTAAACAGCAGGATAGAAATGGGGCATGTTTTTATAAGCAGCACTCTAAAGGGCCTTTTTCTACCTGCTTGCACCAAAAGGAAAATAATCTCTTCCTGGCTTCCAACAGAGTTCTTGATAATTCAGGTTTTCTTACAATAGTATCTCAAAGAAGAATCTATTTTATCGAGTAACATGGAGAAATGAGATCAAAACTGTTTGCTCAAGAACTCTGGGACACAAAACACAGGAAGAGGCTCGCAGAGGTCTGCATTGAATATACACACACAGCCAGGTATGAAATGCTTCCGGAAGTGATGGACTCTTCCCAGAAGTCACATGGGCAGAAGTGCTGCCCACGCTCCCACAGCACAGTGCACCAGGACGCAGTGCCCCTGCCTATGCTGGGGAGCAGGTATTCACCAGTTGGAAGCAAAGCAGGCGAACCCTGAAAGTAACAATTTTTTCAAGTTTTATCAGTGTCCAGGGCATGCAGGCCATGGCCAGATCTGAGCCCAGGAGCCAATAGAAACAAAGGGATTAAGAATTATTAGGAGTAGAGAGAATTACATATTTACAGTAGTTACTGAAAAATAATCGTGTAATGATTATGTAAGTCCCTATATTCCTTTTGGCTAATAACACTGGGGTACAAGCTGTATGGTTATGCAAGCAAGGGCACACAAATCCAATCAGAAGACATCAAGGCGTGTTTATGGGGGGGGCTTGTAGCTCTGGATCAAGGACAGTATGGCTTCCTTGACCTCCAAAATGCAGAGACGAGCCCCTGTCACTAAGCAAGCTAATGGCCTGAGCTGTGAAAAAGAAATGAGTTTTTAAGTAACTTCTGTCAACAAACTTAATGGAAGAGATACCTAGACGAAAGAAGCTCATAATATGGTAGTCTGTATTTATTTGTCCAGAAGTATGTCTTTACTTTAAAAAGCAGACTAAATCTTAAAAATGTTTTCTAATCCCAAGATCCCTTATTGAAACATTTTTCCATTTAGATAACTGCAGCCTTTAACAAAATAATAAATTATCAATATTGAAGTCTCTATGAAAAGAAGATTCAGGGTTTTGACTGAAAAATATTATTTGATTTACATATGAATTAAACCAAGATTCCTTTTGCTATTAGTATAATACAACACATTCAATTATATAGAGGACTTACATAATTACCAAAAATACAAAATAAAAAGTCTGTGTGACCAAACACAAGCAAATGATTGAAATCTCAGTGTTCCAAGGTCAGTGTCAACCTTAGGTGAAACAGAATTATGGAAGAGCAGCAATATGCAGTTTGTGGACTGCAGAAGAAAACCTTTACAACTGCCTCCATCATTTTATTTTTTCCTCCACATGAATCAAAGATACTTTACTTAACGACTACCCTTATCCCTATCCTCATCCTTCCCAGTATATTCCCTGCTTGCTTTACTCCAGCATTTTAGGTTATACTGCTTATTTGTTTATGTGCTCTGCCCACCACAATCTTCTTCCAGCAGCATTACCCTGAGCTGAGGAGTATTTGAAAAACCAGAAAAGGGTTCAGGGAATTCAAAATCATCTTTACCAACTCCAAGTTGTTCACAAGACATTTGAGGAAATGCACTGATTTAGAAATGTTACAGGTTTTACAGTACCAAAACACTACTAGAGTCAAGTTCAAATGAATAGAGAAAAATAGAGAAACTGTGACTAATGACTAGCATTAATCTGACCCACCTGATAACAAAATTGTGATACCACTCCAGTTTGTTTGGAGTGGGTATTAAAATGTGAACAATGCAGGTTACAATTTAGCTGCTAATGAGCTTAAAGGGAACAAGGTAAGCCTCAGCTTTAAAAGCAGATGTAAAAGATGCACCCAAACATACATCATCCCAGACCCATGAGGAAATGTGAGAACATTTTTCATAAACACCCTCACACTTCTGGTATGGATGGGTTTTGAAGAAAAGCTTAAGAATACAAGAAATACAGACGTATTGGAGTCTTCAGATACCTCCTGACAGTAGAGACCAGAAGAAATTCCAGTTTTTTGAAACCCAGAAATAAAGCCAAAACAAACAAAACAACATTATGTTTTGCTCCAGGTCTACTGAGAGTAGCCCAGTAAGCTTTGGTACTTTTGCTTCCAAAAATCTCTTCATGTTTGTTCACAGTTCATGCATACCACTGGTCTGAGGCCATGTCTACCATTACCTGTCTTGTGAAAGCTGAATATAGTGACACAGCTTTTTTTTACTGAGCAGAGAAGTGTTCTTCATCCATTACTAGAAACAAGGAACAGAGGCACTACAGCAAAGCAAATGGCAAACAATCTCTAAGACAGCTCAGAAATTAAAGCAGAATGTGGTGATGGCCATGAGAAGTCTTCATAGATTTGGTGACTGGAGAGACTGCTCTGAGAGTTGAGGGGCACTGAAGAAACTTTGGAAGTCAGGAGAACTCTGAAGACTCCATGATCCAGTGACAGTGGGACTATCAGACATATTTAGGGGTAGAAAGGCACAGCAGAGTAGAAGTATAAGTAAAAGGAGGATATAAGAAAAAAGTGATTAGTGAAGAAAATTTAATCTATCAGAAGAAAACAGATCAAATGATAAGGCATACATACAGTACAATATCATATGAGGAAAATTGTACAGAAACAGAGAATTGCGCTGATTTGATAGAACCTTGGCAGGTCTCCAGTTAACCTTCTGCTCAGAACAGACAGGCTGTTCAGGGCTTTATCCAGTCAAGTCATAAAAACATCCATGGATAGAGACTACACGATCTCTCTTGGCAATCCTTGCAATACTTGACTGCTCCACATTGAAAAAGTTTTCTCCTGAACACAGTTAGAAACCTTCTTGCTTTAATTTATGATTGTTGTCTCTTGTCCTCCCACTATGCAGCACTGCACACAGCCTGACTTCATCTTCTCAAATAACCTTATTGCAGGTCCTAGCAGGCAGCTACCACCAGGTCCCTAGGATGTCACCTCTTCTCCATGCTGAATGTGCCCCATTCCCTTGGCTTCTGTTCACAGGGCAAGTACCCTGGCCCCCAAACATCTTGGTGGCCCTCCATTGAACTCACTCCAGTTTACCAATGTCTTCTTCCTGCTGGGGCACGGAGGACACCAAAGGATATGGCATTGCAGAATAGAGGTGGACCATCACTGCCCTGAATCTACTGGCCATATTCCAGTCAGCAGATGTATACATAATCCCACATTCATTTCTTATATATTACTTACTTGCTGCAATCATTTTCAACACTGTTTCCTAGCCTTTAACCTTCTACCTACCCACTGCTTTGCTTATTGTTCCAAGAAATCCCGAGCACCACAGTCAAGAGCGAAGGCATTTTATGCCCTGAAACAGGGGAGGAGCTGTTTGCTTCTTTAAGTTTTATATACATATGTTAGTAAACATAAATCATAAGCCTTTTTTTTTTAATTAATATGCTCTCTATTTTCAAGTAAGCCAGGTACTAGACATGAAAATCTTGAGGCGACCCAGAGAACGATCTGTTGAAAACCAAATGAGAGCTTGGCCTGCTACCCAGAAACATCCATCACCCAGCCCTTTTCCATTGGGATTTGTATTGAATGACGTCCTCTGCAGGTTAAAAATTAGGTTTTAGCATAAGAGTCCTGTGTCGTCGTCATCTCCCCAGGAGACAGAAACAGGCTGAGTGATTTTTAGATTATATGCTCTGATAAAACACAGGCTCCTGACTCTGTGTGGTTGCACCATGCAGGCCACCTGCTCTACAGAGCTGCCACTGGGGACATCCTCAAAAACATTTAATAATGATGTTCTCTCTAGAGATGTAACTCGGAGCATGCTCAGAATTTGCTTTCTATATCACTAACTAAAATCTTGCATATAAAATCCTATAAATAGATAGGACCTAAGACTAAGTTGCTAAAAAAGATTGTAGAAATGTTGATTCCTATTAAACAAGAATCTGTCCAGTCTGTAGTCATAAAAACTGTAAATGAGCACAGGAGTTGATAAAGCAGGGCAGATACATAATCTAACCAGTCAAGTACCCTATCTGATTGCACCCAAGATCAGAAGCATCTCAGGAAAAGATAAAGCAAGGAGCCGCACAATAAAGACATACAGAATAATTATTTCTGAAAGATTCCTCCTCTTCTTAAGTGCTTGTTTCATATCCTGAAGCAGCTGATATTTCCTAATTCATTTTAGATTTTATTCTGCTCTAACTAGAAATGTTCTCATCATCCATTTAATTGCCTGATTCCCTTTCAATAGCTGCTAAGTACTTGGTTTGAAAAAAAAAATAATCCCAGTGTGGCAGAAAGTTCTGCATCAAATTATTCATTATGTAAAAAGCATTCCTTTTTGCTACTTTTAATCTGACTAGCTTCCATTACTTGTTTTCTGAATTACGCCCCCCCCCCATTCTTTTCAGGGGAGGGAGTCAATAGGAATTTTCAATTTATCTTCTCAATTTTAGATGTAAAATAACAACTGCGCTACCTTTCAAAATCAGAGATCCTCCTTTTTTTCCCCACATTCTTAGGAAGAAAATTCTTGATTTATAAGCAGCTCTCTGGAAGTGAATGGTATATTTCACACTATCTCAAAATTATTTCTACCAAAAGACTGCCCAAAGTGACAGGGTATCTGAAGTTGCAAAAAAAAAGAATAAGACTTACTTTCTTTCCTGGGAAAAGATTATTAGATCTTATGCAGAAACACTATTAGATTCAAGCAGAAGAGGTGCTTGAATAATAAATAATTTGTTGTGACTTGGAGATTCACTCAAGTCAGAAGACATACAGGCAAAGAGCAACCTGCTTGGCTTTACCAGGCTGGAGACTGTGCTTGCACCTGGCCATTCTGGACCATCCCAGGAGCTCAGGAGGTTTCAGGGGCACATGCAAAACATGGTTAAATGCTGACACATTCACCAACCACACAAAAACTCCAATTACTTTGAGTAAATTCTCCAGAAAGTTCAGACAGATTTGTCTGAATTGTCTAAATTCTGCCAAACAGCAAGTTTTTAACTCAGAAACACAAAAATCAAATAAAAACCTGCAACACACAGAATGACAAAGACAAAACATGAAGAGAAAGAGGAATGGAGAAAAGGCTTGATACAATACCGAAGTCTGTGTAGAAATGTATGGAGCTCTTGATTACATCCAAAATAATGGGCTCATCTTTGCAAGTGGAACAAGATTTGTTAAAATCAGAGTAGACGATTCTGAGGTGTAATACCATAAGAACTTGGATAAGAGCTGTGTGAATAGATAGGAAAGGTTTCATTCCATAGGTGTTGTACTGAAAAATGGAAGAAGACTTAGATTATAGCTCGGATGCCCAGATTTACTGAAGAGTCAAACATTACATTTAGTCACAAGGGCTAAGTGAGCAACAGAACAGCAGCAGTGTTCAGTTGTCCCAAGAGGGATCCCAGACAATTTGTTTGGCATGGGAGAAGGAGAGAGTAAAAAGCCTCGGTTTCAACACACACTCAGGTTCTCAGATATAAGGGAAAGAAAGGGGATGCTAGAAAGCATTTTTAATCCCATAGGCACTAGAAAGCAGTAAAGTTCATTAGCTCCCAATGTGCTCTAAATACTCCGAAATGTGTACTTTGCTAATTATCTATCAAATTATCTGGCTGCTCAGAAGTAATAAAACACTATCCTGTATAAGCATCATAATGCTTGCACAGAACTTATATTATCAGCATTATCTACTGAAAATAAAGATAAAAGAATAAAAAGAATAAAGATAAGAGAATACCAAAAAGACAGGAAACAAAGATAAAGTGTTACAGAACTGACATTCTCTTCATTCATAGTACAGATTTTTCACTCAGTTTCACTGCCATAACCAGTTATCATTTGAATCATTACACTATGGCTACATCCCACTACTCTCACGATTTAATTAGAAGCTAAGTGATACCCACTCTAATATCAACATTCACAATTTCTCCTCCTCGCAGTGATCCACATACAAAGGACCTATAAACTCCTACTGTCTCCAGCCTAAGAAAAGCCCTTAACTAAGACAAATGTTGCCACTGGCTTGAAGAACTTGTGCTCTCTCTGAGAATTCAGCAGCAGATCCTTTTTTTTATCCAGTAGGCAGGGGGCACTCAAAATCCTCATCTGGAAGTGATCTGCAGCTATGCACCAAAGGGAAGAGTCTGGCCTGCAAGATTTTGGATTTCATTTAATTTGGATGTCAGTGTTCAGCAAGAAGAGAGAGGAGCAGGTACTTTTTCAATGCCATCTGCTGGATAAGACAGACAACCCTGATAAAGGCAGAAACCCGGTGTTTTCCATCTATCATCATCAACTCTTACCAAGGTTGGCTTGATCTTGAGGAACAACTTATATGACTTCTATGAATTACAGCTTATATTCTGGTCAATCAAATTGCAAGACTTCATGAAACATGTCCCAACTGTTTGCAAAAATCACCAACACTATGGCTATCTGTAATTTCTCATAAAGGACATAATTCTTACAAGGAACACATTCCTCTTGTGATAGTGCTACCAAAGTACTTCTGAAGTATGTGGTGGAGTGATCCTCTTGCTTTATCATGCCATTTAGACAGTCTATTGGATCACCTAAATTCAGTAAAATCACAAGGGATTGGGATGAAAGGAGGTTTGGCATGAGGTTGATATAACTCATATAAGAGATGCAGCAACAGATTGCACTCCTAGGTCCTCAAATACAAAAATCAGACTTGCTGACGTGAAAAAAACAACAATTGTTAATAAACAGATACTCTACTCTTCAACACTCCATATGGCAGTCTGATGGATTAAACACCAGCAGAGTGTTGATCACTCTAAAAGCTCATATTGAGATGATCTGGAAAATCTGTCTATCTACAATTTACGAATTCTGGTTAATTTAATTAAAATGCTGCATCACTAAGTGCCTTAATATGTGGAAAGCCATAAGCTTGTGAGGTTCCTGGCACATGCTTGCCTTCAGAAGAAGCTACAGAACAAATTAGCAAGAGTTTCCTTTAAAATGCAGGATACAAAAAAGGAAGACTCCTGAGCTAGAAAATCAGTCTAAGTGTACATGCAGAGAAGAAAAATATCCAAAATAGACAGAGGGACAGGTAATACAATAAGGCTAATGATGCCACTAGTGTAACAAAAAAAGGACATAGGTTGTTGAGGTACTGGTGACCTTTTTGAAAGAGGCCAGCTAAAGTTAAAGAAAACTGGATGTGTTATAAATAGCAGACTGAGAAATGGAGAGAGAGTGGTGGGGTTCAGGAGAGGAACTGTCCCCTTGGCAAGGGAACAAAGGCCAGGAAGTCTCAAGAATGAAGGAGCCCATGATCAATATGCTTGGCCAAAGGTAAACCCAGTGGTTTAATCTACCTTTACCAAGACAGGCTTGAGATCTGGCCTCTTAAATTGAGACAGGCTACAGTCAATTACTGCAGTTTAGCTAAGGGGTGGTACCTGTTCATTTTCAATTTGGTGTCAACACCATGAAAGCAGATCCTTGAGGCTAAGCCACCTTAGAAAATTTTTTCCCTCTTAGAAGCATTGCTGGATGAAAGAATACAGACATTCCCAACCCCAAAACCCTGTAACAAAAGATAAGTGAGTAAACTGCTGGGATGTGGAAGCAGATATAGTTTGGAAAACAGACAGAAAACCTTTTCCATCTCTGCAGCAGCTCAGATGTAATGGAAGCAAAGACATTCCCAGTACACTCACTACTTTCTCTAGCAGGGACCCATGTATGTTAATACTTTTCTTACACTTAATAATATCTACTTTTGTTCTTCTTAAACAAAAAATGATGATGATGGGTTCACTTCTTAGCAGTTAAAACTGAGGATGAAGCATCAAGGGTTTTCCATCCATGACTACTAAAATTTGAGAGGAGTCTGAAAAACAGAAAGTGATGTTATCAGGAAGACATTATGGAAGAACAGAGAGAAATCCCCATGTTACTACTGTCTCAGTCCACTGTAATTCAGCGAAGCATAAATCCTTTTTTTCCTCTTTCCATTCTCAAAACTACCTAGAGTAAAGAGAAAAAAAACTAGATGGAAGGAACAGCAGTTATCCCCCAAACACATTAGTTTAGGCTCATTTCTTGTTCTGGAACATTAAACAGAAACAATTTTGGACTTTTTTCTGTAGAATGATCACCTTACTTGGCAAAACAGGAACAATCTCTCTAGTATGGCAATTGGTCCCCTACTTGTATAGGCAGATGAGGTTCTGCCTGCAAAAACCAAGAGGATCTGTTGACTTTCTGCAACAGAGGATAGGGAATGCAAAGTTGTGAAGAAAGCCTGATTGTATTCTGTATCTAGCACAGTATTATAAAGAAAGATTGTCACCCCTTAAAGGCCACTTCAGCTGTGGTTTCTACAATTCACTGCCTGATAAAAAAAAATACTGAACTTTTGCAATGCTATACTTATCTTGCTATACTTAATGCACCCCTATACTTATCTTTCCTATAAGAGTAGAATTCAGAAAAATTGATCTGGAGTAATAAAAAACAAAGCCATGCACTCAGAAAATAAAACCCATTTTAAAAAAGCTCAATCACATTTACATTTCACTCTCCAATATCATCTCCATGCTTCCTCTAGACTATATCCAACTACTCTGCAGAACATGCGACTGAGCATGCTGGAGACAAAGTTAATTATTTCCATATTCAAATACAACAGTACTGATCTTCTATACTATTACAAGCATAAGAGCCAATAAAAATTGCCTAAGACAGAAAGCAAGGTGGGAAAATAATCTTCCTTCCCCCAAGTGTTCTCTGCTTCCAAGAGACCAAGCTGGCTGGTTTCAAAACAAGAGCAAGTGATATAGCCAAACAAAAGCAGATCTGAAAGGTGAGCAAACCCCACAAGCCACCCAGTCATTATTACTGTGTCGACAGCACACTTGTTAAAAATGTATATTTTAATTTTCTGTATTGCTAAAGGTCCCAATTTGCCCAGGGATCTAGCTAAGCTGCCATTTTCTACCACGACACAGTCTAATCTTTATTTAATGGATTTAGCATCTATCTTCACTAGAGTGGTCTCTAAGGGAAAGGGGAGTATGAAGGGGCATGAAGAGATGATCAGAGCCCCCCCTCTCCTTCATCCATCCAGCGCTCATGTTTGTGTTCAAAATTCAATTACCTCCTTATTGATACTTCACAGAGATATTTAAGCTGCAAACATGAAGCCCTGATTTCCCAGGAGGCCATGCCCCTCTCTATTTCACTGCTCTGCTTCCCCCAGGGTGAATTCCTGAGGCGTCCATATTAATAGGTAATCAGTCACAATTCATTTATTAAACAGCTAGCAAGGTTTATCAGCCTGCTCTGATTAGCCGGAAGAAGCCACTGAATTCCTAATTTATTTATGGAAATGTAAGTGTCTTTTTGAATTCCATTCATGAAAGACAGGGGTATTGTGGGTCTGGCACACTGAATTCTAACAGGGAAGCAGCAGGCAACGTGGAGACCGAGGACTCCGCAACTTCAGCCTGGGAAATGCACTATGGTGACCCCAGAGTGATCAATAGATTTAGGGCCAGAACCTCAGACAAGGATTCACAAGCCAGCTCTTCAGAGAGTAGGCACTGCCACCCATTGCAACTAGAGAATTACTATCCAAATGGCTCAGTGTGTGGAAGGCTACTACAAAGTTCACTAAACAGAGCTGTCAATGCGATGAAACTAGATCAAAATAATAAAGAAAAAACATTGAAGCATTTTTAAAAGTTCCAAAAAACATTCAGAACACTGCTGAAAACAACTGCCAGGTAACACTAATATACACATTTAGACAAAGTTCAGCTTTTTGAAAACTGCAGACTGTTAAAACCTTTACATTTTTTATGCTATAATAATTTCAACTGAACTGGTCTTGAAATGGAACACCACTACTGTACTTTCAAACTAAGACACAGAAGCTCAGTGATGCTGCTGGATTACCAGAAAGTGAAAATGGCTAAAAACAATTTAAAAAAACTCACTTCTCTACTGTTTTAAACAGAGACATAGAATACCCAGTAAAAATCAAACCTTGAAGTGAAAAGAGTTACACATGCAGTTGATATATCTTAAGGCAATTAGAATACAGCTTCATATAACACAAAGCTTATATACTGACGCCTCTCGAGGTTCAAGGCTACCACTGGTAAAAAACTCTTTTTATCCCTGTCAGCTGTGTACTGATCTCCAAAACTCATATTCACCTGAATTTTACCCTCCATAGTTACTTAATCAGACAAAACTAGGAATGGAAGACTACAAAAAATATTTATTTCCTTTTTCTTCTCAATACAAATTTGAGCCAGGTAACTTTTACTGTATCTCCCTCGGTTTTTAGTGACTTTCCTGAATAGCTCTACAGGGAAGTAAATGTATGTAAACATAGAGATTGTATTTTCAAATTCTCTGAACAAGGCAGATGTCCTTCAAGCAGATGCAGTAGGCAAAAGGGTATTTTTGATTGATTTTTTTCCTAAATTATTTAGATCTCAAAACTGACAGGATTCAACAATGTACAGTGTTATATGAAATATAAACAGAGGCATGTTTAAACATATTGAGAGCATTTCTCTTAACACTAATTCCAAGACACTGTTACAAGACATTTTGTTCAGCAACTTCAGTATTCTGATATGATTATTAACTGACTACAAAAGTATTCCAAACTAGAAGTCAAAGCATAAAGAGGATGAAGATGCTACTCCACAATACTGTATCTCACAAAAATTATTCCAGTTCAATCACAAATACTTGAAAATATATTTAAAAAAAAAATTTTAATATGGTTTAAATCTCACTACACCTACACCCTCTGAATTTACAAGAATAAGCTCAACAGTTACATAAAAGGGTTTAATTTGCTCAAGATTTTATTATGCAAAAATTGCACTAGTGCATTAAAACCGATGTAAAGTCCCCACTTCAACTAAACTAGTACAACCCATAACCTAAATACAAAATATATGATTTTCTCTCAAATTACACTAGTCAGACATGAAAAGATGTAGTATATGCAATAAATACATCTGAAATGCTAGGAGGAATGCACATTTGAAGTTATCTATGACCAGAAACTTGTATGTTGCAGGTGTTTGAAGTCAGAGATGGCATGGGGAAACAAATCCTGGAAGAAGTATCTTTTCATTGTCTGAAAAAGGGATCAGTAGCTTAATGGTTATTAGTTTGTGTTTTATGCAGTTAAGAGTGATGTAGTGTATTTTTCCTACTATGAAATGTAGTTTCTAGAAGAAAGAAAAAGAACCAGATTCACCTGAAAGATTTCTCAATACCTTTCCTCCACTGTGTAGGGAGGATTTCCACATGGCACAGCAGGCAGACATCACAGGATTTTACAACAGACCCAAACATCTAATCAAGATGTGGTTCTCAACAGCCAGTTTCTCCAGCCCTCATTGCTTCGGAAACTGCAAATGCTACCAATGAAAATAAAACAACCTGTTCCTTTCCTGAATGTAGCCATACTTCACTTTTTCCCCTTTCAGCAGTAAATTCACAACAGTGATTTCAAACGAAGGCTTTGCAGAATACACAAGACAGAACTCACCACAGAGCAGGTAAAGCAGAATACTCATGAATGTTTTCACTGGGGAGCTCACTGAGCATCAAACTCAACGTTTTTTTCACTCCCTCATTACGTAAGCTCCTTATCATGCAGAAAACTGTAGCACTGTCCAAAACAAGATGTCCAACCCATGCTGCTCAAATGTTGGAGAATGCTGGAGAATATAAGCTGTAATCAAGTTGCATTTATTTCTTGTCTACACAGGTGTTATTTTTAGTCTTGTAGTTTTCAGAGATGTTAACTTGTTATTTCTAGTTTTCACTGCTTGCAAAACACAACCAAGTGAAAGCAATGTAGCACTGGCTTTCTGAAACCAAGACAATTGCTCCAGGAGATGCCAAATGTTGTAATACATGCTTCTTCCTTGACTTCGTTCAAGACATTAGCATTTGCACTGAAATTATTACCACTACTGCTTACGTTAGCACATACATCCAATGGAAGGTTGGGTTACCTACTCAACTGCCTTACATTCTTGCCCACATGTCAACCCCCTCAAATGTCACCAGCTAGCTTCCCAAGCCATCAGCTTCCCTTATGCAACATGTATGTCATTACAATACCATGCATATGGAAAAGAACCTAAAAGCTATAAGAGAATAAATTTAGTATTACAACAGAGAGCACAACATTACAATCTTTAACTGCCTGACACATTTTCAAACTAATCATTTTAAAGTCCATTTTAATGCAATCAAGTTTGATATAGATATCCAGTCAAACCCAGCATACTACTGGGCCCACCACTGGGATTCATATTCCTGCATAACACCTAAAAGGGTTTAAAATTAAACCCAAAAGTGTTACACAGGTACTCTTTCCTTTCTAAATGCCACTTGGTGGAACTTGATGACAAACATCAATTACTTTGCTGAAAATTACTCTTCATACTTTCACTCTGTCCCATTTAGTCCTCCACCTTATACATTTATTTCCAATGCTCCTGAAACAATGCCCATATACTTTAAGGCTACTACAGTAACAAACTGCATGGTTACAATAAAACCTGGGACAATTACTTTCTATTTTGCTAGCATAGTCAATGTCAGTAACATCATACTTCTAGCGACTTACACATGGAACATCATATATTGCACACACAAAAATTACCTCCTACACTACTTAAATGCTATAACTTAAGAGACAAATGTTTATGTGCAGAGCACAACACAGTTCAGAATAGATATGAGAATCTCTAATTGACACTGGAGAAAATTAGATTCTAATTGCATATGCTGTATTTTGCTGATGACAATGAGGTAAGCATTTGCAAAAAACACTGTTACGAGTTCCTTAATGGCCAACAGGGTATTAAGATCTTTGTCATATAACTCATTAGAAATATGACATTCCCAACAGCAGAGAGCCCTCTAGAGCTACCACAGGATAACAGTCCAGCAACCCTCCTGAAGGAGGGCACCAATGCTGCTTATTGCAACACCCAGGCTCTTCATGGATACCCCTCCAGCCACTGACCAAACCTGATTTTACCTGGTTCAGTAGAACAGAGACCAAAACCCAGAGTGAGAAAACAGAAGTTACATTTTAATTTGAAGAATATGGGAGCTAGTATTTGTTGAATTGCCAGTGAACTGGGAAAGATTTAAAATGTAGTAATAGGTTTGGGGGGATGTTGTTCAGGGACTTAAAGAGATACTTATTTATAATACAGATGTTTGTAAAACATCACCAAAGACTTGAAAAGTCAAATTTTACATGACAGTCCATAGTGACACCAAAATAATTGACACTTTGTGCAATTTAAGTGATACGTGGACATATGCTACATAGCACAGAAAGCTCTCCATATGGAAATGCCCTACCAATGTAAAACAAAAATACATTCTGCTGAACTTATTATAATAAGGTTTACAAGCTTTCACTAAAACAGTGCTCAAAAGAACACATAAATGAAGTCTTCTTAATCATTTATTAAATGACTTTCAATTACCTCCACTCTTGTGCTTGCACTGTAGCAACTAATCAGTAAAATTAAATTATGAACTGAAATTCTCTACTTACACAGTATGGAGTTTCCTATTCCATGTCCCCAGTTGCAGTAAAAGTTGTAAGACAAATTACAAGGAAATAATCAAACTATATTCTTTAGCTTTACTGTCAAGACTTACAACCGTGAAAAGCAATAAACACAACTTTATTATCACCTCATTGTGACCAAAAATTTCAGCAAGAATAAACACACCCATTTTCTCAGAACCAAACCCCATTGAAACATAACATTTTGGGACTGACTACTGAATTACAGCACACCAACCACAGCTTTGGTTCCACATTTTAAGAGCCTGAGTTAGCTGCTGAAAGTTATGAGCTTAACTTTCTGCACATTAATTCACCAGGCTTAATTATGATATGAGTTTGTGGTGTGCTTAGGGAACAACAATCTCTTGGACACTTTAAAGAATCCACAAACACCCTTCAAACGTGCTTTCGTGGGCAAGTATAAAGTAATGTTTTATTACAAAAATAAATTTCTAAGAGCCAACACTTCACTGGAGGGGGGAGGTGAAGAACAAACTTGCAATGAATATGATGACAAGAGGTAGTATGTCTACTCTGCTGGCAATGGCATTAAGCACCCTTTTTTGATCTCCAGCTAGAACTCAAAAAGCCACAGCAAGACCTTCCTGCACACCCAGAGAAAATACCTCAGCACCCCAACAAATTCATGTTAGAGTTCTGGAAATCAGAAGTACAGTTTCCCACTGGGGCTATTTTTATCTCAGACCCACTGCTATATTCAACAATGTACATCTAAAGGAGAAAATTTTCAGAACAAAAATCACTCCATTTTACATAAATTGGTTACTTCTCTGCCCTAAAGCCCCAAAAGCTCATGGCCATAAACTCTAGTCATGTTGGGATATGCTACATTTTTACAAGACTTTTATTCTACTTTGCATTCAGCTTTCAATGCCTAACAAAATGCAAATAGCTATCACTGCTTCCATGCTAATACTAGCAGTAATAAATTTTTGAAATAAAATTATTGCCTTCTTTTAGAACCAAGTACAGTCTTTGTGCATCAAGAATAGGTAGCATAGAAGACAAGGGTTAGACAAAAAAGCAAGAGTACATTCAGGTGAAATCTGTTGTACATGCCTGTGCAGACATCGAGCAGATTCACACCAAGGCTGGGGGAAGCAAGAACACACAGACATCCTCATCAGAAACATGTTAGGACAGTAAACTACATGTGTAAACCAAGGGTCATAGCAGAGTCCTCAGCTCCTTTCCCCTACCCCCATAAAACATCTATTTCTACAGGAGATATATAGGAACTAGTTATGCAAGTCAAGCAATTAAAAAGCATTTCTGAGGTATTCATGGGACTGTACTAGCCACAAGTGCCTGATAGCTCTGCACGTGTGTGAGTCCCTGGAGAGCCATCACACTTCAATTACTATCACTAACATTAGTCATTATCAGGCTGGCTGCAGTCCCTGGGGAAGGCAGCTTGTGATGACAATATCCAGCCTCTCCTTGTAAAACAATTCATTAGGCAAAGCGGAACAGCTGGGGCAGCCACGTGGATGTCTGCAGAGTGGCTGCCCCACTGGGACATCCAGCCCCCCCTTTCCTTTTGGACAGGGGCAGCCACCGCCCCCATGGCAGCTGTAAAAGCCTCTGGGGACACTTCAGGTTTAATCAGTGCTCCTTATACTCAGGGGAAGGATTTGATTGCAAACTTAAACTAATGGCACTCAGAAGGTTACAACAATCATCAGATAAGAGGCTTTAGGGCATTTTTATCTTGTTCTAATGCTCACAAGTTAATGAGGCAATAAGAGACAGATACTATCAGACTTGGTCTAGCAACATTATACAGAGGGGATGTTCAAAGCTGCATTTACTGGAGATGCAAGAGGTAAGGCGGCAAGTTCATTATTGATCTTACAGAAGACTTCATGCTCAGAACAACTGAAATCGCACAATAAAGCGACAAAATGCTTGGCAAATTTTCACATAACTTTGTATGCATTATCACTGGATCCAAAACAGAGGAAACTGAAAACAAAATATAGCAATTGTGCCAGCAAACAGGTAAATAAACCCTGGCATTAGTAAGGATACATACTAATAATTTTAAACCTTCATGCTACTTGCAAATAGAAATCCTTTTATATATATAATGTCTGTAAGTGGCTGAGAATAGTCTCACTTTTCTTAGTGAGCCTGCCTGGGTCCCAGGCTGAAGAGCACTTGACACGGGGATCTGTTTCATCATCACATTCTCATTTTACTTCTCCTGATGACAGACACAATATTCCAATGATGCCTTCCTGTGGCATATAATATCAGCAAGCAGCAAGGAAACAACAAACAGCATGCAGAAAAGGATACTTAACAACAAAGGTTTTATATGCTGTTTTTTTAAAATCTGTGATTTTTCTAATGTCTTGCAAAAGAAAGTTGACATGAACTCCACCGTCCAGTTGCGGAAATAGGAAGGGGCACATAAGGCAAATAAACCAAGGAGAACAGTGGTAGTGCCAAAAACTGAACCAAAAGTCACTCTGGTGACTTCAAAGTCACACTCTAGTGAGATTTTAAGTAGGACTAGCTGCTGCTTTGCAAATAGGTCCAATGGCCCATACTGGAGAAGAAAAGTCTCTCTTCACTCCTGCCAGAAGCCAAAATTTATGGCAAAACATTTCAGACAGAGATGATACAAGGATAATCTTCCCAGTATCTGTAAATACAAAGTAAATGTTCTATTAACACAGAAGAAGAAGAAAAGTTTTAATTGGATTAAGGCATAGACCGCAAAAGGTTTTTAAATAATAAGTCTAAATCAGTTGTAAAGGTTCCAGAGTCCCTGTTAGAGTGTTTCCTGAGATTTGTTTGGCATTTTTGTGTTTTTAAACGATAATGGAAAAATGCACATAACCTTATGCTTGATCAAACTTTTCCCCATCTTCAATTCCTCCACTGACAGTAGTCTACAAGTTATCCTGTCAGAATGAGAGTAGCAAAAAATAGGCTTCTGACAGTATAATGTAAGAACATTTTGTTTGTAGTCATGTTTCTTTCTGTGCCAAGTATATGGCAGGCAGAAATGCTTTAATGTGACAGACCATTTCTTTACTTTCATTGCTAAAAGCTCTCCAGTCAAGCACCACTGACCCTCTGCTTGTCTAGACAGATGAAGGTGGTTTCATTGTTCATTTCAGCCAAGACACACAAGAACCTCTGTGTATGCTGAGAACCATTCTCTTCCTCTGCTCAAAGAATTATACTGAATGGACTGTATCTCCCTATGCAGAAAAACGGGCTCTGCAGCCCATGCTGCACAGACTCATAATCACCTCTGTGGATGGAAGCATTTGAAAGTCCATTTATCATCCCCCAACAGCATAAAAGCCATCACTGCAATACAAGAATCCTTAGGTTTCTTGTTCCTAATCAGGCTGCTCACACAGAGGCAGATCATGGAGTTGCACCTGCCTAAAGCTCATAAGCTGAACCATTTGGTGCTGTGGGGAATGCAGACTCTGAATAAACTTAGTTCTAGAAAGGATCTTACATCACAGAAACATTGAATCACTGGATGATCTGGGTTACAAGGGCTCAGTTCTCCTAGTCAAAATAGAGTCGATTATGAGGTTGGATGATGCTGCCTAAGGCTTTATTCAGTCAGGTCTGGAAAACCTCCAAGAACAGAGACCACCCCAGTGACTGGACAATGTATTCCACTACTTGACTGACCAATGCTAATATTCCAGATGTCTTCACAAAGCACAAATTAGTGCTTTGACTAGCATACCAAAAATCCTGCAAAAGTTAATGGTGATGAATCAGACGAATGATTTCAGAGTCTTCAATTTATTATGCTCAGTTAGTCTTCAGATTAAGCAGAGTTCTTCCCCTTTTCCCCACTAACATTGAAAAGGCTCCCTTCTCTCAACCACAAGAAGTATCTAGATCAACCTTCACTCTACCAACATAAATTCAACAAGTCTTTTCCAGAAAGGATCAAACTATTGCAGCATTTCTTTCTACAATTGATCAAACTATAAAAGCCAAAGGGGGCTTTCAAAAGAAACATTTTTAGAAATGAATACCAGGGTATAACTAATGTTTGCGGGGGGAGGGGGTGGTGGTTTATTAGTTTGGGGGGTTTTGTTCCATTTTTTTGTTTCTTTTTGTTGTTGTTTTTGTTTGTTTGTTGAGATTGGTTGGGGGGGGAGGGGGTGTAGCTTTTGGCTTGTTTTAATAAAGCAAGTAATATGTCCTGGTTGAAGTACCTTTCAGAGGTGACCTTTGTTTTAACAAAATCAGATCCACAAATTAGGTATGGGAGTGTAGATAAAGTAGAGAGGAGGAGGACAGAAAAGGAAAAAAGACATTTCAATAAAGATCAGATAAAAAGCATCTCATAGTAACAGCATTTATTTAGAATGTTGCTATTGCATTGAGCATCACTCACTTAAATCAACAGCAGTTACCTGGCAGCTTTTGGGCCACTTAGCATGTGGTCCTTATATATAACTTTGGAAACTCAATTACCAGAGCTAGATGGGACAGTGGCTACCACTGGAAAAACTCTCCTTTTTGTACTTCCAACTTTGGGCTCTGGAATTAACCATGTAAGGGCAGAGGTCGTCTTAGCATTTCTAACACTTTTACACCTAACCACACTTAAAAGCTATTTAAGTAATCACAGAGTTTACATTATTTATGATAATCTCCCTTTGGTAAGAGGTGTCCATTAGATTGAGAAAAATTCAATCAGCTGCATTTGGAGGTTTCAATGCATACTTGATATAATGGAAATTTTTGTTTTTACAGTAATTTTTGATATTTAAAAATAATTCTGTGATAAAATAACTTCTTTCTTACTATGACAAAAAAACCCAATCCAAACTATAGAACCTAACAAAAGAAGATTCCATATAGATAAATATTTACAACAGGCATCAGACAGAAAATAAAAGCAAAGAGAAACTGCAGATGTTTGACATTTTGGCACATGTGGGAGAGTTTTAGAGGGTTTTTTTTTTCCCCCCTTTCTCAAACTCTTAACAGTATACACCTCCTTCTGCAGCAAGCAGAGTCAACAGTGCCCGGAGACTATGATGCTGTATTAGTACTCAGCATTGATATCCACAACAGCACTTTCCTCTCAGAGTAAGGGAAGGGCACCAAGGCACATATGCAGAAATTTCTTGAAACTTACAGAAATATTCTACTTTACCAGCAGGCAGAGAATACCCTAAAAATCCATGCAGTATTTTTTCCATATATGACAGTTACCTAGACACAGCATTTGTTTTATGGTAAGAATGCACAATCTATGCATGTGGGTAGAATCACATTTGATATCATCATCAGACTGTATCTCCCTGATTTTATATTTAAGAACAATCTGGACTTCCTATTTTTTTTTCTGCACACAGAGGGCAACTCAACTACACACCTATTTATTTAAAAGAAACAATAGCAGCCAAGGTCCACACTCAATTTCCATCCTCACCATTGCAACCTAATCTGCTGGCAAGTTAATGCAAATCAAAGTGAACACTTCTCTGACACTGGTAGCAAAGCGTGTTCCTCTCCCAGGAGAGACCTGTAAAACAGGACAGTCACTGACAGCAGTACAATTACTGACACAGATACAGACTTTATGGACATGTTTATCTCTGCTGTAAATCCACACTCTCTCTCCACTCCGATTCATGAGTCATAAAGAAATTGCAGATAATGAAAAAGTTGGAGAAATTTACAGCGTGTCGGAAACCTCAGACAGCCAGAAGAAATTAAAGAGCTGACTGAGGATAAATCACACAGGTACAATTAAAACTTCCTATACCTTCTTCATTTCCAAACTGGGGCACAAGCCAATGGAGATGATGAAAAGTTGAGGTCATGACTCCTCTGACTATAATCATTTCTTAACTACCTACATGTCAAAATTAGCCAATTCACTGATCATGTATGAATGGCAATTTCAAGCTGGCATCCTGATGTCTTGCTCTTCCAAAAGGAGGTGCCCCAGAAAAATCCTGCCTGTAAATAAGCCATCCAGCAAACAGTATAAGGAATGGTGATTTCCTTGTCCCTCTGCAGATGCAGAGTATCTCTTATCATAGTGTTGTGCATTAAAATGAAGAAGCAGATCTACAGCACGGGAGGAGAGTATAAAAGGAATTGGGAGAAAGGCCAAGGTTTCACATGGAAATCACAACACCTTGGAAATTATGGTGACAGGACCATATAAACATATTAACAGACAATTTAAGCCTTCTTTTCACCTCTCTGAAACAAACAAGTACCAAGAATTACTATGAATGTAAACTGAAAACAGTTTCCATATTTTTTTTACTACTAAGAAAAACTAAACCAACCATCTCAGCTGATTGTGAGTTCCTGAAAATCACTGTGATCATCTCCTAACCCACAAATGAACCATCCAAAATGTGACACATTTTCTGGGAGATGTCTAAGCAACATCTTAAGCCAACTGCATATTACAGAAATCCAGTTTCCAAAGAGCATAATTTGTCGTCCAGCTATAAAACTCTGCCTTTGATCTTTTAAACACATGAAGGATACTATTTCACAAAGTCTTTACCAACCACAGTATTAAATAACAAAATAACTGAGAAATATGCTTTCAAGCAAAACTGAAACATGATAAAGATTCATTCAGCAAGGGAATATAGAAAGGGAGGGAATACAGAAAACTAACAAAAAAAAAATTGCTACACAGAAAAATTCTTAGCACAGTAGAAATAAGTGAAGTACATGCACCTCAACCTGCTTCCTCCTATGCAGGGCAACTCACTTTGCAAGTAAATAAACTGTGTATTTTAAGTTTAAGAATATAACGAGCACTAGACTTGGCAGAAAATGTTCTCTTCCATGTCCAACATATTTAGAACAATGTAGGTGATTCCAAAACATGTTTTCTTCCTTCTTGTTTCAAATTAATAGACACAGTAGTGCTAGAAGCACTGTACTTCTGGAGGTGCCAGCTTTTAACAAAATAAAAGGAAGCATCCTCCTTACTCTTATGTCAGCAGTCAAGATAGTAAGAACATTCTATCTTTCTAATAACTGGCAGAGACTTCTGCTGTGGGATCTAAATTTGGATCCATGTCACATGATCCTCTTTCACTGTATTTCCTTCTTCCTTCTCCAGCTCCGCCACAACACTTTGTACAGTCTTATTTCTTCAATGAAGTGGGGAAAGAGTTCATGTTAAGGAAAGAATATGATCTCCTACACAGATTCCAAAACCTCATTTTGGCTAATAAGAAACTGTAAAAATCCAATTCACTTTTCCATGCAACTTCCCAGACTGCAAAGTGGACATACAGCTTTTACTAAAATGGATCAACAAGATATTTCAGAAGATGCCATGAGACATATTAAAACACTCTTTACTTACACATAACTGTTCATATGTTGGTTTTCTACAAATGTAAGAACCTGAAACATTTTGTTACAAACAGTTGTACACATGGACCAGAAAGAGCACCAGGCTACTGTAATGCAGGAAGTGAGGGCATGTTCACAAATGTAAAGTAAGACTTTCAAGCTTAAAATGCATCTCTGTTGCCAGGTCTAAAGAAAAAGTGGTTATCATCAGGAGACATTTTTATCCAATCTGATAGAAGCTTGTTTGGGTACAAAGGCCAGGTCTTTTGCATGGAGCCTAAGAAAGGCTGCATGTTGGTGCTACATGTAGACACTCCTAAGAAAAACAAGCCATTACACAAAAGAAAAGATGTTTCAGAAAGAGGATACATTGTCTTCCCTACTTTTTTATTTTGATTCACATTCAACAACTTTGTATATACAAAGTTCAAGTTTAGTAAGTGTCATGGCCTATGTCCTAGTTTAACAGATAATTAAGTTCACTCCACCAAAGACGGAGACCCTGATTTAAACATATCCTACCTATGATCAGCATCAAAAAAAAAGGGGGGGAAAAAAGCCCACCAAAAACTCAATGATGTGTAGCCTGCAAGGATCATCAGCAGAACTAAAGGTGTATGTTCAAGATAAGCTACAGTTAAATCCTGGTGAAGGAAAAAGATGGAACCACTCTTCCCCTCCAAACCTTTTTACCAAGAAAGCTGAACTTGCAGGCAAGAGATCATGACAGAAAGTGTTTACCTGTGAAAAATGAAAGACTACCTAAGAAAAAGTGGTGATCTGTACATAACTTGGAGTTCAAAAGGACTCCTTTACAATTTTCCAGAAATTTCAGAGGCTGCTGAGGACTACAGTTTGCAACCAAGGACAGCTTAACTCGGGAGCAAGGTAGCTGTTCCTCATTAATGTGCCCATCCATCTCTTGCTGGCTCTGGAAGGGTCTCTCCATTACAGGGACATCTCAGTGATGCCTGGTAATGGTTGCTTAACTACCAGGCAGTCTGGCCTATTATTAAAATAAGCAAAAACACCCACTGTCAAACAAAAGGTCCTTCCAACTCACTATCCTGACTGACATGACAATGGCAAACACATACGGAAGAGCGGAAGAGCTGGAAGCACATTGCTGTACCTGCCCAGTAATCTCTCCCTGCTTGCTCCATCTCAAAGATGTCCAAGCCATTGGTGACTTCTCAGTGGTCAGACACTCTTAATGGATTTACCTTCCAATAATTTCTCATTTATTGAGATAAACTCCATGCCCACAACATCCAGTGGCAATCAATTCTGACTTAATGTGCAGCACAGGCATCTGCTCATGTCTGTCCTGACACACTCTTCTTCTCTCTGGCTCCTGCACTACGAGAAACAGTGAGGAGTCATTCCCTATCCACACTTTCTCTGTACTAATCAGTTTTACATATCTTTTTCACATACTGCATCAGCTGTTTCTCTCCAGGCTAAAAACTCCTAGTCATTTACTTGTTCTTCCTATTAAGAAATACCATCACTGACTGCCTGAACCCCGGCTGACTTTTCCGCTGTCAGCCTGGTGCTACAAGATGACAAAACTTCTGCTGTTCACCTACAATCTCCCAGGTCATCCAGGTCTAATTTGTGGGCCCTTAATAGCTCTTTCACTGCACCCTTGGTATTTAATTTGCTGGAAAATACATGGAAAATAAATCAGCATTACAAAGAAAATAGCAGTAAAGTTGCTAGAGTTCATTGAAAGCCAGGGCACACAAAACCAAGGGACACTGTAAACAGGGAGACTTGATCGAGCATGTTCAGGAACTGTCTCACTACTCTTGAAAGAGT
The DNA here is from genome assembly GCA_013390005.1 of Calyptomena viridis. Lineage (NCBI taxonomy): Eukaryota > Metazoa > Chordata > Aves > Passeriformes > Eurylaimidae > Calyptomena > Calyptomena viridis. The sequence continues at coordinate 364,173 of WEIV01030408.1, forward strand.
ATGAGGATTTGACATTGGATAATACAGTCATTCCTAATTTTATAGCAGGAACATTACAAACTAACTTCCACTCCAAATAAAAATTTAATCTAACACAAGAGATTAGACTAGCAAAAATCACTGATGGGAAAATTATAAATGGTATTCATAGCTGTTTGGTCAGTTATCTCATATTTTCTAATATTTAAGGCACAAACAGCACCAAAGCACCATTACCTTCACACAGATATTAGGGCTTAAAAGGGCTCTTTGCAGGAAATCTTGCACTAACGGTATCACCAAAGTTGCACTGTGATGGCATAGCAGCCAGATAATCTCTCTGGCATCAGTGAGATTTTAGCAATATGGCTGTGATACCAGGTATCTATATTTACATTTTAGGACTTCTGAACAAGTATAGTAGCTGTTACCTGAAAAATATCAGAAATTCCCAGGGAAGCAATAGCAAGGCCTTCAGAAAGTCCCTGGATAACCACATTCCTTCAGTGACATAGTGCTTTTCCCACTTCCCCATTCTACATATCTGTTACTTTTATATACACAGGTGGGTTCCAAAGTTTGGAAAAAAAATAACTTCTTATTTTAATTTTTTATAAGAAAAACATTTTTCTCTGTGTATGTAGTTCTCAGATACATCTCTGTATAGCTATATCCCAAAGGATGACAGGGCTTGTCTTTAAATGCATGGACTTCCCAGGGCTGCTAGTTCATGAAATCAAGACTTCAAAAATCTTCTAAAGTCAGCTTTGACTCAGTTGCTGTGAAAGGTGCAACACGTCATACAGTGAAAAAGCAGAGACAGCAGCCTAAATTTGCAGTTATTTACATTAAATGTTTTGAAACTTGTTGCTTCGTGGAGCATAAACATTGACTCAGGATCTGTGACTGGGTTCCAAAACAAGAACTATCTCCCTCTTGCTTTCCACATTAGCTGGGGTCTCATTCTGCAGTGCTCACTACTCCACTCCCAGCAAAGCTGGGAAGAAAAAGCCCATAGTAGAACCCTACACCTTTTTTCCCCAAAACTTCTGCCAGCAGCAGAAATTAAACTCACTGACTGGCTGTAGTTTACATTCAGAAGAGATACTATGCCTACCAAAGTTACCCTAACTACATGAACAATTAAAAGTAGGTGTGTTCATTGGGTCCAATTCTTTCTCCCACCCTTACAATATGCACATTAACAGAAATAGCAAAATGGACAAAAAGCAGGATTTTTAATACTAAAAATGGTTTCAATGTATGCTAACCTATAAAATAATTCATTAACAGAACAAAAATAAAATCTCTAATGTGAGAAGGCTGGACTTCATGATCTTGGAGGTCTTTCCATCCAAATGATTCTGTGATTCTGAGAACTGAAGCAAAAAGAAAAGCAGCAACAATCAAAAAGATGAGGTAGAACTTTACATAGCTTAAAAAGGAAGCAAGAAAACACAAGCTGAGACCTCGGAAAAGGTGATGAAAAATAATTTATTTCTAAAAGACTATTATTATTGATATAAGGTCCTGAGCCTAGAAGCTGCTGGAGAACTCCAGAACCACCTTGCAGCAAAGAATAAATACACAAAAGAGACCCAGGCCAGGGATAGCCTATCTTTTATGAGGAAAGTAAAAATTAAAAAAAAAATCATTGGTTCATGCTACAAAAAAGTCCTGCTTCATTTGAGGAAAGCTATCCTTTGATGTGAATTCTGTGCTAAGGAAGGGAAGAATATTGTGCAAGGAATATTCTGAGCAAGAATCCACCTAATAGCATGCCAGGAAGAGAATGGAAGAACAGATGTCAAGTAAGCTGGAAAGAAAACATTAGTTATACGTCAGCAAATGAATTTGATTCACAGAAGCCACAGGGTAGTCAATTAATTAGTCAGGGTGTCAAAGACTATGGGAAAAAGAGGGGAGGAAGTTAGTTGTAAAGAAAAGAAATAAACTTTTTAAAAGGTACACAGTCTAACATGTCACTTTGCCTAATGAAATCTAATGCAAAATTGACAAAGTATGCTGTGAACTGGGTCAGTTCACAGAACAGATCTCTCAACATAATTGCAATGTCACTCAATAGATACATTTTTCAGGGAGTGCTGCAGGAATCACTCTGGTCCTGCAGAGAATTTTATTAATAACTTAGATGAAAATACAAGTGTTTAAAAACACGAAAGATTTGAGGTGGGACACAAAAGGGAAGAGTTGAAAGGAAAATAAGTTGCTAACATAATGGAGTAGAATTGTCTTTCACACCCAGTGCTGATAAAACATTTGAAAATACTGTAAAAAAAGATAATACACATTCTGAACAGAAACTGTCACAAAAAACAATCTTGGGAAGAACACTTCAAACGATGACAGAAATGGCAGTTTTATAAAACTAAAAGCAAGACTTCTATGGGAGGCCTCATGCTGCCATCTAGAGGAGACTGGTGAGCAGTGGGATTCAACCTGCTTTTGACAGCCTCTCAATTAACCAGCCAGCTCAAGAGGGGACTATTCACTTCGATATACAAAGAGATAATCAAACCCAATATCTCTGAGATGAACCCACAAGTCCCTTAACTTTAATAAGCAGATCTTTCGGATTTTTCTTCTTTTTCTCTCACTTATCTCAATCTGTAAGAGAAAACAACCTAAAGACAGTACTATGATAAAGTCCTGAGAAGCTCTGTTCAAACTCCACAACTCATTTTTTGTAAAAATTTTTCAAAGATACATGTACATTATGGCACACAAAGCATTCCATGTATTGTAGTGTAAAGGAAAACTGACTTCAGTGACACGAAGCTACTAGAGCCTAAAGGTTATAACTCTTGGGCTTCAGGCATTTCACTGTTCACTCACTTTATCTTCTTTATATGTTCATTTGTCCTCAGTAAAAGGAAATTTGCATGCAGCAAATATTGCTAAAGAAACAGCAACCTTGCTACCATTACTGTAAATAAGGCTCTGCTTAAACTCCATTTAGCAGAACAATGCTGTCTGACATCAAAGCCTACAACTTAACTGAGAGCCAATCATCAGCCAATCTTTGCATTTGATTCAGTGTTATGTCATTATACTGTAACTTCCACTCCACCAAATGCTTAACAGGTGAAAGTCAAATAAGCTTGAAGAAGTATGTTAAAACAGGCTTAGTGATTTGTTAACAAGAAAGGTTTAGGCTATCCTAGGTTTGCAGTCAGAAAGACTCCAAAAACTATTACTACTTTTTGTTAATCACTGAAAGGAAGGTGGAAGATTTTTAACACTTTTGGTGCTTTGTGTAGCTCAAAAGTAACTGCAACTAAGGTCTTGTTAGACCAAAATTAAACAGAAAAAAGTCTTTATGTCAGTATGTACAGGCAGCATTAAACAACCCCACAAGACCCTTGAAATCCTCAAAGCTGGATTAACCTGCTAACAACAGAGTCCTAACAGCAATTATGAAAGCAGCTCTTCCTTCAAAAAAACACAATAAAAATTGGCTGTCTTTAAGTGTCTTTTAGTATTCAATTACATCACCTAGCCATGATCAAGTGCAAAAAAGAATAACAGCTGTAGGAGCAGAAAGCAGTATGAACACAAAGTGATAGGAGAATCCTACACACAAATGAAAGTTTCACTGTAGAGGCAGTGCATGAAGTTTGAGAGAAGTACTGACACAATTATTCAGAGAAATAGTTTCAGTATCTAACTGGGAAATTAAACAAACTGACCTGATTCATGTAAAGCAACAAGTCAGGAAAAGAAGTCTGTGCTTCTAGATAACACCAGATTGACATACAAACACTTGTTATTTCTGCTGTTTCCCCCATGCAGGTAGGCTACAAGTTAGAAATGTAAGCTCACTCTCTCATCCTGTTTCAGAAGGTCACCGTGACTGTCAGACACCTGCCAGATCTGCCAACACACTTTTCCAGATACAAATGCATCTCAAGCACATGCTTTAGTGGGAAGATTTGGAATGCAGTGAGTAGCATCTGTGTACAGCACTTACATTCATCTAGTCCCAGCTGATAAGCCAGGTTCTGCAGGCCACGAACTTTTTCCATCAGGTTAGCTGTAGTGAGGCTCCCCAACTCTAAGAAGAGAGAAAACTGTGAATTTTAACACTCTCTGTAGCCCTCCAGTGACAGTTCACCTGTTTAGTACTTCACAGAGCACTTTCAAGCCATACTTCTGACAAGATCTATTTCCAGTGAACAGCAGATGTTCAAAATTCAAGCTGATTTTAACATACTGAGAAAGACAGCCACGATCCGTGTTCGTGCTTTAATCTGCCACTGTTGCAAGGACTAACTTGACCGATGTTTTAGAAGGTTCTGTAAGTTCACATTGCTACATGAACAAGCTACAGAAAAGTACACAGGGATATGGACTTATTCTACACCAATAATGTGAGTTTAAGCATTTCTTGCAGCAAGGCAAAGCTAATTCATCTCACTTTCACTATGTAACAGTGACATGATCACGTGCCACCATCTGCAATTCACATGAGAGGCAGAGCACACTCAAGGATGTTTACTGTAAATTAACAGCTGCAACATGCAGCAAATCTACACGCTAGCTAGTCCTTCTGTAACTTGCCACACAGCCTCACCATTCCATCAGAACTCTTGGATCCCTGAGTGAAAACATATGTAGAGCATTTCTGAACAAGTCAATCAACAGGTCTAAGCTGCTCTCCAAGTCATCAGCTGAGCCCCTCCAAAAACTTCATGCCACTTCACAAAATAAGGAGACACTCACTATACTAATGGAGTGATAAAAATGGCTAAGAAAGGTAACAAATATATGTGATGTTACACTGCTTGTTTTGAAAAATTAGCCTGCCACTGACATTTGGATGTTCTCTTGGAAATAACTGGTTTAATGAAAAATATATATAATTAAGAAGATAGAGACTCATGAGCTGGAGATTGTGCAAATGTGATGGCTAGAGATCTGAGGCCATAGGGCTACCTCCAGAACATTTAAAAAGCAAGTGTTTTGAGCCTCTTAAATACTGGATACCCATCTGCTTTGGGAAGCTCACTTCCTGCCCACAATGTCCATACTCACCCTTCAACATATCAATATCATCATTTTCTAATTCAGCCATCCACTTAGGAGGAGAACTTGTAATGGGCTGTTTAAAAAAATAAAATTTAATATTCAGACAAGTTTGTTTTTAGAATTATACAAAAAAGTCTGATCTTGTATTGAAAAATAGTTACACTAACAGAAAAATATGAGAGTTCCACGTGCTCTGGAGAGATATTTTTATGCTTAATCTTGTTTTCTAGGTTTTCCTGGACATTTTAGATTAAAAAATAGCACACTACCGTCTATGAGCCAAAGTCAGTATGACAAATGGGATTTTCTAAAGCTTAACTCTCATCCACAGTAAACTGCAGGAAGTATCAAAAAAGATACGCATATATAAAAGATACATTAAAATCAAAAGGCTTATTTTAGCATATCATAGACTTATAACTGAGATACGGTTTACAGAACGTAGAGAACCTGCAGATCTACCATCACACGGGAGGGGAAAACGCGAAAGGCAAAGCAGCGCTCACTCACGCTTTTGAAGGAGGCGGCGAACTCCGCAACCCCGGGCACTGGGAAGAGAAAGCAGAGGGCAGTGGGGGGTGAGCGGCCCCGCGGGCGGCAACGCGACCCAGCCCGGCCCCGGCGGCCACAGC
>WEIV01030408.1:370239-382657 GCA_013390005.1 Calyptomena viridis
GGTGGTGAGTGCCCGTCCCGCGGAGTGGAGCCGGCGGGCGGGGGAGGGAGGCGCGGGAGAGCCCCGGGCGCAGCAGCTGCCGGCCGGACACTTCCCTCCGGTCCGCTCTGCCAAGGCCGTTCCTGCCGCCTCGGCTCAGCTCTGCTCCGCGCAGCTCCACAGCCCTCTCCGCCCGGTGGCTCCGCGTGCGTATTTCTGGAACAAACATGGGAACTGCCCCCGCGCTCGACGGGAGGGACGGAAAAAAGTTCCATGTCCGATTTGTCAGACTCTGGAGCTGAGCTGTGCCCGCCCCGGCAGCTCCCGCCTCGGGTCGCGGTGTAGCCACTCAGGGAGGCACCTCGGGTTACTCCTGGTGGCTGTGGACTGGCCTCGTGGCATCTGCTTGCTGCAGAGAGAGGATCTGGTTTCCTTCGGGCAGTATCGAACAGCTTTTGTTGTTGTAGTGCCTTTTTTCCTTCCTCTATCCATGGCTGCACACACTCCAAACTCTGAACAGCTAAACCGTGATTCCACAAATAGCTTTACTACCACACAGGTTCCCACAGCAGGCGCATTCTCTACAGAAAGAAAAGGTGGTATTCTTACGGAAAAAAGTGCAATCAATCTTAATTCAGCATTTCTGGCTTGCTTAAAATATTTTTTGTTGTATATGCAATCTATTCGTTTAACGTATATTAAGCAATTTGAAAAAAAAAACCAACATTAATTCCATTGTACTGAAGCCGATGTGGGTAATAAAGTACTGGAGTTCCTTTGCACATACTCGAGTGATTGATAGACATAGGAGTTTGTCGTTCTTTAGACCAGCGCCTTTTCTGGTCAGTCAGGAAATTCAGTCAAGGTGCTCATATTTCCTGTGCTTTCTTCCAGGTTCTAGACAGGATTGTGTTTTCTTAGGCATAGATTTCTGCCGCTCTTCGCCAGGTGTGATTCCAGCAACATAATCATCTGCAACTTTTATTTTTAATTCTCTCCTGGTGTTGTGTCCCAAATCACTAGGTCTTGCTTATCCATTAACAGACTTATGTTATTCTTCTCATCCTAGCTTTCTCATCTCCAGGCTTTCTCGGTTTGTTCTCTCTCATTGCTGTTTACTTCTTTTTCATTTTCATCTTCTTTTCACTGTCATTATTTGTCCAAGCAACACCATTATATTCCTGATTCTTCCTCTACCTCTTTCCTTCTCTGATCTCTTTCACTTCATTACACCTTGGATAGCATCCCAGTCCTCATCTCCCTCGCAAAATTCCACATCCTAATTTCTTCAGTTTCCTGATATATTTGGAGTTATATCCCAGTTCTGTTGATCTGTCTCATTTCTGTTCTTCACACAGCAGATCCATTTCCCCTTCCTGTTAGTTGTTCTCCCCAAGTCACTGTTATGTGTCATGGTTAAGGGGTTCTTCCTTTCTCCTCGTTCTCTCCTTACCTCCCAATATCAACTCCTAGTTTCTAGTTTATTAATTTTTACAGTCCTAATCTGTTTTCCTGCATGATACAGTTTTGTTGCCTATTTAGAGTTAACTACAGCTTCTACCTCTGCTTTTCCTTCTGCTCTATGTTTACCTGAACTTTCCTTTTCCCAGCTCTGCGTCTGAGTTGGAAGGTTCTGTTTTCTGTGCTGCCTGCCAGGACAGACACTGTGAACTCCACAGATGCAGTTCTTTACTCTTAGTTGCAGGACCAAGTGGGGAGTGGGAAAAGGCCAATGTTATGCTTGTAGTTATGAACTGGAAAGATGAATCTACTTAGTGGCTCAATGGGAAGGAAGCACACAGTACAGTGTGCACTGGGTTCATGGAATTCTTGCAGGGTGAATTATTAACTGTTTCTTCTGAACATTTATGAATTGCAATTCTTCAGTTTTCAATTAAGTACATTAAAATAATTCCAAAACACAGCAATGTATTTTTTCTATAACTGCTTTTAGAAAGATTTTTGGCAGTTTTGGTGTAAAGTGAGAGAAAACTCTGTCAGAGAGCACGTGTGAAGACTGGATCTAGACTCTAGTGTTTCGTATAGCAGTAAATGATGAAGGCTTGCATGTAGTATGGCACACTGGTATTTAGGCACCTTGAGACAAAAATAACTCACTGTCTGGTGTTTTGTTCTCCACAGCCAACAACCAAACTCTTCATTGATGGGAAGTTTATTGAATCCAAAACTACTGAATGGATTGATATCCACAACCCAGTAAGTGAAATGGTCTCAGCTTATATAAAAGTGATCACTGTGCAACAAAGGTCTGTGCCTCTCTTCAAGGATGTAGCAAAGGTGGAAAGTACATACATTTCTTGAGAGAGGTTTAGACTTGCAGCTTAAAATGGATTATTGCTTCTCAGTTTCCTTTTCACATGAAATGTCAGTCTCAGAAAAGTTACTACCTCCTTTACCTCCCCCATGTAGTAAGCCCCTAATCTCCAGAAAGGAAGCTTAAACTCTGCTTACATGTTGTTATTTCTCACAGAAAGGCTCTGTGATCACTATGTCAAATTTCTGAAGGATGTCTTTCACCCTGTATGTGAGATCAACTGGGTGTGACTTGGTGCCAACTGAATGTGAAGTCCTGATAGAGACTGATATCACTCTCAGACCAAGGTGAAAAATCCTAACAGCTGAAGCTCCTCTCCTTTCAGAGAGCTTCTGTCTGTGAGCCACAATAATCACAGAGAATTTAGAAGTTGGGTGCTATGCAGTGCAAAATAATCTTGGACTAGCAGCACTTGTACTACTGTCTAAGTATTCCACCAAAGACAAATGGTTGCACTCAGAATTCTGACCTTTCTGACTCCCCTTGTAAGCATTTGAACAGGGGTTTCTAAATCTTTCCTCTGTAAAACTCTATTTTGGTTTTCTTTGTGGAAGTGATCAGAGCAGCATGTCATGTTCATGTAACTCATTCAGTCTCTAAGTGGCAACCAATGCTCTTGTTTAATTTGCTTTCTTGTGTTTTGAGTTTTTTCTCCCTTAGCGATATACCTGAAGTTTTTGTCATGTCAAAACAGATTTAGTTTTTAAGAGAACATTAGAAGGAGGTTAAACTAGCAAAGTCAAGCTTTTGAAGTTTAAATACTGTAGAACTAAGATTGCTTGTAAAAATATTACTTTGACCAAGGAGTGTAGGTAAGTTAACATCAATGCTGATTGCATGGTACTGCTTTTCCCAAAGGAACATTGCCTCATTTAATGTGCAAGAGGCACAGCAGATGAGCCAAGATGATGCAGAGGCAAAAGACCACAGTACACAGAAACTTTTGCTTTATACTCCCTAGAAACTTGAAGATAGACAAGTCACTTCAACTTGGAAATGAGCTCTGCATTTGCAGTTTTCTGGGTGCCTAATTTGAGGTATGTAGAGTGCAGGTTTTCAGAACTACTCCAGTTGTAGCTGTTGTGTGCACCAAGCAAGGAGTCTCTTCTGTGCTCTCCCCTCAGAAGTACAGGTCCTTGTAGAACAAGGATATTAGATGTGTGCTGTGAAATGACTGGTGAGTGGTGGCAGGGACAGATGGGAAAAGTTGAGTTTTGATGCACTTTGGTTTTTCTTTCAGGCCACAAATGAAGTGGTTGGCCGTGTACCAAAAGCCACAGCCAGTGAGATGGAAGCAGCTGTGGCCTCTTGCAAAAAGGCTTTTTGGAACTGGTCAGAAACTTCTGTTTTGAGTCGCCAGCAAATCTTTTTGCGTTATCAACAACTCATCAAAGACAATCTGGTGAGACACCATGGCTGTGTGTGATGGCTGTGGCTGAATGCATTGCAGCTGACTTTAGGAATTAAATTGAGAGACTGCGGGTTTAGAGAGTTCTTGATGAGGCAACTGAGACACTGTTGAGAGGTGCAGCAAAACACTCCTCATCAAATGAGGACAGAGAGGCAATGCTTCTTGGGGAATATTATTCCACATTTGTCCCTTTACCAAGAGACCACAAAAGGAACTTTCAGTCTTGGTGGAGAATGTGCCAGTTGATGAAGACAAGTATATTACTATGTCTTTGGGTTTCCCTGATTGCTTTTTTGTTTCTGTGGTGTGATACATGAAAGCATTAGAGTACAAGCCAACCCATGGTTGATTTTTTTTTCAAAAATGTCACCTGTGTGGGTTATTGGCTTCTTGTCTACAAGGAGCAAATCAGTCAGTATAGGCTTTTCCAGGTTTTGCTCAGTCTGTTCATTGTGATATTCAACTCTGTTTAAATGTCTTATCCTTGCACTCTATTTCATGTGTGGGCACTTTTCTAACTTTCATAAACTTTGTGTTTCCCATTTTCAGAAAGAAATTTCCAAACTCATCACCTTTGAGCAAGGGAAGACCCTGGCTGATGCTGAGGGAGATGTGTTCCGAGGGCTTCGTAAGCTGCTGGCTCCTCCTGTTTATAAAGGGGCTTTGAGAACCCATAGGAAGGGATGAGGTCACCTCAGTAACTGATTGCTGTGGGAATCTTTACATGTTTCTCCCTTTATAGCCCCCTACTGAAAGAAAAGGGGCAACTGTAACTCTTAAGTTGAAAAGTTTTGTTAGATAGCATATCATTAAATCACTTTCAAGTTGTTAGATCCTTACCTTTTCTAGGTGTGACTACAAATTACTAAAAAGGGATAAGGATGTCTTGCTTGTGCTCAGATATCTAAGGTTGAGTCCCAGATGGTACAATAATACTGTACCTTTACATCATGTACTGGAACTATTGTGTCTGTGCTCCTATTATAGTGACATATAATGTGCTTCAGAGAGAATCCATTCATAATTTGCTCGCAGTGCTTGGCAGAGCAAAGGGCTTTTCTGGAACACAATGAGGTATAAGCTGTGGGAGAAGAGGCTGGAAGAAAGAAGTGGGTCAAGGCAGTGGTGAAAAGGGGGTTTGGGCAACTAATTTTTAACAGATCATCCAGTGGCATATTGCCCTTTCTGCTGCAGAGGTGGTTGAACATGCTTGCAGCGTGACATCCCTCATACTGGGAGAGACCATGCCCTCCATCACTAAAGATATGGACACTTACACCTACCGCCTGCCACTGGGTGTGTGTGCTGGAATTGCACCCTTCAATTTCCCAGCCATGATTCCTCTTTGGATGTTCCCCATGGCTATGGTTTGTGGGAACACCTTCTTGATGAAACCATCTGAGCGTGTACCAGGAGCACTCATGTTCCTTGCCAAGCTCTTTCAGGATGCTGGTGCCCCTGATGGGACCCTGAATATTATCCATGGACAGCATGAAGGTAATAATGGCCCTTCCTGGGAGATGTAAGTGTTGTGTATGCTCATTGGGACGTACCAATTGGAGAGTCTGAGACTGCTGCTCTTAGGTAGGTTTGGACAGATGCTTCAGCTCTATTGATGGAGGTGAAAGGAGGTGAGTGGGAGATTGTCTGCCACCTTGAATCAGATCTTTCAGGAAATATGGTGGACAAAATTTTGGAATTGGGTGTCAGAGTTTCCAAAGCATGTAAGTCCTCAAATTCTATTTAGCAACCTAAGCTCCAACAGAAATAAGTAGATAAATCATCTTGATTTCCCAAGGCAGCCTAAACAAGTTTTAAATACCTCACTAAATATGCAGTGGATGCCAGTATTCTGGCTCCTACCATGATTTTTTTTACAGTACAGGAGTAGTTTCAGAACATGATGATACAAATAGACAACAGTAACTTCATTTTAGCATTGCTTAGACACCTTGGGAGATACCCAAAGCATGAAGAGATGTCAGTGAGCCCAAAGTATGAAGACAGGGACAGGAGTACATGTGCTAAGTGGAGGGATGTGCAGACAGGCTTTGGGAGAACTCGGATGTAGGAAACACAGAGGCAAGAATTTCAATAAGAAGAAAGATACGCAGATTTAGCACTGTGGGAATGGGAACAGAGGGAAGCATTTGTGCACCACAGTTATAATGTATTATTTCCTATTTGAAGCTGTGAATTTCATTTGTGACCATCCGGATATCAGAGCAATCAGCTTTGTGGGATCTAATCAGGCTGGCGAATACATCTACGAGAGAGGATCCCGGAATGGCAAGAGAGTCCAGGCCAACATGGTAATGCCTCTGAATGGAGCACACTTCAGCACATAGACTGCCTCTATCTCCTGTGAATGTTAAGAGAGACCATGCCACTCAGCAGCAGAAGCTGACTTTGCTGCTGATAGTTAAATGATGAGGCTGCCCTTCCTGCCAGCCTGTTGGTAGCAGAGTCATGGCTTCTATATGAAGTCATTGTCAGAGGGCTAGAGAAGTGGCCTGGGGTGCTTAATAATGGGAGACTGTGTGTGGTGTTTTTCAGGGAGCCAAGAACCACGGTGTGGTGATGCCTGATGCCAATAAAGAGAACACTTTGAACCAGCTGGTTGGAGCTGCTTTTGGAGCAGCTGGCCAACGCTGCATGGCCCTGTCTACAGCAATTCTAGTGGGAGAAGCTCAGAAATGGCTGCCAGAGCTTGTGGATAGAGCCAAAAACTTACGTGTAAATGCAGGTACAGACTGTGGTAATTTCTTACAAGGTACTTCACTTCTGTACAACTGTAGCTTTTTAGGTCAGCTTATCTGCTGTACCATGATGTGACCCTTGGAGCTATTGACACCATAGATTTGATGTGCAGGGGTAGGAGCTAGCAGACTGTCTGGACTGGGAAACCCAGCCTTAGACTTGGAGTTAGGAATACGTGTTCAGCTTGCTGGTGGGACTATGATGCAATGTTTACAGGATCAGTCTTGTTTGAACTGGAGATTTGAAGTTACATCCTGTGTTTAACTCAAACCTACCATTTTTATAGCAACCTTATTTCAAGATCCTTCCAATTTGTAGTAAGCATGCAGTAAAATAGAAACAAGTGCTTTGGAAAAGCTAGACTGTTATTAATTCTAGGGGAATTATCTTTTGTATATATTCAGTGAAGTCCTGCAAAAGGGGGAAGGTTTCCTTCCTGAGAAGAATCTGTTGTTGAATTTTGGCCTTCTAAAATTACACTTAAGACATCTCTTATTTGCTGATTATGAGAGCTATAAGCTAATACTCCTGTCCATCAATGTCTCAAATCTTTGTTCTGTGTCTCAGAACCATCAGGATTTTTAGATTTTTCCTGCTGGTGTAGTTATCTCCCTGATGCCTATGAAGAGGAAGCTGTCAGAGTTAAAAACCTGGTATCTCTGCCTCTTCACAGGAGACCAGCCTGGAGCAGATCTAGGGCCTCTAATCAGTCCCCAAGCTAAGGAACGGGTTTGCCATCTGATTGAGAAGGGAGTAAAAGAAGGTGCCAGTCTTCTTCTGGATGGACGGAATGTCAAAGTGAAGGGTTATGAAAATGGCAATTTTGTTGGGCCAACAATCCTTGCCAAAGTCAAGGTAAGATGACCAAAACCAGTGCTCAATAGTGTACATTGCAGGGTCAACTGAAAAGTGGGTTGCTCAATAATCAATAATCACCAAGTAGAAAGCCCATAAATGGCTCAACCTTCCCTCACACAGTGCCAATGAAGCACTCATTGTCATGCTGTTGAGGAGGTGATAAAAGAATTTGCAGTAGTGCAACATACTCTGGGTGAGGTTAAGGATCTTAACTTGACTGGACTGCAGCCAGTTAAGATACAGGCAGCTGGTACCATGTTAAACTAAATGTTCATGGAGCACAGCCTACTTACCTGTAGTAATGGCCAGCAGCAGATGCCTAAGGAAGAGTATGACGAACAGCCAAACTCACAATTTTCCTCCCTCTATTACACTTTCCTGCAGTTTGCAATTTAAGGACTTGCAGAACAAATACTTGTGGAAATCTTCATAAGAGAAGATTTATAATATAGGATGAGATATGAAATCGTTGTTGAATACATTCAAAGCTTTTTGAGTTGGCCTCTCAATATAATACATGGTGTGTAACAGATGGACAATACCATGGGGGAATATCAGTAGGATATAGGTACACATCCCTGTAAGCTTCCATACCTACATTCCTTCTTTTATGTTTATGCAATTAGGTGGTGTGATTTCCTTAATATTTAAGTATTCAGTTCCTTGTAGGCCTTTTGGTGAGTGATTCCATTATAGCAAACCAATATTGATAATTCTGCTATTGTACTTTGTATTCTTAGGATTTTATTTGGTTTATGCTATTGTATAATTCAGGCTTTTGATCTGTCTCAGAATTTTCTTGCCTTATTTTCATTAAATATCTTAAAGTACTTCACTTCCCTGTCATGTGTCAAAATATTGGTAGGTATTAAAAAGATTCATAGCTATTTTGTGATAGTTTTCTCATGTTTAATAATATGACTAATAGTGTTTAGTAATATGATAAGTCATGTAAAATTTACAGCTTATCAAATGAATGTTTTGTAGTTTGCTGTATTAGCTATTAGTGATCAAAGTACTCTCTAGATAGTGTGTGTGTTGGGGGAGTGTCAGATGTTGCTAATTGTCAGACATAAATCCTGGGCACTGAGAGGTTCTAGTCAGTTTATCAATAAGAATTGAAGTAAACTATCCTAAAATAATCACAGTCTTAATCACCCTTTGTGAGGGTAGACCTGTAATGTTAGGCAGGCAACAAAAGCAGAAAGCATCTGGAGACAAAAAGTGGTGCCCTCTTTAATGGACTAGATAGAGGACATGGCATTGAAAATGGTGAAAAGGGGGACTGAAGGATGGCCTGTGGTGATGGAGTATGATCAGTTATCATAGGAATATCCTGAGATTAACAGTATGTGTGTTTATTATATCCTATTTACTAGGATATTTTTATTATATCCTTTATACAAGCTGCTTTTTCTGCTGTTTGTCTTGGCAGCCAAATATGACTTGCTACAAGGAAGAAATCTTTGGGCCCGTCTTAGTGGTTCTGGAAGCAGACACTTTGGATGATGCTATTGAGATGGTGAACAATAACCCCTATGGAAATGGAACTGCAATCTTCACCACGAATGGAGCCACAGCTCGGAAGTATTCCCACTTAGTAGATGTGGGGCAGGTATGTTCCCACTAGAATTGTTGCTTTTACCACTCACCTTATACAGTGGGCAACCATTCAGTTGTAGTGACTAATCACTGTCCTCTCAGCCAGCAGTACCCAGCCTCAGATTTAAGGAAACAGAATGCAGGAGCTCTTGGAGCGTGCTCTGCAATCTGCTACTTCTTGTGACTAAAATGGCAGCTTTCCTTTGGTTTAGGTGGGTGTCAACGTTCCAATCCCAGTACCTCTGCCCATGTTCTCTTTCACCGGATCTCGTGCTTCTTTCAGAGGGGACACCAATTTCTATGGCAAACAGGTAACTTGCTGATTGAGTACTCTTTTGGGCTGAATTGTGATAAATCACACTATAAATGGAAATGGGGAGATGGTCATCAGACCTCATTAGCGAGGAGACTTCTAAAGCCATTTCAACCAGGAAACTGAAAACTAGTCAGTGATCACAGCCACCATAATGCATGCTACAATCATAGACTGCTCCCATAGTATAAAAATGCAAGTCTTTTTAGAAGGTTTGAGAAAAGAGTAAGAACTAGCAAGCTTTCTCAGAGAACCAGAATCTTTAGGGAACTAGTAAAAAGAACAGGCCGACAAGAGTTGTTTCGACAGAGGAAAACTCAGCCCTGTGTAGATAAAGCAAAATCTGTTGGATACACCACTAGTGCAGACCTGAAGAATTCATAAGGCCAAACATCTGATCTGTGGGTGTCTCCTTTTCCTCCAGGGAGTGCAGTTCTATACACAGTTGAAAACTATCATTTCGCAATGGAAAGAGGAAGATGCTACCATTGCCAAGCCTGCTGTGGTTATGCCAACTATGGGAAACTGAATCAGCCTTTGCAGATGCTGTTCCTGGTGCTCTTTTCCTATGCTGCACTTTCCAGCTTTTTTCTATCATCATTTACTTGGGAATCAATAGAAAGCTGTTTTTTCTCAAGGATCTCTGTTTCTGTGCAGATTGGGCAGGTCCACGTAACTCACAGTCTGGGTTTTCAATTGCTATCAGTGTTTTTTCAGCTAGCTGAACTTATTTTTTTTTTCCTACAACCTATCACAGACTAAAAAAACCCTATCTAACTGAAAGGGCAGCCAGTGAGATTGGTCTTAATTTGTGTTTCTTTCCAGATGCTATGAACTTGAACATTACTCTGGTTTTCACTTCAGTATCTTTAGCCTTAGTGACTCACTCCTGGCTACATCTTGTAGCAGTTTTTTTTACCTCTTTATCTTATATGTTAAGATTCTGAGTTCACCTTACTCAAAGATAAGTACTCATTTTGAGTGACATAACTGGGACACCTTAGGTGTCTCATAGAAGATATCTATAGGAAGACAGCAAGTCATTAATCTTTCACGGGTTGAGCAGTTTCCAAAACACTTGGGAAATAGCTTTTGTAAGGATTTTTAAGGAAAGCATATTTGATTGCATGTCTGAGGATAAAAGAAATTTCTGTATGGTACAGTGACCTTCACTGTGCCTCTGACAGCTTGAAAACTTCTGTCTGTGGCTTGTATGCTCCAGCTTGCTGGGCAATTCCATTATACCTTAAAGTTGTTTGGTGCCTTTTTATTGTGCTAACAGATATAAGCCTACACGTCCTGTAACATAATGAAACTGTGGAAGCAGAAACATAACCATGTATATGTATCTTTGTGTCACAGCATCATGTGGGTTGTAGTGGAATGGAGAGTAAATAGGTCGGTAGGAAAAAGGAACAAGTTTTTTAATTGCAAAGCAGCCAGGCCTGTTCTGTTGGTTTCCTTTCCTCATTGTAGCTGTATTTCTTGTGTTGATTGATTGACTCCTTGTCACATTTGCTCAAACATGTCATGTTCTCTTGGGACTGCAGGTTCCCATTACTAGAGAAGAGTATGTCTTGGTATATACACCTTGTTTTTAAGAATCTATGCATTTGGAGCTGGAAAGCCTGTATTTTTATTCCTGGTTCCTGAAAAATGATGCAGCCATGAAGGATCTGCAGAGAACTCATTCAAGCATCAATGGAAAATAGTATTATTCTAATGATTGCAACTATTACTTGTTCTAATTAAACAATCTGAATGGGAACACTTTGTGTCCTTCCTTCTGGTAAAGATGCTTGTAACTGACAATTCTATACTAGTGCAATTGGTGTCCATTCACTAATGTTTGTATCTTGTTTTTTTCCTCTGCTGTACACTAGAGGGAAATTCTCACCTTGCAATTTGATTATGAATTAAAAACATGCTAATCTATTTCTACAGAATATGACTGTTCCTTGGTAAGACCTTATACAGGTGCCATGCTGATTTTATTCCCCTCTTTGCAGAGGGTGGTCCACAAGTCACATAACCCATGTATACATCTTCCTTTTACAGCATTTCAAGGACCTCTGTACCAATTTCCTCACACACCATTTCAACGAATGCCTTCTGTTTCCACAAACACATCATTTGATCACAGAAGCTCTTAAGCTTCACATAAATGGTTTTATTACAAACTGAAAATACATCCTCATCAAGTTATAGCAGCTCTTATATACAGAGTTCTAATCACTAGTCCAAATCCTAGTGCTTTGTACAGGGTCTTGCAAGCTCCTGGCATGGGAAAGAATAAAATCTTTAAGAAAGAAGAAAATAAGTATGTTTCAGATGGATTTTCAAACACGTAGTCAAAGCAGCAGTGCAGCAGACAGGACCTAGAATTCACAGCCTTGCTCAGAAGCTAACTTCCAAAGTGAAAAATGCAGTTGAGTTGCTATTGCTGGCTGTGGTTCATGCAAAGTGTACAGCTGCTTTACTTGGTCTATGGTGTTAACATCTGAGCATGTGGAAGGACCACTGGAGAAGATGATGAATCCAATAATGTGGCCTGATAGGTAATGAATATTAGGTTAGGAGAAGTATTTTCTGTGTTGCAAAGGTAAAATATTCTAGGTAAATCACCAATAAGACATTGGCATTCGTCCATGCACCTGGGAAAGGAATACTAATTAACAGCCTCTATTCACTTTCAAAATGCCATAATTTTCTTCCTAATCAGCATTACCATTCTGACTTTTCTGTTGTCCTATTAAAACTCATTAGCTTTCTAAAGGAAAGATAAAATCCATATTCTCCTGTAACAAAAGCAGTCGATTATCAAGTTTACCTGCTCCCCGAAGAACTGCACTTTTTCCAGGTATCTTCTAGACACCTGTATGGTCTTTTCATTTGTGTGCAAGCATCTTTTCTAATTACCCACATTTCCAAGAGCATTTTTTAAACAGATAGTTTTAAATAATTGTACTAGAAATACAAATCTTGTATGTTTCTGTTTTAATTAATGAACTGCCTTTTTAGATCAAGCTGCAGATGCTGACTGATCATTGTATACCTGACTCATCTCTTTGCTGTTACTGCTTCCCACCCATCTGTTTATTCTCCTTTTTATTTCAACATTAGCTATAAAAATAAGCTAAAAAAATATATCTTCTATATT
>WEIV01030408.1:387365-414138 GCA_013390005.1 Calyptomena viridis
TCCTGCCCGGCGGCTCCGGGAAGAGCCGCGGGATCCCGGCCCGCGCTCCCCGCCCCTGGCGGGACACAGGGAGGACCGCGGAGGCTTTAGCCCGGGGAGAGGAAAGGAAGGTAGGGAAGGTTTTTCGGGGCGAGGGGTTAGGTGGCAGCTGTCGGAAATGGAGCAAGGCAGGACACCCTGGCGCTGGGATGTACAGCGGGAACAGAGCCAACAGCCCCACAGCGCGGGGTCCAGCGGCGCTGCCGGTCCCCGGCGCATTCCCGGGCAGCGCTTCCAGGCGCGCAGCTGGCGGCGCCGTGCTGGAGTTACCGCCGGAGCGCTCTCGGGCTGGCATGGAAGGAAAAGCCCTGTTTGCGCCCAGGGTCTGTTTTCCAGGAACACCGGCTGTCCCGGTAGAAGGTGCCGTTGCAGCCCCGCAGGTGCGCGCGTTCGCGGTTCCGAAGGGGCGCTGGCGCCCGCACCGCAGGGGGATAACGCGGCGGTCTCCTGGAAAAGCTGCCTTGGTCTAATTGAATAGGAAATTTGAAAACCCACTTGGCCGTAAATGAGAATAAATAAATAATGTGTCTTTGGAGCCTCAGTACGGGAAAAAAAAAAGATTAAAACCTCTGATAACGCATGTTTGGGAGTTAGTTCTATTCCCTCCCCCCCCGGGTTTAAAGCTCTAGATGTAGAATTGTACCCGAAATGTATGTGTGCAAAGAATACCGTGCCATTGTCTTTATGGAAATGTTGGGAAATTATGCCAGTTAATTCAGTTATTCTTTTTATTGTGATTTCTCAATAGTGTACTTTGAAGAAGTTTTAAGTGTTTATCAAAATAATGCAAGAAACGTTTTTTTTCAATAGATAAAAATAAGTCTATAAAAATGTAATAACTCTTTGTGGAGAAAAAAGGTTAAAAATTATTTGTTTTTTCATGAGTTTTTAAGTGTAAAAGCACTCATCTGGGAAATAGATCTTGTTACCATAACAGCCAGTCATCTGGAAAATAGATTTTGATACTGTTTTAGGACAGAAAACTTTCCGTTCTGAATGATTTGTGGTGTGCTTCAGCGAGGAAGAACAATATGAGTTGAATTATGTAATTTGCCTATCTATTTATGTATCATTAACATTTCTAATTATTTTTGAATATTTTTGTTTATATTCAAATATTCCCCAATAATACATTAGGAAACAGAAGGGAAATTCTTGTGTATCTCAGATGCACTGCTTTTCCTTCACCTCTTCCTTATTACAGGGAGATGTTTCTGCCGTTGTAATTTGTGTTTTGAATGTTATTTTGTCAGAAATATTCAAGATTGTGGATGAGACTTTCTTGTCTTGAAAATTACCAGTCTTTTTGTGTATGGTGAACTCTGATTAAAGTTGTGTTTTACTGTTTTAAGGTTAATTATTATTATTATGGCATTGTTTTTACTTTTGTTGTTTAAGGAGAGCTTGGTTGGGGTCTTTGGTGATGGTTTGTTGGAGTTCTTCCTATTCATGCTTATAGTCTTGGCAGTCTCTATGCAGCATCCCAGTGTTTTTGGACCCCACAATTTGCAGAGCTCCCAATTTTTTATATTGGATGTACTTTAAATTTTTCATTTTGTCTCTAAAATCTGCCATATACAGATGATATTGACATGTGTTGCTCTGTTGTGGGAAATGAGCGTTCTATCCTGTGTTGCTGGGCTCAGGCCAGGGCTGTTGAGGTCAACTGTAGCATTCGTGTAAATGTTTTACTAACTTGTTGAACTTGGTTAACTTTCAACTTCTTGAAATTTTTCCTGTGTAATTATATGAACATGTTTCACTGCTTGTATTGAGCAAGGATAAAATCAAATTTGAATAAAGCAACTCGACTGATACTTTAAGTGCCTCTATGACGTTATAATTTGCCTGATACATAGTCCATTCCTTCCAGCTGAAAGCGAAGGTGAAGAAGTGCATACACAGTGTCTCTTGTCACGGTGCTCCAAAGTGGTTTTCATTAGGAGTCTCTGGAGTGGAATAGCTGTTGCATCCATCCTGCTTCAGGTGTGTGCCTTCAGGTTCATGATCAATGCTGATTGTTACTGCTCATTTTGAAAGATAGTAACTGAGCCTACTGATGGGGATCTGTATGTTTTACTTTGCTGTACTTCTTGATTGCATTAATGGACTTGTGCTAACATTGCTATTATCCTGTTTTCTCTTTCCTCTTTGTTGTTCATTTTCTTCATCCTGTTGTATTCTGATAGCAGCTGGGACCTTAAGTTGTTTGAGTGGGACTGTTTTGAAAATATTTTTCCTTCTCAGTAACTAATCTCTTGTCTATCTCTACCCTAAAATTTTTCTTCCATTCTTTCTTATGACTTTCTCTTTCCAAATTCCTTTTTCATTGCCTTTTTCGTTATGCTGGATTTCTCTCTCGTCTCTGATTTCGTACTCTCTTCATCTGTTTTCGTGCTTGTTGTGGACATTGTTTTGCACTTGATTAAATGGACTTCATTCTTAAAGAGGGAGAAGAAAAATAAAATCTCAGGGTGAGTTGTTGTTTTGTTGGGTTTCTTTTGTTTGTTTTTGTTTGGGGTTTTTTTTGTCCTTGTAAGCATAAAGGTGGAATGGAAAAAAGTCAGGGGAAAAGTAGAAAATGGGAAATGTAAAATGGTGGTGGATGTCTGAGAAGGGATAGAGAAGCTTAGTGAGGGAGTGTTTCATGGGAGGGTAAGGTTCTCGTAGATCTGGAAAGAAAAGTATGAGTTAATGATGGCAGTTGCTCAGATATTTTCGGATCATCAGAGATTCTGAGGCTTATGTAAGTGTCACATGTGCCATTTGTAATAGGACTCTGGAGTTTGTTCTTAAGGCGGTGCTTGGATTGTATTTGTGATAGTTCAGTAAGCAAAATCCTTACATTGCATGAGAATAACAGCACCTTTTCTGACCTGCTGGAGTGTGGCACTGACTAATTCAGCTTATGTTCTATTAAAATAGTGCAGCTCTTTGGATTTTCCTTGCTGTCGTGAAGCAAACGTGGGTAATGCCAGCTGCACCTCAGTACAAATCCATAGCCATGAAACTGCCAAACTGCTTAGCACTTCTCATGAACTCGGTTTGGGATAGGACTTCTAATTTGTTACAGAATAAGTTTTTACTCCTTTTCACATAAAATGTGAATACTTTAGAAATTACTACAGTTGGAGGTGATCTGTCAGAGGCTGGCTGGGGCTGTTGTCTGTCTGTGGAGTTGTGGTCAATTCTTCCTCTTCTTAGAGCATGCTTCTGAGGCAGAGAGGATCAACAGCTTGTGCTTCTGCCCACTTCTCTCTGCATTTACTTGGAACAGCAAGATAAAAATAAAGGTTACAGCAGACAGGTGAGGTTACCCACCTGCAGGTTGCTGTGCATTTTGTTGACCCTGGAGGTAGCTGAACTGAGTGAGTTAAGAGAGACACCTGAGGAACCACCCAATGTGACTTTTTTCCTGAGAATGGATAAGTTAATCTTGCTTTGCTGTAACTGGGGACAAAGGTGAAGGATGGAAATAATAAAGGTCTTACAAGGGCTGAATCTGGAATAAAAGGTAGTAGAGTATAGGTGAACTGTTTGGGTGTGGGAGAAAGGTGTGTGGAAATAGAGGCTATGTCAGGCTCACATTGAAAGGAAAGGAGACAGGTTAGAGTTTAGGAACAAATAAATGTAGGATAGAAACAGCAAATAAAGATTTCAAGATGGTGGGGCTGAAGAGATTGCTAAAAGAGCAAGAAGTGGGCAAGGGTCTTGGGCAGAACAGATGAACAGCCATATAAAGCATGATATTCAGTGCTGTGGGTGGATGGATGTGTTACCAAGTGTCTGGAAAGTGATAAGAAGCTGTTTGCACCTTCTGTATGCTGAGTGCTGTGTGCGTAGGTCGGTGCAGGCAATACTGCATATGGTGGGACATCTGGCCAAATGCTCTTTCTGCTGGTAAAATAACTAAGATACCTGTGTATTTTTCTCCTTTTTACCTGGGCACCGTATAATTTCTGTGCCATGTCTTTCTTTTCTTAGCATTTCATGGGAAAAATACATGCAAAGAGATGTGTTAAGGGGAGATGTATTTGTATCTTGGTGTCCAATATTATGTCACATAGCGTTGTGGCTTTGGCTTATTGAAACTGTTATGAGAAGCTGTGTAAGCAACCTGAGTGTTCAGGGAAACTGCTCTAGATGTAAGAGTTGCTGGGTTGTTTTTTTTTTTTGTCGTTCTGAAAATAAAAAGCAAAACAAAGGAAAAATATGAAAAACATTGAGAGGCAGAGCCCAGGTGCACTTTACAGTTCAGGCCCTCATGTGCAGCACAGGCTTTTCTCAGAGATGGGGATGCTGCTGGAAGGATATGCCTTCGTTCTCTCTGTGTGCTAATCTCCCCCAGCAGCTGGTCTTAACCCCAAGATGAAATTGTCTTTGTTTCTGACTCTGAATAACACTTGTGTTCTGCCACAGTATCTCAACTGTGTAAATGTTAGGGAAAGTGATTATGCTCAGAGTTCCCCTTGGTGATTCTTCTTTTCAGATAAAATTTGGGCTTTGTGGAGGTTCTGGGGACTAAATGTTGAGAACTTGTAAGACAAGTAAGAGAAAAAGAATTGTCTTGAATAAAGTCAGAACTAGAAATACTGGAAAGAAACTACTTAATCACTTGCATGTAGTTGTAGCACTAAATACAGTAAAATGCATATTTTTGGATGAAATGTTGAAAAGCACCTAAAGGGCATAGTATATGTGTACAGACTGATTTATTTATTTTATTTTTTAATGAACTTTTGAAGGAGAGACCTCTTGGTAATTTCCATTCCTGCTTTTTTTATTTCTCTACAGGACGTGCTGCAGCTCTGTGATTGCTGATACATGCTTGACTGCCTCAAGGGGTCTTGGCAAGATGGCATCTTCCAGACTTCCCATCCTTTTAGCATTAGCGTTTTCCTCTTTGTCCTTTGTTCTTTCACATTCAAACCGGGTGATGTGGTTTCAGGATTTCTTTCCACCTAACATGTGCCCGATAAATGCCAAAGCAAACACTTTTTATGGCATCATGTTTGACGCAGGAAGCACTGGAACCCGTATTCATATTTACACCTTTGTGCAGAAGAGCCCAGGTAAGACCCCATGTCACTGTTGACTTAGGTTTCAACTTTTCAAAACAGTTTTGAGTTTTTTTCCCAACACAGCATTTGGAGACAACTGAAGATTTCTCAGTGGTTTAATTCTGGGTGTTGCAGACAGTTCTGGATTTACAAACATTTTCATCTCTGTAGCTGTGTAAAGGAGTGTTTCGTTGAGATGAAAAAATGCTTATGCTGTACTTGTCAAATTGCATGTTACCTTAAATTATATCCAGAGACATTTTGATTCTGCATATGTTTATGTCACATTTTGTAGCGAATTAAAATCAGTAAATTAAAGAAGTATAAGTACTGAAGGTCTGAGCCATTTCCAGGAGAACTCCTGTGCTCAGATGTACCAGTCCTCCAAACTATGGATGATATACTGGAC
Organism: Calyptomena viridis; assembly: GCA_013390005.1. Lineage (NCBI taxonomy): Eukaryota > Metazoa > Chordata > Aves > Passeriformes > Eurylaimidae > Calyptomena > Calyptomena viridis. Next base: position 392,874 of record WEIV01030408.1, read on the forward strand.
TGTGGTGCAACATCCAGCTCTGAAGGACTCAGACTGGCTTGTAATGTGCAATACTCGGGGACAGCTTGTAGACCCAAACTGCTCTGGGAGCAGAGTCACACTTGTTTGGCTTTGCAGCCGAGTGGTTGAGCCCAGTCAGCTCTGTTTTGTGTTTGTGAGTTGGATGAATCACCTAAGGATAATCAGGAGCTGATTGTGTGTGTCTTAATATGCATTAGTATTTCACAAATAGCTTGGGGACAGAAAAGGAAAGAAATGTAATTAAGTGTGGGCAACAATTATCCTACATTGCTGTAAGTCATTGTAGTTCGCAAATGCTAAATGAACGTACTTCTGATTATAACAACATGTTATTAATAATTGTTTGTGAACTTGAAGGATACAAGGGCGATAGTCTGCTAAATATGCTCTCCAAGTGAATGAGCAAGGCTTGTTTTAGGAGGGGAATAGTATTGTTTCCAAGGAGAAATCAAGGTTAGTCTCTTTACAGGAGTTGAAGGCCACCTTTTTGAAACTGAAGAAAAAGATTTGAGTTGTTGAATGTATCGTATTGTTTCATTTGTGCAGAAAACCTTCCAGAGTTGGAAGGGGAAATCTTTGAGTCTGTGAAGCCAGGTCTGTCTGCATATGCTGATGAGCCTGAAAAGGTAAGGCTGTCCTTCATTCCCTGGGAGTTGGTCTTGCTTCTGGTAGAATCGCTTGGATTCTACCAAGCAGTTCAAGTGTTACTGATTGTAATTGCAAAGAGTCAAGAAGAAATGTAAAAGTTCTGCTACTGGCTCTCTAAACCTGTTCTACTTTCGTGAGTTAATTTTCACACATTGAAATAGGACCTGATATTTTACATACTTCATCAATGGAGCGAACAATGGCTTAATTAATTGCTTAAATGTTATATATAACTAGACCATATGCCTTTCAGAATTTCAAAGACAAAGTGATTTTTGGCTCTAGCAGCACCCATATTCAATGTTCATTTCCCTTATAGCAACCCCAAATATGGGTAAATACATACTCTGTCTCACTTATGAATGGTTTTCTCAGTTTTTCTTTTTGGTTGACATTTTCAGTTTTGGTTACAATTCAAAATAGGCATATTTTGCTTGGATTTAATTAGCTTAAAAGTAAAGGTTAGACTGTGGGAGTTTTCTTTTTAATCATGTTATACTGAGAAGTGAGGATGGTTCATTTCTCTGACTCCTGAAATTGTTTCATTTTATTTTTGTGTGCGAAGTCAGATCTGCAAAGGTTAGTTTTTGTGAGTAAGTAGTGGAGAAGAATAAAGATGCACTTAGCAGGTTAAGTCAGGCCTTACCATCAGACTTCTGTCAGAGTGTTCATTTTGCTTCTTTGCCATTGTCTTTGGAACCATGGCTTGTCAGCCAGTGCTATGGGATATGCAGGACTCACTTCATTTATGCTCAATTCAAATGTTTGATTACAGTTTTAGTTGAATAATGACTTATGTACAGGCATTACTCTTCTACTGCCTCAGGACATTTGTGGTTTTGTTTATATACAGAGTTTTTAGAAGCACAGTTACATAGTGGACATTTACATACTCCACAATCAGATGTATTAATTAACATATAAATTTATAATTTTTATAAAAAATAAGTGCATCCTTTTTATTTTAAAATGTGAGTGGTTGTGAATTCATGTGCAGTACGCTCATTCCATGCCACTCTATTGGATCAGGAGTTAGAAAGGAACAACAGAGCAGAGAGAGCTAAAATAAACCTGTTCTTGTGGTGCACAGGGACAGCTCTGAAGTGGCCATTTTCAGACCCCCTGCACTGACAGTAAGCCAAGAGTTTGAGTGTGAAGCTTTATGGAAGAGTGAATGGTTTTTGGATTTTTTTTAAAACTTTGGTGAGATCACCTATGATTTCACTAAATCTTGCTTGGTGGGTAGGAGAGGAACTCACCCCAAAAGAAATTTCTAGATGTTTCACAGGAGAATGTTTATTGCTAATGCCAAACAATTGTAATTGTTAGAGCAGTGTAAATAATTGAGAGCCAGCAGTGATGCTACCGTACCTTGTGTGGTAACCATTCTACAGCTGGCATTTGTATTATGGTATTTGCTGCGGATATGCTTAGAATTCTTATATTGCATTTAGTGAAATTTACGGATATTCCCCCTGGCCTTGGTAGTCTCAGTCAGTAATTGCATCTGGTTTCATCATTCTGCAAGATATTTAGGTTTGTCAGGTAGTCAGTTCCCTCACCTCCCTCCATCCTTTTCAAAAAACACGTTCCACAGACAATGATATTTCTCTTCCCTGAAATACATTTCTGAATATGCCTTTCCTTCCAATGCAGTCATTCACTTTAAGGCTCTAATGAGATGTCTAGCATGTTTTTTATAGCACCTTTTTTACACTTATCTTGGGCATGGGTGAGTTATCTTCTGCTATTGGAATACTGTGTTCAGTGGTGTTGAGGGGAAACTATGGGTCCTATTCTCTGATGGCCTATAGGAGGAAACCGTGAGAAAAACATCTTTTTCCTTTTAGGGTGCTGAAACTGTCAAAAAATTGCTGGACATGGCCATAGATGCTGTGCCACCTCATCTCTGGAAGAAGACCCCAGTAGTGTTAAAAGCTACAGCTGGACTTCGCTTGCTGTCAGAGGAGAAAGCTCAGGCTTTGCTTTCAGAGGTAGTACTGAGGTCTTTTGGATGCACTAGCATTGTTCTCTGTTTCATCTTTTTTTCATTCAGTTCTTCATTTTATTTAGCATAAGAGAATTTCATCTGTTGAAAGAGACTGTAATCCCATGATAGCATGAAACTCACAGAATATCTTGTATGGTCCTGAAATCCTCTCTCTTGATGTGGATGCCAGGCATAGAGAGAGACCTATGATACTTTTCTTTCTTTCCTGGCTCTTGAAAGAGGAAGAATATTATCTTCTCCACATGCTTGTCTTATTTTCTACTGCTGTGTAAAAGATAACTTTCTCTGGCACTTTCAGAACAAGAACAAGACCCTCAAGACCAAGGAAATCTAATCATTATTTCTTTCCTCAGGTGAAAGAAGTCTTTGAGGAATCACCATTTCTTGTTCCAGAGGACAGTGTTGGCATCATGGATGGGTCTCATGAAGGTATGTTTCAGAAGTGATAAAAAGCGAAAACAAAGAGAAATGGGAGGAGAGAGATCTTATCAATGTGACAGGGGAAAGAGAAATGATCACTAAACTAAGGGGTAAAAATAGAAGGTTTCTAGCCCTGTTTGAAGCCATGCAATCCTGCCTTTCTTAGGAGGTGTTGATTACTTGGTCACCTGTTAGGCTACAAATGTAGATACACAAATTGATTCCAAAGGCTTCAGAACAAAACCTCATCTCAGCAGGAAGTATGCAGGCTAATGCAGGCTAACCAGCTGAAGCCTGCTCATGGGAATGAGTGGAAAAAAGATGGTGTCCACCTCAGAAAGGCTGTGTAACAATGTGTAGCAAGCTTGGAAGCTTATCACAGAATTAACTTGGTTGGAAAAGACCTTTGAGATCATCTTAAAGTCCAATTTATAGAAAGTGCCCTGTAAGTTCTGCAATATCAGCATTAAAAATAACCTATTATGATTGACTAATCAATTTTGCAGTTAAAGTTGGAAGGATTGCGAGTATTAGAGAATGAAGGATAAAAAATAGATAACTAAATAATAAAATAATACATTAAAAATATTCTGTTGGGGAAAATGCAGCTAGTAAAGTAGCAAGGAAGTAATGTAAAATACAAGAAAAGGTGAAATACGTTGTAGGTTTGGAGTGATCAATGCTTTTGAAGGCAGAACAGACCACTGCAACATTTGGTTACATATCCAGACATACTACCTTGGAGAACAGGCAGGTAATAATCCTCTGTATGGATGGCTGGTGAAAAGAGCCATCTGTCATGTTACATGCAGTTCAGAACACCATTTTGTGGTAGATAAATTGCCAGTTTGGAAGATTCTGAAGGAAAGCAGGAAGAATTATCACAATGCTTAAACAACTAATAAATGAAGAAAGTTTAAAGAGCAAAATCTGTCCAGATGGGCCAAGAGAAAAGGAGAAATAACATAAAGTCTGCAAGTATTTTATAAATACAGTGCAATGCGTAGTTCGTCTCTAGGATTAGTGGGTGAATTGTACAGTAGGGAGAAGTGTTGTATTGAAAGGAGGCAGGATCAGTGAGGCATAATAGAGCACAGGGTAACCTGCCAAGTTTATTTAAAATTTGTGCCTCTTCTACTGTCACATGTTTGCCTGTGTTTAAGTGAGAATTATGTATGCCAGTGTCAAGCAAGCCACTGGAGTAAAAGGAGCTGTTTGTGTTTTACTTGTTGCTGCTCTGTCCATAGTGTAATTATAGAAACCACAAGATAAAAACACGGGTGTGAACGCAGTTTTCAGATTAGAAATTGGAGTGGTGGGGAGGAAAAAAGGGCCCAAGGAAATTGGTGCATTATGTCAGCTCATTACTTCTTTGTATGTTGTTTGGATAATAGATATGATTTGTGCATGGTGCAGTTGCATGGATATTACTAAATTCTACCTATTCCAGTTCATGAGACTGTTGTGAATTGAATTATAAATTTGAATTAATCTCTGACCTCTGAGCAGTTAAGTTAGTAATGATTTCCAGGTAAATGAATAACATGTGGAAGGCTGGTAAGAGTGGGCAAGAGATTGTGGGAGTATTCAGTGGTGACTTTTTTTTTTCTCTTTTTTTTGCTCTTTGCAGGAATTTTAGCCTGGATCACTGTGAACTTTTTGACAGGTAGTTAATTCTGTATAACTACTCTCTAAATATTAACTTGAGTCTCTTCTGCAGAGGTGATCACCCTAAGTTCCTCTGCCATGGTTTCCATGTCCTGCTTTTGCTCCCCAGTGTGGCACCAGTGCTAAAGCCCTGGATTGTCTTGGATAGACTGTGTTCCAGAGTTTGTAGTAGCAAGGAGGCATCTTAATCCAGAAGGTGCCAGGATTTACTCAGGTCTAGGAGCCCCTGGCAAGCTTTCTCTAATGTACATTGGAGAGTGGTATTGCTGATGTGTTAGAAGGTGGGAAACAAGGTCTTGCAATCTTCTTCATCCCAGTGTGAACTATGCAGCTGCAGTGGTGTAGCAGGGGGTAGTGCTTTAGCACTACTGGCTTTTGAGAGTTTCCAGGAATGCCATCTAGTGAAAAGGGAATCAGTACTCTAGTAGTTATATGAGCAAACAAAAATGCTGCTCTGGGTGAAGAGAAGTTATAATGTCTTGTTCTGCTCTTACTACCCTTCCTCTTCTACTGCTATATAGTAGTTACAGAATTTATGTACTGTTCCTGACAGTCTTCTGCAGGAGATACTTTGTCTCTTACTTTCAGCTTTTGCTTGATACCTAGAGTTTTATTTGCTTTTGTATCTTTGGAAGTGAGGTTGGAATCAAGGAAGAAAGTCTATGAAATCTTTTTGGAATGCCTTCTGTTTGCCTGTCTTTTCTCTGTGAGGTTTTTTCTTTGAGGGTCAGCTCAACCTCCTGCATTGCTGTGATAGTGTGATCACCTGGTGGCTGCTTGGACACAGACACAGTGTCTGCATTTTAGCATTGGTGCACTTGGGGCTGTTCTGAGCATGGTGTTGTTTGCAGGGCAGCTGTCTGGCCAGAACCGGCAAACTGTTGGGACTCTGGACTTGGGAGGAGCCTCAACCCAAATCACATTCCTGCCACGGTTTGAGGTGAGGAGTGATTAAAACTCTTCGAGTTGGAACTGCAAGGCCAGTAAAGAGACCTGAGCACTGCTGCACTCTCTGGTATCACTTTGTTAGCACTGGCACATGCAGAACATCTGTGGCTTATAGAACATCTGTATTTCTGTTCCCTTTGAGGTCAGCAGTTGGCCGATAGGCGCTTGCAAACAAAGGAGCCTGGATAATGCAGAAATAAAAAGGAAGAAAGCAAATGAGTAAACCCAAAAAGAAACAGCTTTTGTTTTCTAGACCCAGGCTGGGAAAGCCTCATTAATGTAGATAATGCTGTGTATTCAACAAATGTAGAACATTTCTGGGGAGTATTCTTAAATATTGCAAGAAATGTAGGGTGTGGTCTATCTTTTTTTTCTTTTTCCGTTCCAGTCTGATAACAGAGCCTTACTAAATTTTACAGGAGGGGGAGTGTCATATAGGGCAAATGTCTTTAATAGTAGCTTTTAATAAAAACAGTCAGTTCTCTGTTTTCTTAACAATTTCTTCTCATCTCTTTTGAGAATTTCCTTCTCTGTCCCTCAGTCTATTTCTGCTGGATTTCTCAGTAGTTCTATAGCTTTTCAGAAACACTTTGAACTGGGACTCAAGCCTGCAGTTTGCATGAGAAAATTACATGGTATTGGAAGGGCACTATTGGCACTATAGCATTCTGTACCTTCATACTGTGATATTGTTTATATCACCCTTTTTGAAGGAGTCATTTGTTTAACATTTTTTGTTTATAGAACTTCAGATTCTCAAAGGATGTTTGGTGACCACACAACACATGGTTTTCACTTCAGGATATTTTAATTCTGCAATGGTGTGTTATGCTGAAACATGACATGCAACCTTATCCTGTTCAGCAAAGCCTCAAGTATTCTGGGCTTGTCCTCTGTTTTGTGTTGATAACACCTGCCAAAGTGGGCACTGGGCCAACAGGAAAGGCTGTTGTGTGTCAGGGTTTTGGAGAATAAATAGTACTGTGAAATAAGTTGAACTGCAGCTCAGGGTTAAAGCATCTCCTTTGAGCCTTGCAGGAAAAGGCCTCGGGTGTTTGCTGCTGACCAGGTCCAATGGTGTGAATTTGTAGGGCAGTGTAGACTCAAGGGTCACATTGTCTGCCTGTAACTGTTGTCTGCTTCTTACCCGTGTTGTCAAGTTCATATGAAAAACCATGTACAGAGCTCAGTACGTTTTTGAGGGTTTTTTCCCGTCTGACAGAATTAGTGGTGATGCCTCCCTTTGATTTGCAGAGGGTGTTTTTTCCTTCCTGCAATCCAAGGCAGCCACATGTTTGCTCTTGTATTAGTTTTGAACGAAATACTGTAATAGTAAGAGCTTCATTAATGAAATATAAATTAAGAGAGAACTAACAGAGAATTAATAGAGCACATATAACTATGCATGGATCTGATTTTGAGCTTAATGTTACGCTTTTCATGGTATTATTGCCAAAGTTAAAAGCAACTGAAAACCAATCTCAACAATTATGAAATTGTCTGTCTGATGTCTGTCTCACTTTATTGCATATAAAGCATGAAAAAAGACTATTGTTTTCTCCACACTAATTTTTTTCAGACTCTCTGCTTTTTATAAGATTTTTGAAGTAAGGTTTAGGAACAGAACTCAAAATGTGGCAGACTCTGGCTGTGTAGGGCCATTTCAGTGATAATCAACCTGAGGCCCAAAACAAATTTTGATTTTTATTTGTGCAGGAGAAGCTCAAGCTGAATACTGCCAAATTATTTTCAGCTTTGAGCAGGCTTCTGTCTAGGACTCTACAATTACAGCAAAAATAACCCAGATCTGGATCTTCTTACTTGAATGGTAACTACAGGACTGTACAGCTTCAGTTCTCACTGAGATTCTGCTGCTTTGTCCAGAGTAACAGTGTCTGATGTGAGTGCACAGGGCCAAGAAGGGATGGGAGAATGGGGCCATGAGGAGAGGAAAGACAGAAGCTGGAACTGAGAATCTCAAGGACTGGAAACAAACAGTAATTGAGGGCTAAACTGGTTCAGATTTACAAAAGTGTAAGAGTTAGTCTGGCAGGAAGATTGGGCAGGGTAGCAGTGGGATGGAGGTGCACATGGAGGGAAGAATGTGAAAAGAGGAAAACTGGAGCTAGTGAGACAAGAGATTAATTTAGATGAAAACACTTAAACCAGGAGGTTAAGGAGCCCTACGACTGGGAGTGATCAGTGTTTCCTTGAGTATCAGCAAGACATTTGACATAGTGAAAATCGGGTCTATACTTTGCATTTTAATTGTTCTGAGTTCCTCAATTTAGATGCCTAGTCTGACTAGCAAAAGTTCATAGCACTTCTAGTGCAGCTGATTTTGATGGGGACTCTGTACATGCAGACTAGTATGTAAGTGCTCTAGAAAAATTCAGGTATCCTGAATTAGGAAGTGTTTTCATCCTGATCTGTTGTGCTTCCCTGTTATACACTGAAATAACACAAAGATGCATATAAATAAACTTAGTGTTAAAAGTTGCAGATGTTACAGCAGTGGGCATGAGTGGAAAACTGTTCATTGTTTTCAAAGCAGATCAGATGAGTGTGCAGTAAACCCTACAGGTACATCTGTGATATTACATCAAAGTTGATTATTTATTGCATAACATAAACTAAAAGATTTTTTTCTTTTACTTAACTTTTAGGAAACTTTGAAGGAAACCCCTGGAGATTTTCTTACCTCGTTTGAAATGTTTAATAGCACCTACAAGCTCTATACCCACAGGTGAGGAGCAAAAAGACTGCTGTCTCCACTGGGGAAATCAGTCTTTCTGCAGCCCCTGAGCTAACCACAAATGGTTATATCATCCTGGTGCCAGCAGTTGAGACCACGACCCTTTTTACTGGTTATCTGCTCGAAACAGTAGTTGAAGTGGAACATGACCTTAGTTGACTGGAAATGTTCCAGGATCATGGTTACTGTCACTGCAAGAGAATATTAGGCAGTCTGTCAAATGAAGAGGAACAATTATGAGTCCTTATATTTAAGAAGAAGAATTCTTATTACTGGATTCGAGACAAATATTCTGGAACAAGCAGAAAGGTAGATATCATGCCAGTAGTCAGAACCAAACATGTTTACAGATTTGGAAAGAGGACCTTCCTGAGACTTTTCATTTCTTAGTTCAAAATGACATATTAGCAACTGAACAAAAGTAAAACTTAGGCTGATATAAATCAAAGACACTCACAGGCAGCTGCTACAGACCCCTGATCTGAACGGATTCTTGAACCAAATGGATACTTGCCCTGGAATAATACTGCATTAAGCTGACAAGATTTTGATATTTCTGCCATGAAACCCAGGGAGTTTACCCGCATGACTTACAGTCCAGTGGGAACTTGACCATGAATAAAAGAGTTGGTCTCACTCTGTCACTAGTGGAGCTAGCACTCCAGTCAGTTACAGAATATGCTTACTTGACAGCAAACCTGGTCTAATAGTTTTCCTCTCCTATTCTGTATTTTTTTTATACTTATGTAAAAATTTTTATATACTTTGTACGTTTGCTGATGCAACTGATTGCTGTATTCATCAAAACAGTCCATTAGATCACTTAAACTAATTGGGATTGAAAATCATCTCCTAAAAATTGAGGAAGCTGAATTTAATTTAACTCTGTTAATTTAACTGTTTATTCTGTAAAAACTTATACTGACATGACAAAAGAGGTAAGTAGCCAAACACAGAGGTGGGAATGAAAGGTCAACAGGATTTTAATCTAGCTGTGTTGCTGGAATGTGTAATGCATTCTGTTAAACATTGTTCACATTCTAGCTTGTAATGAGTGTGGCAGTTATCTGTGCAGTAAAACAGGTGAATTTCACAGCTCCCATTTAGTGGGAGATTCTGTAGGTCTGGCCTAAGCACATAGTCTCATGTCTGTTACATAAGAATGGCCATCCTATTCCCCATGCACTCAGCACATACCCTTCTTTCTCCCTCTTTTTTAAGATGGTGCATTTTTGCTTTTCATCATCATCTTGTATAAATGTCACATCAGCTCTAACCACTTTCTGCACTTTTAGATTTACCTGTTTTACAGCTCTTTGTATCTCTTGGATTTGTGTCACTCTTGGCACTCAGGATTGTTCTGGCAAAGGAAACTCTCTGTTTTAGAGAGGAGAGCCTTGTGGGAAGCCAAGGAAGGAAATTTTGGCTGTTCCATTTGGTTTGACTTAGGAAGAGGGTATGGGTAAAGCATACCAGATATGCAAGTATTAATATAATGTCTTTGTTCACAGCTATTTGGGGTTTGGACTAAAAGCTGCCAGACTGGCAACACTTGGAGCTTTGAATATGGAAGGTATGTTCATATGATAAAACACACAAGATTTTTTAAGAGATGGTTAGACTTAGTCTTGTGTCAGCAGCTGATTTCCTGTGTGTCTTCACTTCTATATCTTGTGCTTTTTTATGTTTTCAATGGTATAGATCTGTCTGAAAACAGCCTATCACTTGTTAAGGAGTTGTCTTATGAGGCAACTGCTTTTCCCTATTTTAAAGCACAGCCAGCACTGAGACTGAGTGCAAATTCCAGAAGTGCACATGTGGGAACATACAAACACCACACAGACGTGGCCAGCCACAAATGCACAGCTTTACAAGCATCCACAGAAACATAAACAGCATGAATACATCCTTTTCCTAAGGATTGCTGCTCGGGACAAACCCGTTTCATAGGTCTCTCTGGTATCTGCCTGGCCTACGGTGTTCCCCCAGATCTACTGTGTGCACAGACTAGTCTAACTTGAAGTCCACAGGCACATCACACACTCACATTCCTGAGTCTTTCCACTCTTTGACCCATAGCTTGGGCCTTTTGTCCAGTCTCTGGCCAAGACCTGGGATCTTTCCACCTTCTGAATTCTTACGTGCCAGCTGGATGGACTTGTGTTAAGTACCTGAATGTATTCAAATAAGGTATAGTTGGGAACAGGGTTTAAGAAGAAGGTAGGACAGACTGCGGTGGTTGGTCACAAGGCTCAGACAGAAAAGCACACAAAACAGCTGCCTGCTTACTTGTGCTTGTCTTTTTCTGTACTACTCTCTGGTTTGCCATGGTTGCACTTCCTTGATCCCTTCATTCCCCCCCTTTTCTTGCCTTTGAGCCTTTCCCTAAGCATTCCATAGTAAACTTTGCACAGTCCCCTTCAACCATTCTGTAAGATGTTTGCTTTCTCTGTGAGACCTATGTGGGCAGCAATAATCATGTTTTCTTGTCACTTACAGTATTTCTGATTGAACCCTTCAAAAGTACATTCAGTGGATCTTGGAGTGGCCATTGATCACTGTCTTAGAATTTTTTGTCTTCATTGCTTAGTTGCTTTGTTTGTCTTGGTTATCTGCTGTTTGTTAGGGTTCGTGTATTTGTGTGTTTAATTAATTACCTCTCATTTCTTCTCTTTTGTGGTGAATAGCCATTATCCAGATATCCTTGTACCATTTATCTCATTTCAAAATTACAAGCCCAACTGCTCTGCAGCTTGCAGGACAAAATGGACACAACTTTTCCAGACTTGAGACTGCTCCTTTATTTATAATCAGTTAGTGCCACATCCATTCATCAATTCCAATCAATTCAGATTTTCATACTTGTGAAAGACTTTAATGAAGATCTTTCAGCCTTTTCTGGTTCTGCATATTGATCAATAGCTGTGTGGAATTCTATACTTTGACTCTTCCCTCTGCTTTCATTCCAGGTGTGGATGGACAAATGTTCCGCAGTTCTTGTTTGCCAAAGCAGCTGGAGGCAGAGTGGCACTTTGGGGGAGTGAAATATCGCTATGGTGGCAACAAAGAAGGTAAACTAAGGAGACTTGTTTCTTGTACAAAAGTCTTATCTCCAGAATCTGAGTTTTTCCTTGTCAAACATTCAATCAGTTACCTTGGGATATGAAGGATACCTGTCTAGTCATAGAGGTGGGCTTTTGATAAAGCCAAATTAAAACCTGAAGCTGTAAGAATAGCTGACCTGTACTCTCTGACTGTGATCTCTTATACAAATACTGCCTTTTTACAAAACATTGAAAATTACTTGTGCTAATAAGAGAGGTTTTCTGAGGCTTTGACAAAAGTGCAGACTCGGTCTGCACTTTTAGGGTACAAACATTTTGGCCTACCAGGTAATCTCACTTGTGGAACTATTTCTTAAGAGTGCCTGGCAATAAAAAGTCCCTAATGCTGCATACAGAGAGTGAGGCTGCTACCATCACTGACTTGAACAGAGTGGGGAACATGAGAGCCAAGCTGCAGATTTGGCATGTGTGGAGTGAGTTGATAAAATTACAACTTGATGGGGAGGGAAAGCAAGGTTTTATCTAACAGGTGGTAACAAATGTAAATGAGATACTGCTGACCACAGAACAAATCAATGGGAATTTTGCCTGATGTGGAAGTAGTTTGCACAATGCACCTTTCAGACATAGCTATGATCTCTCTAACCAGTTCCACTTGATAATGATGTTTTAGAGTCCTTGCCTGGGTGCAGGTGCCATGTTGGATTATGGAAGGGATATCTAAGATCTTTGTACATCTTCTGATGCTTTAATCTCTGCTTCTTCCTTTTTTTGTCCTTTTGCTACTAATTCTTCTATCTCCTGTACATCCTCTTTAGCTCACCCCATCTGTGGTTTTTCTGACAGGAGAAACAGGATTCAAGCCTTGCTACTTGGAAGTACTCAAGGTTGTCAAAGGGAAACTTCACCAACCAGATGAGATTCGTGGAAGTTCCTTCTATGCTTTCTCCTATTACTATGATCGAGCAGCTGACACCAACCTGATTGGTAAATTTGGGATAATCTACTACATTTGAGCATGTCAGCCAGAAGGTAGACAGTGGAACCCTGGAGGCTGGAGCCATGGGGAGCAGAGAAAAGGGATGGTATTGAGAAAGAAAATACACAAATGTCTTCAGGGAATGATGTGTATCTGTCAGTGCAGTTTGGTGTTCAGAGTTCAGCAGATGAAATATGTGCTCTGAGCTCCAGTTACACTTACAGCCCTGTCTTCTGTTCCTAACAGATCTCACTCTAGTCCAGCATTGCTGAGTTGTAATCTAGGGCCAACTTAGATACACAGCTCAAATGCTTTCAGGTCTATGATGGTGTTTTCTCACCTCTTCTTTTTCAGATTATGAAGAGGGAGGTGTTTTGGAAGTCAAAGATTTTGAAAGGAAAGCCAAAGAAGGTAATTGTCATGAGAGCTGGGAAACTGGTGTGGACAAGAAATAACAAAAATAGATTATGTGCTGCCTATACATTCATGAGTTTGACCTAAAAAACAAAAAAAGGAAGTTTATTTAACCTTTATTTCACTTACACCTATGTCCTGTTACTTTTATTAGTCAACACCTCTAACTGATGCAGAAGTGAATACTGATAGAGCAGTGAGGGGAAAAAAGTGTTGGTGGCTTTACAGCTTTGTGCAGGAGAAGATAGAGGGAGGGAGTAGAGGTTGCTTAAGTCTGACAGCCTCTTCTGCATTCCTTTCCCTCCTTGTGACTTTTTTCCTGAATGCTTGTTCTAGTTTTGTACCTCCTGTGAATAAAGACCTCCCACCCTGCCATGCTACTGATGGCTAAAAGCAAGTTACCTCTGTACTGTGATCACTTTCATAAGGATTTGTAGACTATATTTTTCAGCAGAACATGCCTAATTACATAGTTCAGGGCTGACTTTTTTCCAAAATAGGACCTAAATTCCAGTGATTTTTTAGTTAATCTAATCTCCTTGGAAACTTGGATGATTTTGAGTAGGGGTATTAAGCTCTATAGTTTGAGTGTAGGTTGGTTGTTATTTTTTCCCTGCATAGTGAGAGAGCTTATTTCCAGAGATGTGGCTAAGATGTTACCTAAAACCATCAAACCACTTATTAGCTTTAGAGCATCAGAAGATTAAATCTGTGATCCTAACTTAATGCTCCTTTATCTCACTTCAATAGTAGAAGGGTCTTGCTTAAAAGGAAGTGCATTCTGCTTTTGCTGCTTGTAGAACAGGGCAGTAACAGTAGGTCTGGAAGATGATGCTTAGTGTAAATGTATTTCCAAGTCCTGTCACCCTTACTATGGAATCTTGACTTAGCTGCAGCGAGGGAGTGGTTGGTTGGGTATTAGCCTCTTCTATGTCCTTGCACATGTGTGGTTGGAAAAGATAAAAGAAGCTACCAATGCCCTACTAGTTACCAGTTGAGCAGAGGCGCAGACTTCAAAGGAGCTGTGTGGATTATGTTGCTGTAATACAAGATGTACTATGATGGAGATAAGAGAAACTGGACATACTGTATAGCTTATTCTCCAACATTATTGAACAGCTGTGTAGCATGTACCATATGTCATATATACCAACTAATAGGAGAGAGTGTCTTGTTTTAGTAGGTTTTGGCTTGAGGTCAGTTCAAATTTACAGTATGGATAAAAGCTATTATTTAATGAGAATTCCCCCTTTTTCTTTTTTACCTTCTCTAGTCTGTGATAACATGGAGAGATACAACTCAGCCAGTCCTTTCCTCTGCATGGATCTCGCTTACATCACTGCTTTGTTAAAGGAAGGTTTTGGATTTAGGGACAACACACTCTTACAGGTGAGAAAAACAGTTAAATCCCTAAGCCAGCTTCCCAATTTCTGTATTGATCAGTATGCATGAGTTTGCTTTTCTGGCTAATTATCTACTGAATCTTTCCAGGGTTGTAACATGTAGTTGTTGGCATTTGTGCAACCTATGAATCTAGAGAACTGTCAGGAACTGTTAAAGCACTTGTAGTGATGTNAATTTCTTTTTCTTTCTTTATAGTTAACAAAGAAAGTGAACAACATAGAGACAAGCTGGACTTTGGGTGCTACCTTTTACCTGCTGCAGTCTCTGGGGATGACCTACTGACCTGTGATATTCCCCTGAGCCTCAGCATTTCTGAAAGGCTGAGAAAGCAAATTGAAATCTCCAGGTATGTTTTTCAGCTGGAACTGGTCACAGAGTAGAACATGGACCAAAGATATATGACAGATCTTTACCCTGGATTGGTATTGTGCCTAATAAGAGTTGCCACAGTATGATTTATAATTGTGATTGTCATAAGTGACCCAGAATCTGCCTTCTGAAAGTCAAAAGGCCTAAACTCCAGAAGGGAATACAAAAGGGGCTCAAAAACAGCTTTCACCAGCATGTTTGTTAGAAGCACAGAGTACTTGGATGTGGTGGCAGGCTACAGACACGACTTCCCTCATCCCCCTTCTATTTTAAGCATACATAACTTAAATTTGCTTTTGAGATGTTAAATACAGAAATTAAAAATAACATCAACAGTCATTCAGAGAAGAGCAAATAAATCTGGATTCTTCCAACCTCAGTGTTCCAAGTAGCCAGCTGCAAGCTTAGCTAATACATGGCAAGAAGACTCCAGTCTTTCAAGAAGAGCCTGCTATAAGCACAGTTTGGGCATGGTTTGGGGAAAGGTGTTGGCTAAAACATAGTAACTTACTAAGCATTTGCTTAAACAGAACATGAGCCTGACTGTGTTCCTTTTTTGCTGCCCTTTACAAGTCTGTGCAGCTATACCATACATCTGACTACCAGACTTGGTAAATTGATTGATTTAGCATGTAGTCATAACACATGGTTGTGCTGGGACAACGAGGCAGCAGTGCCAGCTATTTAAACTTCACTGCCAGAAGAAATGCTTGTCACATTACACCCACAAGGAAATTGCAGCCAGATGAAATGGCTGATCTGACAGCTTGCTTTGCAGTGAGAGGCAGTTCTGTTTCTCTGCTCTTAGCAAGGCACTCCCACAGCCTTCTTTCCACTGCTGCTGGTGTTCCTCAGGTTCTTTGGTGAACTCATTCATGACACCAAATGAGGTAACTCAGCTCACCCAAGAGTCAAGTCTAATGCTAGCACAAGGGAAGGAGGCATTGCACAGCCCGGGGACACCTGCTGGGCCAGCAAGCTGTCAGAACACCACAGCCCATTCTGTCTGCTAACATGTGGTTTCCCATCTGAAACTTTGGGTGTATCGCTCCCTACACTGTCTTAAGGAACCGCCTCTGAATACAGAGCTGTGGTGAAACAGGTTCTTGGTACAGTTGTTTAATAGACAAAAATAGAGCAAAATTAGCGAACGAAACAGGGAGAAAAGAGCAGAAATAGCTTTGCTTTCTTATCCCTGTTTATCCCTTGTCCATGTCAAATTATTTTAAATTTCATTTCTCTTTTAATGTAGTGGAATTGAACACAAAATTGTGTATGCAGCCCTGTGTTGCTCTGGAATTACTTTTAATACATACAGCAGGTCCTTAGGAACAGTGCATCCAATGAAGGGGTTGCAGCTGTTTAGGAAGCCCAAGACTTCTATCAGGATAGCATGAAGCTACTTGAGTAACAATTTCGGGTGAGCCTTGCCATCTCTTTCACACCAAACACAGAGATGCAATGATAGATTAATATTTTAAGTCATTTTGTCAGATAGGCTAGAAAGTGGGGCTGTAGGCACCTGGCTTTCTTGTTTAATTGGCTGTAAAGATCATCAAGATTGCTCCAATACCTCAAGGCTTAACCCGGCATTGCCCTAAGTAGAAACAGCTGTAGAGACACTGAATATAATTGACAGCTTGCTCATCACAAATGACTGTCTTTTCCTCCTCATGGAATGTGTAAGGCACAGATGAATTTACCCCACCACAACAAAGAGGTATTACCTGTGTGATTGAGGGAACCTTTTTATCTACTGATCTTGTGATGAACACTTTCCTGTTGGGCATTTGCTGTTACTTGTTTCCAATAAAACAACTTTCCTTCTGTCAAACCAAAGACTGCCCTCATGCTACCTTCTCTGCAAGCGGGATTAATTCTCAGCAAGGGGAGGAAGTAGTGCACTGGTGGTCCTGATCAAGCAGTTTGGAGACAGAAATTTGCCTTACTGTGAAGATTAGCCCTTTTCCTCTAGTTAGCAGTGCAAGTTTGCCTGTGACTGATTAAGCTACCCCTTCTCATATCTCAGGTTTTATGACATCAGGGTGCAAGGCATGCTTTTGATTTAACAAATTCAGTCAGCAACAAGCAGCCAAGAGTTGAGGATGGAGTCACCCATACTTATCCCATCACTGACACCTCGCTGTAAGTTCAGGCTGTTTTTTTGAAATAGGAAGTGCTCATCCTACATGTGTACTCCTTACCAGAATCTGTTTGAGATCCATGTTATGAAATTCCTGTGTCATTCCAAACTTCTGTCTCCTCCTCACGAGGAGCTTCTTTTTGAACATGAAGTAGTTGTGACCTCTTCTCAGCCATAAACATTCTTCTTCCTTGCATTTGGCAAGTCTTAGTATGTGGTCTGGTCTGCACAACAAGGTGACTGCACCTGCATTCGCTTTGTCTTCAGTGAACACTTTTGTATTCTTAGGGAATACAAAGTAGGGTGCAGTGGTTACTGGCCAGGTTGTGTTATCCTGAGAACAATGTAATTTAATAATCTGAAAGTCATCGTTCAGTCTGAGCCAGTGCTATGACAAACTTTTACCAGGTCTCGGGGCTAAGAGCTGAAACAATGAGGCTGCTTCAAACAGGAAGGGAAGGTGGGTTGCTGTGTGCAAGGAAGAAGCAGCAGCGCATCCACCAACTGAACAGACACAAGGACTGCTTGAGGGTTGGTTTTTCTCTGAAGGAAGGGTGGACTAGAAGAGTACCATGCAGAGGAGGTTTCTTTTCTGCATTCTTTGTCTCAGACTCACTGGTACTACAAATGCTAGGGGGGAACACCTGCTGCCCAGTACCAAAGTTGCATTAAATCTTAATGCTCAGGGCCTTTCTTTTGTCAGTGGCACAATTCATTAACTGAAGCAAAACTGCTGCTCTCTTATCAGGGGCCTGATCCTTCAGTCATGAGAGAGACAAAAACCTGTTTGAAGGCTTATTTTTGCAAGAAATTGCAAAAGAAATTGCTGTTTACATCTGAATTACCCAGGTGGGTGGGGGGACCTAGAGAAGCAAGTCGAGTCCTCACACTTACCCTAGTGCAATGAGATTATTTATTTGCTAAAGACTAAAACGCTTTTTAAGAGAAGAGTACTATTTTGCAGCCTTGATTTTTATCTCCTCCTTTGTCAAGTCTTCTAGTCAGCCACTACCAGAAACTGCCTAATATGAGTGACTGTAGAAGCACAAGTAATGACTTTCAGTTCAAAACTTGTTTCAGTCTTTCTGATAATTGCTGATACTGGTCAATTGTATGTGTAAATCTTGCCCTTGGGCAGTGCTTACTTAATTTTGTGAGTGGCAAATGTCTAATGCAAGAAACTTGTGTTTGGAACCTAAGACAGAATATCTTATATTGTCTATTTTAGTAATTAAAGCATTTTTAACAATATTCAAGATGTTGTGGTGCAGTTTTCTTTCCTAGATATTATTGTTGTCTTGCATCTTTCTCATGGAGCCCTTAAGACTAGCCAGTTCCACCAGAAACACTATTATTAAATAAAGCATCAAGAGAAAGGCAGAGAAAAGGGTGAAAGAACAAGAGATAGATGTATTTTAAAGCTCTGCCACCATGCATTGTCTCCCTCTGCTGAAGGCTACCCATGCTTTCTGAGCTGAAGAGGTGCCACAAACCCAGGAGTGATGTTACAGCTCTAGAAATCATATCAGAGAAGTCTTAAAGTAACGAAGCAGCAGAAGTTGTAGCTGGCAAAGTTCAGCACTGTGTTTGCAAAAAGACAGACAGCTGTTTCCACCTCAGTTTTCAATTCCACATTGTACATTTAATTCTGTGTCTGAAGACATCACGGTACTATGGAAAGAAACCTTAAATCCTGTTAAGGAGGGCAAATGAGACAGTTTTTGCACAAACCAGTGGATGATCTAATACACAGCTCAATCCCTCAGTTTTATTGTTAAATTAAAATAACAGTTCAAAGATTCAAGTCAATCACAGTCCTTTTATGGGGAATGCGTTCACGGGCAAGCTGCTGTTCCAGACTGACAACAGGTCACTTGCTGGCAAAAGCCATTATTTGCTCCTAAAAGAGAAGAGAAGGAGAAGTAATTGATAAATATAATGTGTTCTAGAAAGCAGCTCTAGGTGCCTTCCCTTTTATATAAATGGACAACAGCTCTTGGCCAGTCTTTCTAGCCAAGTGCAGAGCACCTATCCCTGTGGGCTAGAAAATTAAAGAGATTGCAGCATTCCTTTCCTTCCCAAGTAGCACAAAACAGGTGTTACCAACAGGTTCTGTGGTCAGAGATGAGGTCTTCATTTGTTTTTGTGCTTTGAACAAAGAGAGAGGAAAAAAACCTGAGCACTGAAGCAACAGCATAGCCTTCCTTAATGAAGACACCATGCCAGTGGCAGCTGCTCTGCCTTAGGAATTTACTGCTTTTCAACTCAGGTAGTGTCTAAACTGTGACCATAACACAAAGGAAACAGGGCACCTGTGTTTAATAGGAAGACTACTTGATTTGTGGAATAAAAATTCAAATCCAGAAATGAGGAATCTAATCTGCTGATGCTTGGGTGCTTTGAGAGCAGAGAGCTTAAGGAACTTCACAAAAGTCCAGCAACTAGGTCAAGATGGTGAGGAATTTAGGCAGATACACTACAAAGAGAGGGTCTGTTTTTGAGATAGAACCTCCTCACCACTGCCTTCCAGTAATTTCCATTATAGAGACTTGCACTCAAGGGAACAATTTTACAAGGCAAAACAGCACAGAAACATAAGTCTGAGCTGCACAGTGCATCTGTGATGTCTTAGTGAAGATGTGTCTTCGTTGAGCTGTTTTTTCTGTGCATTGCTGGAATGCAGTTCAAAGTTCGAGATTTCTATTCCGTAGCAAAATAAAGCCAAAGACTTCTGATACCCTCCTACCCCTGATTACTGATACAGAATATAGACACTTAGATCCCTTATATTCCCTTGTGCTGCAGGGAAAAAAAACCAGTCACTGCTGAGCCACCAGTTATTTAGGAATAACTTGGCTCATTCAGGATACAAAAACCCCAGTTTGAATAAACAGCATTTACAACCCAAAATCTTTCATTTCAAACAGACAAAAGTCTTTAGAGCTTGTGCTGTATTTGACAAATAGTTTTGGACAATTCCTACGGCCCCCACTCAAGTAAGATCCTTACTTTGACAGGAGGCAGGGCATTGGTTGCTTGCAATCCCCATGTCCTCAGCAACACCAGGGGAGCCAGCCTCGTGGAGTACAGCCTCTTTAGCACATCAGTAGCAGCTATCAAGGAGACATTGTGCCTCTGACGTTCTGTTTCAAACTTCAGGAGATGCTTTAAGGAGCCTGGAAGAGATAGTTGAATGCTTCTATTAAATTTCATGTACCACAAATAGTTGTGCATCTTTTCTATATAGCAGTCTCTGCTGGCAACTGAAGGAGAACAGAGAAACAGTCCATTAATAAAGACCTCCTTCCACCAGCTAGTGCTCTTCATCTCACCACCTCTTTAATTATCATCCTGCAGAACTTTATGTTTTTTAAAGCAGCTCTGAAATTTGCAGGATGGAAACTGCATCCAAAAGTCTTAAACTGCTCCACAGCCAATGGACATCAGAACAGTTTTGCTGCAACAAAGCTTGTGCCTTTCAAACACAAGACAGCAGCTTCCTTAAACTGCAACAGAGGTTGCTTGTCCTGGTGTCAGCAGCAAAGGCCTGTAAGAGTAATCTTCTTACTGCCACTCCACTGTCTTGGTGGGAGAGGGTGATTGCAGCCTGTTTTTATCAGAGAATATTTATCCTTCTGAATGTATTTGTTCCAAACCAGGACAAACCCTTACCCAGATCGCTCCCATTGAAGGCTGCTGCGCTGAGGTGATGAACTAAACATGCAATATCACCAAAGCCCAGGTTTACACCTTGTCCTGCAAGTGGGTGGACTCTGTGTGCTGCATCCCTGGAGCAAGAGAAGACAGAAATTTATTTCTCTTCTTGAAGAAAGCCATAATGGCTGACAAACCCCAGAAGGGATCAGTAGCCCTCCTCACCTCTCTGCAATGAACACCACCTTACAGCAGTATATGCGCCTTTTCCAGTACCTCCTTGCATGCTATGCTGAACTACCTGACTGTCTCTCCAGTTGTAAGAAGCAAGACAAAGGGGAGATAACAAAAAGCAGTTCTGAAAGGAAAAATTATAAAGAAGTGACTAGCCAAAGTCCTCTCAGATCATGCGTGGAACAGACCTGAACATTTTTGTAAGTGACCTCAGCACAACAGGAGGTCTATCAATAGCACATTTCACAAACACAAAGTGGACAGATACCATAAATATGAAGAAGTGGGTAACACTGCGTAGAAACAAAATTGTGTTCTTTTATGAGCAGACTCGTCTGTAAAGGACAAAGCCAGACATACTGATAAGGGAGTGTTATGGTTCTATTTTAAGGAAAACTTTTTCCCTTTTGTTTGCAAGCGGGAGGTGCTGGAGGTGCCGGCGGGAGCAGTGGAAGCCGCCGCTGTGGAGCCAGGGGGGGCCGCCGGGGCCGCTCCGCTGGGGTGGCTGTGGAGCCGGGGCCGGGAGCGGTGC
>WEIV01030408.1:414524-429312 GCA_013390005.1 Calyptomena viridis
CTGGGGGAGCCCCAGTCTTCACCTAAGCATGGGATACATAATTTAATTTTGGGTGCTTATATTGTTTGGATAAGGGTGTTTGTTTTCAATACATGATATATATATTTTTATTCTTTTTTTTGTGTTTTAATAAAATCCTTTCTATCCTTATACTCAAAGTCTCAAACAATTTGATATTGGATTCACTTTAATTTGCTTCAACTGTCCCCCTCAAATGGTGACAGTGAGTCAAAGTTAGAGAAGTTAAATGAAGTTTGGGTGTGAAATGCAAGATCATGTACCTCACCAAGCTATAAAGCAGAGTGCTCTCGAGCACAGAGTGGCTCACAAGTTGGAAAGATGGAAAGCATCTGAAGTGTAGTACAGCATCCAAGCATTACTAAAAGCTACCACCACATTGCAGCTGTGGCAGAGAAAAAAGTACATGCAACCTTAAAATGTAAAAAATGTGGTATTTTCCTATTTCAATAGGCCACCATACAAAAGATTATTATATCCCACATGGAATAATTTTTAAGTTTTGTTATTTTTGTTCAAGAAAGGTGAGTAAAATTCAAACTAGTGCACAGAATGGCTGCTACAATCTCTGGGGAAGTACAGGTCCAGCATGAGATACTGGATTGTTTTATCAGACTCTACAAACCAGAAAAGGGAAACAATTATCTTGCAATTTACATACATAATGGACAGAGAGCTACTCATGCAAAAGGACACAAGGGCACACAGTACAAACTGGGCCTGGATAAAGTCAAACTGAAATGATACATTATTTCTAATCATCTAATTTGTTGACTAGGAGTTGCTATCCTTGCATCATTTCTAACCACACACCACTCACCCACCCAAGGGTTACCACTGGGCATCTTACCCAATAAGAGCCACGCGGTGCTGCACATACTCTGTCGCATGCCCCATTCCAAGAGGGAACATGGCTCGGCTCTCTGGATCTACTTTAGCAACACTTGGGGGCAGCTGACGGACAGCAGTCCCTGAGGGCTTCAGGAGTGAAAGCGCAGATCGAAACATGGCCCCAGCAGTGTCAATGAAGTCAGAGTGGTTTATGTTACTCCACTGAAAAAGACAAAAAAATCTTCAGATGTTGACCCAAACTAGACCTATAAAAGAATCTAGTTGAAAAAGAAGTATCTGAATCAGTTCCAAGTACTGAATTTTAACCACTTAGTTTTTCTACTGTATAGTTTGGTCTATCTTCATTGTTTTAGGACATTGGAAATTTCCCACTAGGATGAGGCTACTCTTCCAACCTTTTGGAAATTTAGGTCAACTTCTGAGACTTTCAAACCTAACCTAATTCAGTCCCAAGGGGTCATCCTTTCTTTGCTAAGTGCCTTTTTAATGTCATCCTCACCAGAGGAAGGAACTTTAGAATCCACCTCTCCCATTACTGTCACTTTAAGCCTCATACCTGCCATGAGGCAGATACTCACAAAGGCAGAGTTGATGCTATCCACAAAACTTTCCTCATCCATAGCAAGAAGTTCTGATGCATGTTCATGAGATGTAGACCAGACCAGAGAGCTGGCAGTGTCAGACAGCTAATTTAAGAGAATGTCAAGGGTAGATGTCAAGAAAAAAAGAAGTAAAAATAAATATTCAGTGCAAAGATTTCCCCACTGCCCTGCCCCCCACCAGTCCTTCTGCAAAATACTCTTTAAGCCCAACTTGCTACAAGTGGGAAATACCAAGAATAAAGCAAGAGGGAAGGAGGGGAAAACATGCAATAAATGAAGAGTGAAGGGCAGATGCACAGATTCTTAAGAGACAGAACTAACAGCGAAAGGCACAGGCAGAACTAACGTTACTAGAAAAGAATAGACTACATGATTTTTAAAAACATTTTAAAAAATTACAGAGACCACAAGTCACCTTACCGGAAGAAGTGCAATTGGCCCAGTGGGAAGGAACCTCTGCCATGCTACATTATTGTTTGTGGCCTACAGTGCAAAGAAGCAAGTGGACCGTTATGAATTAGTGACCTGGATCACCCTGATCAAGCTGTTCTGCTGCTTATGGAAGCAGGATTTTACCTCGGATAAATGGAGAGTTGCCACCACAGCTGACTGGTCATACTGATGCTCAATGTTCTTAATTTCAGCTTCCTTCCGGACTACAGAGTTATGACCATCTGCACCAATCTGCAAAACAAAATGATGCAAAGCAACTTCTTTAGCTCCTATGAAGCCAATATTTCACTCTACAAACCTCAGCCTGTTTTCTGTTCATTCACAAAAAAAAAAACTCTACCCAAAAAACAGAAGAGGTGGCCCCTTATGCTTTTTTCCAGTTCAGCAGTCTCCTTGCACCACAGTCTCCTTGCACCATAAATGATTTAGGCTACACACTGTGTCCCATAGCATCTCTGACAGAGTTAGCCACTCACCTCACTCAAGCACTCCACGTGGGTGGAGCAGCACACATGGAATCAGAACCAAATCCAGTGGAAAGGACTTGGGTTAAAGATGATGCCTGATCAACAGAAATAAAGAGCTTAGTTACCAGCAGCTTGGTCTGAAGTCTGCGTCCATCTGCTAACTCAATTTGGACCCAAGGGCTTGTGTCACAGCTGTGGGAGGGAAGGGGCCAGGTATACCCGACTGCTCTGCTCCTGTAGAAAACCTCCACCCGGTCTGATGGGAACACAAAGTACCATGGTCACAGCATGATACAGACATGAAGAAAGGAAACACTGCTACAATAACAAAGGCCGTGCATGTCTTATTGGTACCGTAGGAGCTGACCCTGCAATTCTCAAGGCACCCTGAAAGAACAGAAGTAATGACCCCTCACTGCAAAGCCTGCTTTGGACAAGGAGCTACAGATCTTTTAATTAAGTCTATTTTTGGAGAGACTACATTCTAGAGAACTACATATGCAACAGCTTTCTTGCTGTGTAGCCTCTGGAAGGCAGATTTTTCCCTCCCCCCCCCAGTTCAAGAAGCTGCCCATGTCTCAAGAATTACCTGTTATATGAATTTATCCCTCTCAAAACTTAGTGCACACAACAGAAGGAAAGTAACTGAAAGCTCTATGCAGGAAATAAAATATTAAAGAAGTTGACTACTACCTGCTACTGCATCTAACTGTTTTGTGAGAGCAGACATAATGACATCATTCTCCACTATGTAACCCATGTCATCTAAGTCATCTTTCTCAAAAATGATCATGGCTTCAGAACAAGCATCCCATACCTACAAAGAAAAAACACATTACATGAAGCTGCATGATAAAGAAGTGGTGTCCCTTTCAGGGAGTTAACAGCAAAAGGACACAGTAATCTAGAAATACAGAACTAGAGGAAACATCTTGGATTGCTGTCCATTTCTCCATTTCCAGCTACTAAAGTGCATCACATAATTATTTTCATTAAATGATTTAGCTTCAACTCAAAAAGTAATTGCAGGTCAACTTTTTTATCCCTACTTTCCTGTTAGATAATTAACATATAAAGCTACCCTGTGGGTTAACCCTAGCAGGTGCTTGCCCCAAGCAGCTGCTTGGTCACTCCCCCACAGTGGGATGCAGAAGAGAACTGGAAGGGTAAAAGTGCAAAAACAAAACTCACAGGTTGAGATAAAGGAAGTTTAACAGGAAAAGCAAAAGTTGCATGTGCAAGCAAAGCAAAACAAGGAATTCATTCAGCCCTTCCCGTGGGCAGGGAGGTGTTCAGCCATCCCCAGAAGAGCAGGGCCCCACTGTGTGTAACAGTTACTTGGGAAGACAAATGCTGTCACTCTGAACTTCCTTTCCTTCCTCCTTCTCTTTCCTCGGCTTTTATTGCTGAGCATGACACCATATGGTATGGAATATGCCTGTGATTAGTTGGGGTCAGCTGTCCCAGTTGTGTCCCCTTCCCAGGGGCACTGTGAGAAACAGAGACAGCACTGACATGGTGTTTAGCACTGATCAGCAAAAGCTAAAACATCCCTGTGTTATCAACAGTTTTCATCACAAATCTAAAACACAGCCCCATAAAAATTACTATAAAGAAAACTAACTCTATCCCAGCCAAAACAAATACACACCTGTACCTTTATTTTCTGGTTAGTACCCATGTCTCAGTATCTACAGCTTCCATTAGGAATCCACCTTACAGCCTGTAAGCACAACCCTGACCCTGAGCACAAGTATTTCTGAGTAGACTGCTACCCAAAAAAACCAGGAATGTACATAAGCATGGCCTGCCCTTTGCCAAAGAGATAAAAACCTTTGTATCATTGATGTAAGCACTTTTGAGAATTCAGAGTAGACAGACACATGGTATGTTTGCAGCCCTAAGTCAGGCACCTGCATTCGCCGGAACGGTTTGAGCCTCAGGCTGCAGACATGATCCCAGGCACCAAAACCTGAGAGAGGAAAAGGACACGAATGAAGACACAGGCTCATATGTGACACTGAGACCAAAGCAAAACTGAAGTTCTCTCCACATTCTCCTATCAGTGCTCAGGCTCAGCTTGCACTGTGCCTGGGCAGGGCCAGGTCTGCCTCAATGCCACCACAGCTCCAGCAGCACATTGTTTTACTGTTAACACAAGCCAGCAGGAAAGAAACAAGAGCTTTCCATGAATCTCTCACCTAACAGACAACTCTCACTGTCCCATCGCTGGGTAATAAAACAGACATAGAAAAGCAACACCATCATTGTGTAAAACATTTCTTTCTCCATAAGGAATCAAGGCTCAAATCTCTCTTTAAAAACTATAATTAATCCTCACTAATTGAGGACTGAGTTACCAAACTACAGAGCACTAAGCACATGCTTCTTTTGTGAATAGAACATTACAGATGCTGTGGAGAGCACCTTACAACCTTTCACTAGACTAATGTCACAAATATTTATATAATAACAAATCAGACCAAGATACCAGAACACAGATCCCTGTTTTCAAGAGAAGTCTGATTTAATCACCACAATTCAGCATACAGAATGCTAAGAGACCAAGGCAAATAAATCTGTTGAGTTTAGGATGAAGGCAGCACATGTTTAAAGGGGGTTTGTTTAAACAAAATAAAAGCAGCTCAAATATGAATGTTATAAATGCCAACAACAAAACCATACTTACTGCTTAGGAGGGTTGCTGATCCTGGGGAGATGGAACTGACCCTGTTACTGTAACTGTTTGGCATGTGATCATATTCTTTCCTAGGACCAGCCTCCAGCAAAGCAATCTTCTTATCGTGGAAGTGGATATCATGCCCTACAATAAGCAAATACATTCTTTGTTACAACGGTCCTGCTAAAAATCTTATTTCTGTCTCAGTAACACCTATGCGTCTTTGTAATAAGGCAGAGTGGATGCAAAACTTAACCTGTATTGTAAATGTGTTTCTTTATTTTGACCAAGCAGGTAAACTTGTGTTTTAAAGCTTTATGACCATAATGCTGTTACTGAGATGAACAACCTTTCTACAGCTAAAGCAAGAATTATGCATTTTTCCTTGCATATAAAGTTTGCATTTTTGTACATGTTTGTGCCATTTTGTTATGAAAATTCATTAGTGGAGTATTAACAAGTGGAACCTGCAATGTTTGCTGTGTGCACAGAACACATTTGCAAGAGCTTAAACATAAATTCACTTTTTAGAAAAAAGGATCTAAATAAAACTTGTTTGATATGTAGCAATTACATTAATACTTCCTCTGTCTTTATCTGACCTTATATTCTGACAATGGAACAGCACAGGCAATTTAGACTTTAACTTTCAGTTAAAGAGAACTGAAAAAAAAGAAGAAAAGATGACTCAAGTAAAGAGTAAATCACACTGCAGCTGAGCTGGCCATGCTGGCTGCATCCAACTACTATGGATGCAGAAGGTACTGGGGACAGAAATGGTGTCCTTGTAACATCTAGAGTTTGCTGCTACAGCAGCCTTAAAGACAGCAGTATCCTGGACACCTTTTCTAGATTATGCGTAACAATAACTTCCTCTCTTGAAAGGTCCCAAACTTGTGTATCAGAGGGGGATCCCTCTGCTGTCTCAATTGCACCGTGGTCTGGTTTAACAATACAAGCAGAACATCAGTTTGCAA
Organism: Calyptomena viridis; assembly: GCA_013390005.1. Lineage (NCBI taxonomy): Eukaryota > Metazoa > Chordata > Aves > Passeriformes > Eurylaimidae > Calyptomena > Calyptomena viridis. Next base: position 420,574 of record WEIV01030408.1, read on the forward strand.
GGTAAACCCTTATGCTTGCAAAACACTTATTGCTCAGGATCTTCGGCTCTTCTTTGCAGTATTTTCTTTAGGCCTCTGTCACTATTGTACCCTTCAGAATCCATGCTGTGAATAAAGCAGCAGCCAGTACCCTCAGATCTTTAGTGATACAAACCAAGCACAAATCCATCTTAACTTGGTATTCCAGTGTTTAAAATACAAGGTTAGAGAATGAAACTTGGGATCAAAAAATTATGGTTGGAGGTGTGGACCACCTCTCCTAGCAGGAAAAGCTGAGAGAATTGGGCTTGTTCAGCCTGGAAAAGAGACGGCTTAGGGGTGACCTAATTGGGGCCTTCCAGTGCTTGAAGGGAGCCTACAAGAAAGATGGAGAGGGACTTTTTACAAGAGCATGTAGTGACGGGGTAAGGGGGAATGCCTTCAAACTGAAAGTAGGTTTAGATGAGATATTAGGAGGAAGTTCTTTGACATGAGGGTGGTGAGACACTGGAACAGGTTGCCCAGAGGAGTTGTGGCTGCCCCATCCTTGGAAGTCTTCGAGGTCAGGCTGGATGCAGCTTTGAGCAACCTGGCCCAGTGAAAGGTGTCCCTGCCCGCACAGGGGCCACTCTATGACCTGAAAACATTTTCAACTATGACCGAAATTATCCATCAGCTATTTAAGGGTGACCGTGTTTGACAGAAACACCACAGGCAGTCTACAGAATTCAAAACAATGGCTCCATTAACAGAAATGCGCACACACAGATGAGTCAAGGCTCATCACAGATCGGCTCACCAAACAGCTTTAAGTCAACGTTAGAGCGCTGTCACACGAGGATGCAGGAACAAGGAGATCCTGAACATTAATATCCTAAATGGCAACTCTACAGTTATCCCTCGCTGCGGGCGAGAAGGACACAAGCTTACCCAGCGCGGCGGCCATGGCGCTCCCGACCATACCCCCGCCCGACACCACCACATCGTAGAGCGGCTGGGCGGAGGCGGCGGAGCGGAGCGGAGNCCCGTCGCGGAGGGCTGAGGCGGCGGCCGCAGGTGAGGGCACGGGCCCGGCCGCGGCGCTCCTGGGCACCCCCGAAACGAGCACTTCCCGATTTATTTCATTTCTTCCAGGGGACACGAAATCCTCCTCAGTCTGCTACACGCCGATTCCTCCGCGATACCTAACGCCGGGCAAGAAGGAGGGGATACCTAACGCCGGGATGGGAGGCCGGCGGTCTCCGTTAGAACCAGGCGTACCGTGCCACGCAAAATTATGGGGTGACCTCGGGCTGTTCGAAGAGGATGAGGAGCTGGAGGGTTTCAGGCGGGAGGCGGCAGTTCTGCGTGAGAAGCTGAGGGAGGCGCTCAGGTAGGATGGTACCTGGTAAGGATGGCGTGCAGGATTCCTGTTGCTTCTGGCCAGTGACAAGGCAACGCATGAAGTCTCAAAATGCACGTGTAAAGCCCAAAACACTGTCCACAAGTGTATTCACAGATAGGAGGATGGGGTCAATAGGTGCCCACATAAGCAGTATTCACATAAAATATGGAACAGCACAAATTCCTTTTCTGCTCATCAGCTAATCATGCTTAAAATCTGCCAGCAGATCACACACATTTCTGTCCAGCATCCACTCTTCAGACCCGTGGTTTTTCCAGTATTGAGCTCTCAGACGCCTTTCTCTGTGGTTAGTCTAGTTTGACATTCACTAGCAGATCACACATGCATGCTCTTACAAAGGAAATAGTTTATGCAGAAGAGACTTCAGCAATCACCAGGCAAGTGTATTAACCAGGAGCCTGTTTACACATGATCTGCACCTTCTGTTTCCCCCCTTTTTTCCTTTTCCTGTTCTTGGTCCCCTGTGATTCACCTCGATTCTTCCTTTTGCCTGTGTTTATTGCTTCCCTAAAATCTTGTAAGTTGTACTCACTTTCCCAATTACCCTGAAACATCCTGTGAGAAATGTGCTGTTTTAATGAGAGACCCAGGATAGTCTTGGGTGGTTTTTTTTCTGTTTATCAATGATATGGTCATCTTCTCAGCTACACGGTTTCCAGCTGAACCTCTTAAGAGTTGCACTGAAGAAATTTCTTGTAATGAGCTTCCCGTCAACATCTTGGGAATGCTGGTTTTGGTACTGTTTGTTAGGTTTTGTGCATCTGTGTGCCTGAGCTGGAAACTTTGTGGTTTACTTGTGGCCTTTCTGGCAGTAGAGTGCTAGCAGCGTAATAAATTGCATGACAAAGCTAAGCAGCTGTAACTGCCGTTTTATACATGGGAAACAAACCAGGCAAAGCTCTGCTCATGAACTTTGGTAGCAAAGCAAAATACAAAGCCTGAGAATGACAAACCTTAGGCCTGTCTTTTAACAAGCAGCTCAGTGTCTCACTTAATCAACAGTATCTCCCTTCTTTTAACTCTATTTTTTAATAATTTTACTTATTTCCCCTTCATAATGTCTTTGTCATAGTCATACATCTGGTAACAAAAGGCAGTCCAGTTCTTTGACCGACCTCGCCTCAGACAGTACCTGGGATCAGCAAAAGCCTCACTTATTTCCTAAATCCCGCTTGAGGCCAAAAAGTGCTTCATCTCCCTGGATTCCTTCCATCACCATCCCTCAGCCTTTCAAAATGACACTGCGGGAAGCTCGCAGAAAGTCCCAGTTGATGAAGTCATACATCTTTCTTGAACTAGACAAACAGAGAGACAACAGGCAAAGCCAGGATGAAGCCGAATGTCAGAAACAATTCCGGGCACAGCCTGTACCTGCCCATGTGTTTCTGCCCCTTTATCATGAAATAATGGAGCAGAATGAGATTCGCAGGCAAACAGCAACACAGAAAAGAAAGGAGCTGCTACTTTCAACACAGAGGCCCTTCAGTTTCCTGGAGAAGGAGGAGAAAAAGAAAGAAGCTATCAGACAAAAATTCCTGGCAGCAGCAACCCCAAAAGAGAGCTCCAAACAGAAGCAAGCCAGTAAAAAAGTTCCTAAATCCACTTATGACCCACTTCTTGGAGATAAACTCAAAGGTAACATGCCAGGGCACTTTCTGTAAAAGCACCTCCCTGTCTGCCCCTTGCTGTCTCCACACTGGGAGGTGAGATCACAGCCCATAGGGTGTTACTTGGAGCTTAAGGCCAGTGTCATTACATCCCCAGGTGTTGTGTGGTCTGTGTCACGGGTCATTACGTGTTGTGATACACTTACAGCAGAGTGTCCAAAGTTTAGTAATCTTGTATCAGTGTCAGCAGCAGCAGTTCTGTTCCACTCCCCAGTAAATATGGGCACACTTCAGACAGATTTCCATACCCATTTGGCTGCAAGTCATGGCAGTTTGGGAACCCTTCCCTTCAGTGGATCCCATACCTTTGGGTATGCTAAAGGGACTGAGATGATTTGTAGCACAAACATGAAGACAGTCTGCAAGGTCCATGCAGGATCTTGGATCTGACAATTTAACTCCCACCCAACTGATCTGTGCTGCACAGAACCTCTAGGAGAGGAGAAAAATATTTCCTGAACCCAAATCGGGCTCATATCTTAGTTCAGATCTAAGTGATAATGCAGTAAGTCCAGTCTCTCCTGCAATTCTCTAACATTTTCAGTTGCATTCCCACTTGCACTTCCTTAAATGCTAAAACAGGGAAAGGAGGTGCCAGGACCATTCTAGTGAGAAGGACAGCCAAGGAAATTTTACTGATGCTTGCTTGCTTTCAGATGGCTTAAGCTGCCACAAGTTGTAAATTTGAAGTAACCAATACAAACTTCACACTTGAATATGGGAATTCAACCAGTCCTTAAAAATTCTCATGGCTTTTCTCATCCCTTTTTTTTCTTTTACTGTTTCCCACTGATTCCTTCTTGAGTATATACCAGTTTTCATCAGAAAACATTCTGTTGGGGTGTACTAAATAGATTAGAAAGGTAAAAGAGAGCAAAGGACAAACCTTTGTTTTATTTCTATCTGGTATTTGAGAAGGGAGGAGAAATGAGTATTTCATACCTCATTCAATGAAAACCTATAAATAGACTCAAAAACGTCCTATTTTGCAAACAGCAGTACTGACTCTTTTTTTCCCCTAAAAGCCTAAAACCAATCCCCAGACAACTGTTTCCATTTTCACAAGTATTTAGTGAAGGAAAGGACTGTAGTTTGACACTACACTCTGAAACATATTCTTTCTATGGAAAGTTTGTCACGGAAGTCAGAAGACATGCTCTATCCATCAAATGTTCCTTACTTAAAATCTTTTCCAATATAGACAACTACTGTTGGATATTACATAGGTAAGTCATCATCCATTAAGAGTATGCTTGAACAGCCCATTTGGACCACACGGTCAATATAATGACAAAGTCCCATATGAAAAGTAGAACCTTGATTAACACTTCTGCATGACAAAGGGGCACAAGTTACCTGGTACCCCCGAGAATAGGAGAAGACCTGTTCAGTAACTTGCTTCAAGAAATGAAAGAGATATCTAGAAATTAATGCCTAAGAAAGAGACCCTACCATGTTTTTTCTGATATCTTTGAATTATTTTTCCCTAGGAGACAGAGGAGAGAGGGGCTGAAAAGTGGGGAAGGAGAGCACAGGATATCTGGTCTCTCCTATATCTGAGCTGCCATCATAAAGGAAAGTTTAGAGTTGTGCAATGGCAATTTCACAGCCTTTTACATCATTCATACTCTTTTCATTGCTTTCCTTTTGATTCATTAGAAGCTGAACTCTACAGAGAAATCCGCATTCAAATGAGAGCAAAGGATTTGCTCGAGAGCTCTGTAGCTCCTATAGACACCAGCAAGTGTCGGAGGGAGCCTCAGTCCCGAACTGCCACCAGAACTAAGCAGGAAAGACTTGGCTTCTTGCAGGACAAAAGTTTCAGCTTCAAGCCAAGGATTAATCCAACAATACCAGATTTTGAAGAACTTTACTGGGCATTTCAGAAGGAAGCAGTAAGGAGACAAGAAATCAAAGAGCCAACTCGTAATAAGCCATTCAAGCTAAGAACCTCCAATCTCCGTGCCAGGCAGAGGCAGGCCAATGAAAAGATAAAGGTGAGATACCTGGATATTTCTGTGGTACTGCTTTCTCTGAACAAGATACCAACTCCTTAAATTTATAGCATTTAATTATGGATGGTTAACCTCTGCCATTGTATTGAGAGTACTGCAGAATTCTAGGATAAACCACAGAACAACATTCTACACAAGACGTGAGCTATGACAGCTAAGACTTAGCCACCCTTTCATAGCCCTAATCACATCTCCTTTCCCTCGTCCTTCAGCCCCTCCAGATGTAAATCCCTCCTGGTGGGAGAGAGAAGAATGAATGCATTGCCCACATACCCCAACTCTTCTCTTTGGTAGGCATAGAATAGAGGAGATTCTGTACTGTGAATAAATACACTGAATGAAGTTCCATTTTTTCCAGGATTCTCAGAAGCTTTCCAAGGTTTCAGTGCAAAAAAGTCATTCTTTAACTGGACTTTCTTCTCTCTCTTCCAACACCCTTCCAGTGCATATTACAGATGCAACTAGAAGAAGGGAATCTGCTATAAGGTAAGTAGAAAAGTTTGTCTACAGGACAATACACCAAATAATGACAAAAAAGGAAAAAAAAATCAGTTTTTTTTCCCTTATCATATCATCAACAATACCTTTCCTAAATGTTTCTATCTTCTTTCTCTGGTAAGTCTTGGTCTGCTTCCCAGTTGATTTGGGAGCTGTGCACTTGTATGGCTGAAATTTTGCTTTTCTTCTTAGAGGACTACAAAAGTGAAATTCCCAGCTAGCATGCGGTCTGACAGTCCACAGTGAACTCATTAGTAACTTTTTTTCCTGTATAGACACTCCCAAGTTAACAAAAAGGAAGGGGACAAAGAAGGAATTTATTGGCTGGAGAAACAGAAAATGAAATACCAAGCTATGCAAAAGTCAGTAAACAGCCGAGCAAAAGCACTGGATCCTCATAAAAGTCTGGAGGAAACACACAAAGAGAAGTCAAAACAGAACCGGTCAGTATCCTTTTCTGCACAGAAATAACTGTTTTCCCCACCAACTTGAATCATTAGATAATTCTGTAGGAAGAATTGGGTCTAACAACATACCAAGCCTAACTTTTTTTGGCTCTTGTACCCATTCCACATTCATTTGGATTTCTTGACAATTCCACACTATTCCTTCCATACAAAAGAGTTTCCTTTAGATTAACGTTTGTAGAAAATAATTTGTGCAAACCAGTCAACTGTAATGTGTAACTTGGTAAAGCACACTTCAGACAAGGTTTTCTAAAACGTGAACACTGGTTCCTTGCTCACATTCTCATAGAAGAGCTTTGCTAATGGGTCCATAACTTGCCAGCAATAGGATTTTTTTGCCCAGCATTCAGAATCAAGAGAATTACCAAAGCGATAATGACACAGTTACTGAGAATTCCTCATTCTTGATCAGCTACAGTCAGAGGGAACCTATATTACACAGGCAATTTTTCCATTTCAGGCAAAATATGAGAGAGAGAACCAAAGAATACAGAAAGGAGCTGGAAGAAATGCAGTTGCGAGTCAAGAACAGACCATACCTCTTTGAACAGGTCACCAAGGTAACTGGTAGAAGTCCCAGAGTGTTTCTGGACAACAGGATACATTGTCTTTCATTTAAGACAGGCATTAAGCAATTTAGTCTCAAGTTAATTCATGGATAGTAAGGTGCAAATGGTTGCATAGTCTCTCGACTACACTAACACATCTAAGAGACACTCAGATATAATTTAAATTCCTTCCCACCACTTGAAAAAACACTCAAGACTTAACTCCAGGAGCTGCCAGTTCCTAGTATATATTACAATCACAGTATCTGGTCTGATCAAAATGAAGGCCTTACCATGACAGAAATTATATGAATACCTATTCTGCACCCAAACATCATAGACTACAGTCTAGAAATGTAAAACTTTTTTCTTAAAACCCTCTCCAGTTAAGCACTTTTTCTTTGTACCTCTAGTGATACTGGAAGAACATTAATGACGGTTGCATCACTTTTATCACCTGCAGACTCTGCAATCTGGGGCTGCATTCAGCACATCTTATCCATCACCAGCTGCAAATCTGTATTGCACCTGAGGTGTAGATACAATCTGTACTCTCTAATATACTCCCTGTATGTTTTTGCCTGGGTTTTCTGTTCCAGTTCCATGTCCTTGCAGGGATGACAGGTGGTTAAAATATATGTCAATGTACAAAACACATTGACAATATTCTGATTGAAGATTTCTCAACGGAAAGTACCCTTCTGGGTCAGGCTCTCTATTCTGATACGGGAGGCAGAGAACATACCTATATGATAAATATTGGTAACATTTCTGTTGCCAGGTTGGTAAGAATTCACTGGTATCAACAGCATTCACTCATGTTGATACTAGGTTTCTATACTTCCATATAGAACACCTTAATCTTTATAACTGGTCAGTCCCTCTGAAAACCATCATCTCAGACTACATTTGCAAGGTTCATTTGGAGGCAGTGAAGATACAGAATTCAAGATGCTTGGTTTGCAGTTGAGCTGATATGAAGCTATTTCACAGGTGCTCTCTATTTATTAACTCCACTGTTAGTTCTTACTGATTACAAGAAAACATGCTTCCAGATTTCCCACAACTCTTTTTTTGCATGTGTTCTCAGACACAAGTATGCTAGTCTGGTAAGACTGGAACACAGTAAAAGAAGGAGAACAGGAGAAGGAAGAAAAAAGAGCAGAAGCAGGAATAAGTGAGCTCTGGCTTTGAGAGATCTGAGACCTTGTCCTAGTATTCAGTTTTGGTACTGTACCATACGGATTATAAACATTTTGGACAGGTTTTTTTGCTGTCCTCTTGTCCCCATTAGGAGTGTCAGCCGTGCACTTTAAAACAGGTTGACTGTTATGGGGAAGTCCCAGTTCTATATGCTTACTGTTGTAAGTTTTGATTTCATAGCATGATGCTCGTCAAGGAGCAGAGCGTCGCTACAGAAACACTCTCCAGCAGGTTGGCCTAAGCGAAGAATTTGTAAGGAAAAAAGGGAAAGATGCCACTGACTTGCCGGAAGAAGAATCTGATGTTCACAGGTAATAACAACAATACAGTACAGCTCTTTTGTCTTTGACTTAGAATATTCTCCTTGTTCATGAAAGCATTCCAGTTCCTACCACCTAGTGTAGGAAAAATCAACTTCACTGCTCTTACTAAGCATCCTGGCTTCTTTTTGAATTCCTATGACTGCACTCTATTTTGTATGCACGGGGCAAGTCATTTCCACTATTAGACAATCACTATTTCTGCAGACTGCCTGAGCCTCCAGGTGAAAAGGACATCTGTACTGTGCAGGATAGAGTACCTCAGGAGGAGCAGAGCGGAAAGGAAACAGCAACCTAAGAGCTAGCAGAAGAATCCATTGATCATCCCCTGATTTTTTTAATTCAAGATTCTCCAGATTAATCTTCAGGAACTTAATGGTTTAAGATGACATCTAGGAATTGCTCTGGGGTAAGTGAGATGGGAGAACTTTAAGTAAAGACAAAAAAGAACAACTTGTTTAGAGCACGTATTGTCCAACCCAGCAAACCTTGCAGCCTCCTTTAGTTTTCACACNATTAAACAATGCATTACTTTGAATTGCTGTTGTCCTGATTCTACTATTACTGTGATATCAAAGATAGATTTTGGTGGAAGAAAGATTAGATATGATCTGTCAGCATGTTGCACTCCAATGCC
>WEIV01030408.1:435016-449676 GCA_013390005.1 Calyptomena viridis
ATGATGATAAATTGGAAAGTTACTACACTATTGCAGTGCAATATAATTAATCTGTTTTAAACACTTGCTTAATAAAGCCTTAAATAAAGCTAGAGATAACTTTGGCCTGCAACATCTCACTAAAGAACCCAATATACTATAGTTTAACACTATGATTTCGAGTCTTTAACTGGACCCCTGCATAAGAGTAACATCAAGACCACAGGAGATTAAGCAAGCTATTTTAACTATTTTATTGTCTAACATATACATAGTTCTTTCAAAGTAAATGTTTTTAAAGGTGTTTCTACTGTGATTTTGCCTTTAGAAGTCCTCTCCCTACAACTCATTTATTAGCTTCTTATCTGCAATAGCATTCAACAGCTCTGAGCAAATAGGATCAACACAGCATGTTCCAATTGGTGTTACAAAACTGAAATACATAGCAGTGTCAAACACTGATTGTACTTTCTGGCTTGTTATAAATATTTAAATTTTTAAAAGAAGGAAGAAAAACTACCATTGACCAAAGTAACAGCACACAGTTCCATCTATAAGAACTCTAGATCTATTTATACCTGCAGTTTTATAACACCTTTGGGTCTGATCAAACTCTTAATTGCACATTATCCATTTGCAGTTTAGAAAGTTATTATTTACTTCTCCAGCATCTACTACTCCATTGGTTGTAGAATGCTCATTCTGTCAGGGAGGATTGTGCATGTGTCAGCTGGGCCTATTAACTTTATCTGCACCTTGGCTGGGAGCTTTACATGCAAAAGAAAACTGCAAAAACTATGGCTGCTGTTACTATACATTCAAAATATTATTATTGGTATATATAATTTTTAACTACATCCCAACATCTGCCCCCAAACCATGTGTTCTAGCTAGACTGCACATTCTTTCAAATAGCAACCCTTTTCCATGTGTGTCTACAAACCACATACCATACGTTCATGTTTAAGTAAGGCAGAAGGCATAAACAGCTGCTGACGGCCCACAGAATCTGCAATTTCATTTTACTACAGAAGCCTTGTGCTCTCACAGTTGTCAAGGTTATTTTGAAACATTAACCAACTGTAATCCAATGCTACTTTCCTAAGCCATTAGGGAATCTCTAACAATATTCTGAGAAGCTTCAACTGGGCCATTTGCTTGAGTGTTGTTACAACCTTGAGGCTTAAAAACCTAAACACACAAAACCACCAGAATATTCACTATGAATTTTGCCAACTATTAAATTGCTGATCATTTCAGCAGTAAGTTGTCTGCCTCTCTCAGACAACTTTCTAGGGCAAAATCACTTAAAGCACTTTATGTGGTTCTCAAGACTGGCTGCTATACCAACTTCTAAAAATACAAGGCAGGATCAAATTCTCCAGGAGAGACAGCACAAACCATGTATAAAACAGAGGTTCTCATTTTATTTACTATAAAATGCTGAACACGAGTTAAGAGTACATAGGCTCCAGCATATGGGAACATCCTCAATTAGCATTAGCACAAACAGAGCGGTTTGCATGCCAAAATGCCATCTTCTAATTAATGCCTTTTTCTATTTTTCTTTACTATTCACTTTTGCTGCTCATTCCACTGTATTCCTCATTTCTCTACATGTCCCAAATGCCATTCTACAAGCAGCATAGGTAACACAAACTAGTCAGATGTCAGTACAGCTATGACTCTGTCCACCATGACTGTGTCCACCAGGACTCCATACCAGAGAAATATCTAAGCTATTGAGCCTTTTGGGAATTTCAATTAGCCTCTTTATAAAAACACAGTTACGGAAGTCCTGTTCACTGACTATTCCCTTCAACAATCTAGTCCCCTCGTAACAACACACACCCCTCCCTTCATCACAGAACTGGCGTGGGGAGTGGAATCTTCAGAGCATGGGTCTGAGCAGAGTAGAGCATCATCATACAGTATTTGAAAGGTGAAACCTGGGTGAAATTACACAGGATAGTGAAAGAGGTAAGCATTTGATTTATCTGACCTATACATCAATGTGAATTGACAGAAAAGGGACACTAATAGAGGGCAAAGGTAATCATAATACTCTCAAAAATTTGAGGACAGGAGGAAGTTGTTTATTCCTCAGAAAAGACCCCAGCTCTGCACACCACAAATAGGTGAGGTCTAAAACACACCAGTGTGAATTCGTAGGTGGTTCTTCAGATTTCCAGCTGTTGTGAACTGTTTGCCACAGCCCAGCTCTGTGCACACAAAGGGTTTTTCACCATTGTGAGTTCTCATGTGCACCTTCAGCCTCTGCAAGACATAGAAACTTTTTCCACAACCTTCTGCTGGGCAGGTGAAGGAGCGGTCATTCCTGGAAAGCGACAAAATATATGTTTCATTACCATTACAATACTGCAATGTACTTCTTCATGAACATTTGACTTCTTTTTTTAATTAAATACGATCACTGTTAAAAATACAAATAATCTAAACCGAACACTAACAAGGACCTGCAAAAATAACTAAATCTGGTCAAAGTGTTTTAACATAAATGACTTAAAGCAACTGATAGGCCTAGTATTTATATTATTTTCAATGTCAAAACCCAATGTCATCTCAAGTCCAGAGCACAGATTTTCAAAGTCATAACAACATACTGATTTATTCTGCTCACCGGTGTGTTTTCAGATGATACTTGAAATGAGCTGGCCACACAAATGTCCGATCACAGCCCTCAACTGTGCACTTCAGCTTCCTCTCCACACGAGATAAATGAGGAATGGGGCCAGAGTCTTTCGGCTGCCCATCTCCTGAGCAAAGATGAACATTTTCACCTGGAAAAAAACACCCATCAAAATCTAAAAAAGATACAGATTACTATAATGCGTCAAATTTAATAGAAAAACCAGCATCATATATGATACAGGATTGTAAAGCAAGTATGTGTCTGGCTACTAACTGTTTAGCATGTCCTATATGCTGCTGCATAGCCTGTAACAGGAATCAGACACAGATCTGCAAACATTATCAGCCCCATAAACTATTCCTAACAAGCCATCTGGATCAGATCAGCTGCTAACAAATAAGGCTTATCACAAAAAGAATAAAAAGCCAATGCACCAGAAATTGTAAAAATGATCTCTACATCACTATCAACCAATCAATTTTAAGTACCACCCAGGACAACTCTTTTTAAAAAACTTAGCTAAAATAAGAGATATTGCATTTGTTTGCAATTATTTATTAAAATAATTAAGTCACAAAGCATGTCTCTAAATCCAATTATGTATTCCCCAGAAAGCTGATCTCCAAATTCAGTGGAGCTAAAAGTATCATTTACAGCGTGCATTAAAAATCGGCTCTTAAAAGTGAAAACAAAAGTTGAAAAACAAGCAGGTGCAGTCAGAAAGAAGATATTCTTTACATGTACCAGAGAACAGGTAGACTACAATGGACAACTGGCTCCACTGAAGTTCATTCCCTGAGAAAAAATGAGGAGCCCATTTACACTGCAGAAAAAAAGCATGGTTGTCTTGTATGATTCTGTCACTGATGATTTGAAGATGTCAGAACTGATTAAAAGCAAGAAAGATTAGAGGAAGAAACAACCTGAAACTAGGGCCTTGTATGGAACATTCAACTTTTGAGACACAATCTGGGGATTTCCTACCGTTATTGCTTGCTTTGGCATTCTTTGCGAGCTGTGCCCGAGTGGCAGCAATTAAACTGTCATGGGCCAATTCTTGCACTCGTAGGAACCATGGGGTACTGCTGTCTGTGCTATCATGAGAGAGAAAGTCATTCCCAGAATCTTCTGCTTCATCTTGAACAAACACCAAGTGCTCTGCGGGAGACCCCAGCCCTAGAAAAGAAGACAACTTTGTGAAACAGGAGGATAATGCTAACAGAGAGAAATTTCTTTTCCTTATCAGAGGCTGGTGTTCAAGGCATAGATGGAATAGCTACACTGAAAAAGTCTCCACTGACCTCTACGTTGTAGAAAGCTGTTGATGAGTAAATGCTCCTAAAATACCCAATAATGCCCAGCAAATTTCATGATCTTTCCTCTTCATAAGGAGCAAGGGGACAGAGTTGTACTTGTATCTCCTGCATTCTGCTGAGACATATCCAGCCAGATGACAAACAGAAGGAGAATTACCTGCTCTTGTTAGGTTGAGAAGAATAAATGAAGTGCTGTCGCTGGGCTGGAGGTCTTGCAATAAACTAGAAGTCTCTGGAGTTGACAGAAGTTCAGATGGTTTCTGTACATTCTGTGCCCTTGTCTCCTCTCCATCAGGGCCCACATTTACCTGGAGACTTCTCAAGACAGCAGATGAAGAAACATCTTTGGAAGGATTAGTGTGACTTGGAGAAGTGAGCTCTCTTTCATCATCTAGTGAGGAAAGTGAAACCAGAGTAAATAAAAGTATGAATATGCTATGACTAAAAGATATCCATGCAGTTATTTGTCTAGAAAAAAAATAGAACTTGAGAGAGAACAGAGGAGGAAGGAAGTTTCTAACTAGTTACACTTCACTATTAAATGAGAAGTTTCAGTCACCCTTATGAACTTGTTCCTCCATCCCTGGAATCTTATCAGCAAGAGACAGTGGGCCAGAGTGCGCAGTAAAGACAATTGTATGAAGGGCAGGGTCACAAAGATCTGCCACATAGATTTTACCTGGCAACATCAGTCTGTTGCATTCTGAGGTCTCAGTAACAGGGAGCAGAGAAAGACAGGTGATGTCTTTTGGTTCCGATTCCACCAGCCCTTGCCCAAGTGGAATAGAAGTATTCTGAACAAACTGAACCAGCAGCTGAAAAAAGATACTTAAGATTAGGCCAAGAGCAGCACAAATCATTTAAAAAGGTACTAAGCCCAGTCAGTCTATCTTTTAGAAGATACTGAATATAATCCCATTAATACACATAGAGAAAAATGAAAGCCTTCCAATTTACATTAATAACAAAGAAGGAATTGTTTGTATTTGTCATCTCTGAAATACCTATAAAATTCTCATTTCTTTAACATACAATAAACAGCTCTGGATCATTGCAGACTAACCTGAAGGCTATTTAAGCTATGTTCCTTTTTAATTAATATTTTACCACTTGATACTTCACTATGCTCTAACCTTTCAAGTAAATGTTTTCCACACTCAGCCTTTGGTACAGGTATTTTTTAAATCATTGTCTTTAAACACTTAACTGAAAGTTGGCTTCTTTTAAACAACAACAAAAAACAATTAAAAGACTAGTTACAAAGATGTCTAGCTTATGGCTATTCAAAATAGGCATACAATGATCAGAGAAACAAGGCTGGAATGACAAGGGGGAGAACACAGACAGACTTGTCCATCCAAACCAGCTGCTCCTGAAACCACCAAAGATAGACAACCAACCCGCCCACTAAGGAGATGAGCAGAAGAAACCTTCTCCAGAATACCACACAAAATATGGGGGACTATTGTATTAAGAGGTATAGGACTTAAACTGAGATGCATTCCCTGGGAGGACTTTAGGACTGGACAAAAGATTTGGGGGATTGACTTGTTGAGGGAAAGGCCAAGGGCAAGAAAAGGAAGGGATCAAAATGGATAAGGGCAAAACAAACAGGAAAATGAAGAGGAGAGGATAAAAGAGGCCCATTGCACTTAAGCAGGAAGTTGGTCAATTCAGTTGTGTGGTGCAGCCCGACCATCACACTTCATCCCATCTTCTTATTAAACTCCACTCCTCACTACTTCCAATGTGATCCTGTTCCCCAGAGTGGGTCTCTAGTGAAACACAGTAGTCTCTAGTGAGTGTCATATGTTAATGAACTCCAAGCCAGACTAGCTGGCAAGCAGAACAAGAAGTGTGGGGAAGCATATATCCCAAAGAAACCCATGCAGGTTTTCTCTAAGCAACGACCCTTAAACACAGAATCGGGCGTTGTGCTGCCTGTGTTCATGTGAGTAAAGCTATGAGCACTCTGCCTATGTTCACCTGTTTGGCACCAGTCACATCTGTACTGTGTGTGCATCTGTGCACCTATTTTCAAACAGGTACTAAACCTCATAGTGACTGGACCTAAGATCAGAATTAGAGAGCTGCCCTTGCGTTTCTTGATGGGCCCAGAAGGTGAGAGGGGCCCCATTCAATCCATCAGTCAGTTCTGGCAATACAAAAATTACTTCCTGCCTAACTCCTAAAAATCTCAAATCATAAAAAAGGAACCTGACATTTAAAAAGGAGGAGGAAGTCAGAGAAATGCCTTTTCTCACCCCTGAAAGTCTTCCCTTATTTAACCAAGTTCAGAGCAGGAAAATATGTGCCTTGTTTACTCATTTTGTCCCCTTTACATCTCAAGTTTTTGTCAGAGTATCAGATATAATGCTGAACTCCTCTCTACCTCCAAAGCATAGACAAAGAAATGAGACTCTCTTTTTAATGCTACAAGTGCCACAGCATTCCATATTAAAATATTCTGATTTAACAAAAGAAGTACTGCTGGGACTTAAGCGATAACACAGTCCAACTTCTAAAACAGACTGAACAAATTCTGTGAACTGTACAAGCTTTCTTAAGCATAGTCTCAAATCCTTCCCCTGTATGGAATTAAACTTCTGGAGACCAGAAAGACTGAAAGGGGTCAGTTGTAACACACCCAGACACATATTCCACATTTCAGAGAAAATGCCGCTCAAAAACCCTATGTAGGATCTATTTATTTGCTTATAACTTCTCACAGAGTAACTCCTATACTCCCATTCTCACATTTTTTAAAAAAACACAGAACAAAGAAACATGGAAAGTAACAATACCCCATAAACTTCACCCTCAAGTCACTATTCCTCACGTCTATGAAACCCCTTGACACAAAGATCCTTCATTCTGACAATTCTGCTGCTGGCTACCAAACAACTTGATGTGGCAAACTTCCTCCATCTTTGGTTTTTAGAAGGAGACTTCACACAGAGCCCAGGTGGAATTGTCTGTTCAGTGAGATGGTTCATCAGTGTCAAAAGAAAGAAACTAAAAAAGCATGATGTGGCCATGGTATATATGTGGTTAAAACTCAACAGTCACAAATAATTTGACTCTTATTTTATATGTTGTGATTGTCTTAGTATTTAATTTTTTTACTGACACCTAATTCCAATTGTTCCTGTAGCAAATACCATGCTTTTGAGCCTCTCCTACACCAAGAAAAAGTTTGTTAAATCAAAGAAATGGTAAAGAAAACTTAATAGTTTGTGCTGTAATTTCTCTATGTTTATTTCCTCTCCTGAAAACCCTAGAAATACTGATTCTTTCTCAAACAGTTTTGCCTCAAAGAGTTACTAATGTCAGAACCCTGAAGCCTTAATAGCTCTGACTGGTTTCATCTAGGACCCATGCCCTCTCTCCCGTGGCTCCTTTTAAGCTCAGTCTGGGCCATTCCTTCCTTTCCTGAGCTGTGTTGTAGGTTTACCTGTCTCAAGCTCTGTCTCCTGGGTGAACCTCAGATTTTTACTGCATCTGTGTCTCCAGCCCCATCTCCTGCTGCTCTTGACTGGACTTTAGATGGACCCTGGACCTGATTGATCACTTTGCCTTATCCGGGGCTGTGGATTCCAGCATCTGCCTCTACCTCCATGCTTCAGTGCTGCCCTATCATGCCCTGGTCAGTGAGGGCACTGCAGGGGCTGGGATCATTCTTGGCTCCTTGCTCACTCTCCCTTAGGAGCAGCCTGTCATCACTGGCAATTATGAAGATACAAATTAAGTCCTGAAGCCGTTCAGATGCCAATATGCCATTTGTACTTGGCCACAAGCCAGACTACATTTTGAAAGGTTAGAATTGTTCCATCTTATATATAAGATTACCCACAGGCCCCAATAAGAAGACCGAACTATTTTTATGTTGTCAAAAAAATACACAGGCAATAAGAGACAGTCCCTCCCCCCAAGGCCAGGCATTCTAATTTAGGATTAAAAAAATAGGAGAAAGAGGGGTAAAAAAAGAGTTAGGAATATTGAGCAACCAGAAAAAGCAGGGACTAAAAACTGTGAGCAGTAAGATAGTTCTAAATTACTGGATTGTCTTTCATTTTAAAAGCTGTTGATGAGCCCTACTGACACTTACTTTACCATAAAACACTTGTTTTATGGACTCTTCTATATTCATGCAAAAAGACCTAGACCTAAGAACAAAAGCTTTGCTTTAAACCTTCCACTTCAATTCAGCAACATTAAGCCACTAGGGAAAAGCAAAATGCAGCAGCCACAAACAGATGCTCAGAAGAGATCCTTTTAATTTGCTTTGTAAAGTACTAACAAGCTAGTACAGAGAAATAAAAGGGGGCAAAAGAAGCAGAAGAAAGCAAAAGGACATGAATCACGCTTGTATTAAAATACAGAATAAAAACCCACGAAACTAAACTTCACATAAACTAAAGCAAACCAATCACCAACTCTACATAAAAAAAATCAGAGAAAATAAAAGTTTTCATGTTACAGTTTTGATAAGTTTTTCATAAACCTTCCTGTTCAAAATCATTAAATACCTTTGTGGACAACCATAGGAATGGAATATGGGAAGGAACTCATTATAAATATTGTGTCATGCTTTCTTAAGTTTCTTTTAATAAGGTTTTGTAGTTGAAAGCAAATTGGAAATTATAAGGGTATCTTGTAATTGGCTATTCAGCACAGAAGTGTAGGAACAGGAGAGGTGATAAATTAAAAGCACAGATACACAAGCTCTAACTAACTGTAGATAAGAGAGAGTACCAAAATCAGAACTCCTGGGACACTGATGGATGGGCCATTACAGGAACAACTTGAGTGTGACCTTGAAAAAATTCAACCAGAAATTTTGTAAGGAAAAGGAACAATATTATCTTCGGTTACCAGAACACATCTCATAGGCAAGAGAAGACTTCTTATGGGACACGGGGGAAATTCTGGGACAGGGTAAAACTTACTAAGACATCTTGAGTCAAGACTGTGGGAATGTGAAAAACTTACGGATATTCAGGGGAAGGACCAAAGGCAAGGAAAGAGAGGGATCAAGGTAGACAGGAGAGAAGCAACCACTGGGAATGGGAAGGGGCTGTGGGATAATATAGGCTGACGACATGCTAACAGGCTGCTGCTCTGCCTCATCATTGCGGTCTATCCTATCTTCTCAAATGATTTTTGCTCCTAAGTAGTTTCTGAGTACGTTCATCTGGTTAACTTCACTATAGACTAGCCTGTGAATACAGGAAACCATAATCTGGAAACCCAAAATCCTGGCCAGAGGCTGAATTGAAAAGCCCAAGGCCTGGAGATGGATACTGGAAGGACTCAAGGTTTGGCAAAGACTGGACAGATGCATTACCAACATGCATGTCAGCTGAGCAAGGACATACATGTGATACGATAGCAAATTTCAAGCCTGGTTACCTGGTAAGTAGAGACAAGATTAGGCCATTTGTAGTCTTTCTTTTCCATGTGAATGCCATTTGTGTTTCAGTGCCAGCAAAAGCACTATCCTGCCACATAGCCATAGATGTCTATACAGTGTATGTGGGCACATTTTTGCAGTTCAGGCTCAGCCTCACTTTTGCATGTACCTGGGAACAGCCCAGTGTCTCATGTCCGAAGGACCAGGAGGGGAGGAATCTTGTGGATGTTACAGTTTGGCAGATCTCATAACCACATAATATCTGGCATCACAAACAGGCTCCAGATGGGCTGTAAGTATTCCCAAGATGGTGACTGTAGAACCCCTACATATGGAGGAGACTGATCCTTCTGCAAACATGGTCAAAGTGCTAGAATTTGTAACCAAGCAGACAGGCCATCTTGGGGTACCAGAATAGGAATAGTTAGGGAAACTGAATGTACAGATTACTAAAAGAACACAAAAGGTATAATAAGAGGTGTGAGGTGGCCTTGCTCTACAGCTAAAAGATCCCTTCGAATTTGAAATTAATTTTAATACTGTAAAAGGACATCCTTGACTTAGATTCAAATTTTAGGGGCCAGACATAAATCAAACAGAGAGAATCTGTAAGCCTTGGAGCGACAAAACATGCAAAGTTCAACTGTATCTTGCTATAGAGAACTTTATTTTGACTCTGCCATATCAACATCTTGAATATACCCTCCTTTAACTTCTTCTGAAATACCACCTAAGTCTGAAAATTCTGTAAGTAATGCAGACGCTTTATGTATGAAAAATGTAAACATTTCTTGGCTCTCATCACTAAGCAAATAATTGCCACCCCTGCTGGTCAACAAGAGATGATTGGACAGGATGATCCCAGGGTTTATCACTGCAAGCAGTGCAGAATGCTTCTGCTACCAAGAAGCTCATTATCTGTCCCTGACTCAAGAGGAAAAAAAAAACACAACAAACAAGAAAAAAATCTGTTTAAAGAACTGATAACCCCTACTAAAGATCCTTAAAAAACAAACAAAAAGACCACCACAGAAACAAATGATAACATGGCCATCTGGGATGGGTCAGGTTAAGTTTGTGTCCTGTAACAGATGATTCAAAAGCCATGAAGTGTCAGGCAGCTGCTTTGGTTGAAGTAGAGGTGGCTGGGAGGGACAAGAGAAGGTTCTCCAGTGCTCTTGTTCAGATCTATCCTCCCACTGGATAGCTGGAGAGATAGACTATACTCTCAGAGCAGCAGAGACCACGTCTCTAATCAATACCACTTCTGTTCTAAATTTAACCAGTAAATCACTACAAAATAAAGAGGTCAAAAGAAAATTTAGCATAGAGGGAGGAGAAAGGAGAGGCCGGAGCTGAAGAGTGTGGAAGGCAGGAGGCTCGTTAACTAGAAACTGGGATGTCCTTCCATACAGCCTCTGGGGAACTAATTAATTCACCAGAGTCTCTCCTTGTGAGGTGCTGATGAGGAGAGAAAGGTGAGACTAAAATACCTCTCTTCATCCCCTTTTCAATTTATAGACCAGAGTTGTAGTTCACCTGATTGTGCTAACAGCTACCCTTGGCCTGCAGTGGACCAGTGTGGTGGAGGCACTGGAAATACTTGCAATTGTAACAAATCACCCTGAAGGCTTAAAGCATGCAAAATGCAGATCTTATCAGCTCCCTGAGGAACGTTGGTAATCCAGTTTTGAGGGCAGGGAATACAGAGGAAAAACTGTCTCCAAGCAACTTTGTAACTTCCTATGAAAAGGGAATTCACCTCTATACTCAAGCATTGAACATTTAATGGTACATTGGTGGCTTCTTTAAGAATAAAACCAGTAGCAAAGAAGTCTACACAGTCCAGACACAGAGCTTTGATTGACGTTATCTAGCTGTCATACAAATACGGCTAGGTCTTAATTAATACCTTCCTCACATGGTAGGGTATATGAAAGAACATCTGTGGCTGTAAGAGTTGTGGTGCCATGGCTCACCAGAGTGTATAAAATCAGGACTGACCTTCAGAGATACTTGAACTGCTATTTGGGAAAGGTGTAAAAAGGGTATCTATCAGTTTCACATCAAAGGAGTAGAAAATAGTACTAAACTCTCAACTTTCTGAATCAGAAAAAGAGGGTGTGAAATGAATCCAAACTTGCAGTATAAAATAGCCTTGGATCAAGATTGAGGAACACGGTTTAGAAGACCATGGAAAGGATGCCCTCTGCAACAACAACTGCAGTTTTCATGCATCGGGCCTGTTCCTACTGGGGAACAGCCAACGTGTTCTGGGCTTGCTGGGAAGGAAATGCAACTCTGCTATGGGAAAATAGGACAATTACGTAAACAAGGCTAATTGACAAATACCTTACTCAAGTCCAGAATAGACAAGGCCCAGTTACAGCTCCTATTTGAGGAATGAGGAAACGTGCATTCCAACTGCTCCTGGTTGTCAGAAATAACCTAAGGGAATCCACCCACTCAAAGACGGAAGTAACAAAGTACTCCCCACTTTATCATTCAGAACTGGGTGAAAATTTGATAGAAAGTACGAGATATCAACGACAAACCAAGAGAGGAACTCCTTGCAGCTCATGCTGAGACTACTCAGGGCTATGAATTTGCAGTTACTTTTCCTGAACAGTGTGATTGGAAGGGCTTTGCCTGCTCTGTTAAGAAACAAATGCCTCACCACATCACCTGGGCTGTAACAAATTACCAGCATGTAATCATCATTCTTTTTAGACTATCATTTAAAGATACATGCTATATTGCTTATTGAAAAGGGATAGAACCAAGACTCAATAAAAATAATTCAATTTAGACTTGCAAACTTCCCCAAAAGGTACTTCACAGCTGTACTATGTCCTCTGCTCCAGGACCTCAGCTGTCTGCTGAGGTAAAGCTGAGAATCAGAAAAGCAAGGACACAAAGTGATACAATCTTCTCCACCTTTAAGTGGGGGAATGCACAGAAAGCTGGCTAATGGCCATTCAACTGAAAGAAAAAGGCAAGAAACAGGAGAGGTAGTAGGTAATGGTGTTGAGTGTAACAAACTGCAGACACTTGTATCTAGCACATTATAGGTAAGCACAACAAAACCCTGAACTCCTCAGAAGTTTATCAATGGGCCACTGCTGAAGTGAAATCTTGAAAAGGTTCACCCAGAAATTTTAACCGGTAAGAGAACAAAATTGTCTTTGGTTATCGGAATGGGTCTCATAGGAAAGACTAAACTTACCATCCAATATAACAAGGACTACAGGATGTGTTAAGCTTATTATGCAATGTTTAGGGGCAGGATCAAAGGAGGAATCACAGAGGGTAAGTGAAGAACCAGAAGTAGAGGGAAGAGACTCCTATAATATGTTTGTTGGCAGCTGGTCAGAACACTGCTATGTCTGATCACTCCAGTCCCTCCTATCTACTTACTAAATAGTTTAAATTAAACATTTAAATTCCTAAATAGTCTACCCACAAGTGAGTTCACTACTAGTGAACTTCTAGTTGACTAACATGAGTAGGAGGCTACCACAGTCTAGAAAAAATCAAAATTATTCCAGTCAGGAACTGGCTAAAAAGCCCTGGGTCTGGGTACGAAGACTTTAGGCCTGGCAGAGACATGTGTGAATGAGAATATACATGAGTAGAGTGATGACTAAAAAACTATGGTTCATGCTTTTGTGTTTATCTCTTAAAGGTACTTTACCTGTGTATGTAATAATGTTTGTGGCCAGCTGTGCACACACACACACGTGCACCACTGTAATTCATGCTCAGCTGTGCTACCCGCTCAAGCTGGGAATGGTCCAGCAGCCTCACACCAAGCAACCAGGATCCCCTGGGTGTTCCTGCTTACCACTTCTGCCAACTGCTTAATGGGAACACAAAGACTTCAAAAAACAGAACTGGCTGATGCTAACAGAATAATTCAGACTTCCCAAAACCAAGTCAAGTCAATTTGGTTTGAGGGAAA
Organism: Calyptomena viridis; assembly: GCA_013390005.1. Classification (NCBI taxonomy): domain Eukaryota; kingdom Metazoa; phylum Chordata; class Aves; order Passeriformes; family Eurylaimidae; genus Calyptomena; species Calyptomena viridis. Next base: position 448,339 of record WEIV01030408.1, read on the forward strand.
GAAGTAGTCAATACAGTAATTTATTTTATTTTTGTAACAGAAAGAACACTGTAATAGTGAAAAAAAAAAGGTAACTCGGGAACAGGCAAGAGTATTGGCTGATACTTGAAAGGAGGGGAAAAAAACCTGCAATATTCTTTAATCTTTTACCATTCAAACCAAAATATGTAAACATTAGAAGACGGAACTGAAAACATGAAATTAATACGCAAGCAGCAAACTGAGGAAACTCACTGAACTTTTTCTAAGTGTCGCCCATAAATGTTCCTGGAAACCAAACCCAGTTCATAATTGCTCACCTCAGGTTTGGATTCTAACTCATCCGATAACATTGATTCAAGTGTCCGATTCCTGCAGCTGTCCTCAGCAAGGCACAATTTATTTTGGGTTTTTAATTCAGAGAGAACACCACTCCCTGCTTATTTTCATATTTTCCTAAGTGTAAACCAGTGTGGTGGTCCTTCTGTGAGAAGATGTGTTGAGCAAATATTCAATTTAACCTAAAACAACAGAAGAGAAAATATAAAGAAAGAGGAACTGAAAAACAAGAGCAAAGCAAAAAGAAGTGAACATGTGTTGCACGTAACTGTAAAATATACTTTGAGGTACTGGGAAAACTCATTTCTGAGGCTCCTGGACTTCTATTTTTACTGAGTCAACAAAATAACATCCTAATAATGTGCAGTTAATTTTGAAAGGCTCTTTATCACATTTTCTTTGCAATCGTTAATTTTCAATGGGAACTTGCATTGTTTTTTGTGGAAACTTACGGGATCTACTTCAAATCACATAAATTATGCAAGAGACAAGGAGGCTGAATTCCCAGCCTGCAAAACAGTGGAATTATCAAAATTGTTGATGAAAGGGAACCACATACAAACAACCTGTCATCAGGAAACGTCAGCTTTTTCTGTATGTTGAGACCTTACATTTCTGACCCTGTAAAATATCCTGGTGAGTCCAGATAAATAGAAATCATTTCTCAAATACCCATATGATGTTTCTTCTTTGAACTAAAAAGAGGAAAATGAGAACAACTGCATCTATTTCTGCCTACCGGGAAGGCACTCGGGACACTGGCGGTGAGAGAAGTGATCTAGGTACAGTTCTTTTCCCTTTCCATCACAATTACCAATCTATTGACTGTGCTAAAAAATAACGAGAATACGGGATCAGCTAAAAAGAGAACGTAAAAGTCTTCCTCTAGCGCTCCTGACACCAAGCAGTGTGGCACAGGAGCTTCACCTGCCGTGAAGGGACAAGACACCACACGCACCGCACACAGCGAGCCAGGGCCCGGTAATATCCCGCGTCCACCCGCTGCCCCTTTCAGCCCCC